>OY783208.1:18998206-19342245 GCA_963678705.1 Panorpa germanica
AGCATCTGGTCAAAGTTTGTTTAAATATGCATGAAGTGTTCAGCATGCTTAAGTGTAAGTTAACGTTTATAATTAGGTATATATTTCAACTATCACATTAGTTATTTAAGTAGCAGTAAAGTAATTGCAGATATTTATTAAATATTATATTACTAATATAGACAGTAAGTATCATTTAGTATTAAATACTATGAATATGTAGGTGACTAACCTATCAAATTATGTAAACCAACACTTGTCAAATATAATGTTAACATGTTCAAAACAGTCGAAAAGAATACGGGCTGCTAAGCAGGACAAGAAGATCAGAAACTGCAATAAAAACTGTATCAAACAAATACTTCACTCGTGGCACGTTCTGTTATATTGGTTGAACATATATTTTTAAAATAATTAATTTGTCTATAGTTGAATATTAGAATTATATATATTTTTTTTGTATTTTGTATTGAACTGTTTTTCACGTTGCCAATACTCACGTCAAATAATATGTAGAACATTCTTTATATAAGAGCTCTACACTGTAAATATGATAATCACCTTATGATACTTGGTACCAAGAAATTTATATAGTTATAATCATTGCACAATTTCTTTTTATTAAAACCCAAAAAACATTTCGGTATGCTATTTCCAGGAACATACATTCATGTTTGTTGCATATCCCATGTGTCCTATCATATATGCTGTCGTAATGCAATGTACCTACATTGTAGGCCATATGTATGTCCAAATGCAACTAACATACAACATATTTACTGCCAGTATATGCACTCTTTATATTCCATTCATATGTATAACACATATATTCTACAAACGTTTTAATATGACAAATATATTCTATATATTATTATATTAAATTAATTGTTCGCCTTTCGGCTTTACAATCAACATTCTTAATACATTTCATAGAACTTTAACTTGAAATTAAACTTAAACTATTCTAGACCTTTTTATTTCCAAAAGTACTTTCTGCTTCTTCTTCTCTTGACCCTCTTACTTCATTTTCCCTTGTCTTCCTTCATTCTCCCTTGTCTTCCTTCATTCTCACCGTTTCCTCACCTCTTGTCTCCTTTGTCTCCTCTCGGCAAACCGTTTCCTGCTTATCCTTCCTTATTGACTGTATCTTCATCTATCACCTCTTGCCTTCCTTGTCTCCTCTCGACAAACCCTCTATTATCCTTTCACTATCCTTCCTGCCTTCTCTCTTCGTTTTCACTTCTCCACTTATGTCTATTACAGGCATAGACGCTCTATATTTACTATTTCCTCTTGACTCTCTTACATTACTCTTCCTTCTTGACTCTCTACCTTTACTATGTTATTATTGCCTCTATCTCCGTCATCCACCTCTTGTCCTTATCTCCTTTCCGAAAATCCTCTATTTTTCTGGACTGAAGTTAAACTGTTTCCTCGCTACTTCTTTCTTTCTTCTGTTTCCCTTCACTGCCTCTTTTAGTACTTCCGCTTTGTTCTTGTTCCTTATGCAACCCAGCCACAAGCTTATTTATTGTCCTGTTTTTTCTTTCCTCTTTACTATTTCCGCCATACACAATATATTCTATATAAATATTTGCTATTGATTTTATAATATAAGATAGTTCCATATAATGTAGGACATGGGCATATTTAAACCATTGCTGCATTTACATAGTATGGGTTGTCATGTTTATTCATTTCATGTATTTGCAATGTATGCTTTATGAAAAAATTTTCACTTTATGGAGCATATATGCATATACAGGAAATATATAATGTTATGTGGGATATTTATTTATAGATTCTTGAATCAAAGGTTATTCTATAGATATGATTTTCAGGTTTCGTATATTTAAACACAATCCTCAAAAGTAAATATGTTAATAAAATCGCTTAGAAATGACTAATTATTGAAAAAATTATTTCTGTGTTTACATTGCTCATAAAAATTAAAATTTTATATCCCTTCCTCTCACACTCTGCATTTCTCTTCTCTATTCTGGTAACCTTCACATCTGCTTCCATTACGCCATTACTCTTACTTCATTGTACTCTCATTTACTTCTCATTTCGTCTCTCCTTAATTTGTGTCCATACCAGTCTCAACAGCTCGGTCCTTGTCTTTTGTGTTATTTTACATTGGAACGCTCCTATTCATGCTTCTAGCCTAAACTTATTTTTTTTTACTTTCTTCATTATCAAGCGTCCCGGTGTGCATTTATCTGCCTAGTACTTATTTTGTAAAATTTCGAGTAGTATCAGATTGATCCAAGATCTGGTAAATAACGCCAAGAAAATAGTAAATAATGCTAAATTACTGCAGTTACTGATCATAGACTCGAATACATGTATAACGACTTAATATTTTATTGTTCATCAATGAAATTATGAAGTTATGAAATATTATAAATTTCTGAAGGCATGGTTTCGAATTTTTCACAAGCAGTGAACAATACTAACATCTTAAGTCTGTTTTGAACCCACTATCTTGGGCATTGTAGACAACTACACTACTCACAAAGCCACTGAAGACGCTGGCAGCATACTAAATATTTTACAGCGTCATTTTCAAACCATACATAATTATGATTATATTTCAAAAAAAATTTAATTTCATCCTCGCGTTTGCCTACCTCTCCAGCCTCTTTCGGAAGTTAAGTATTCAACTTTAAACGCTGATTTGTCAAGCACAACTAACAGAGAGAGTCACTCTTTTATTATCAATAAAACACGACCTTAGTATACTAACAAGCACTATAGCACATATCTTTATTCGTTAAGCAATAGTTAAAAATTACATTACTTTGAACAACAGAGCGTAAGTGAATATGCAAGGCCGCAACTTTACTTTGTTGTCATAATTCGTTAAGTACTAGAAGATTCTGATTGCGTTAATCGGATTACTAATAAATAAGTTAAATAATAACAAAATATTTAGAAATATTTTTTAGATTTAACTATAAACAAAAAAACGAAGAAAAGTAAATAGAATAAAAGTAACAAAACAAAATTACAAAGTATTCGTTACTCAACAGAACTCTGGTAATTGCGCATGCATTGTAAGGTGCACTTAAAAATATCAACTATGTTAGATGCTCGATTGTATCGGTCTATGTTAGTGTCTCCGTATATTTACCTATGCAAAATAAAACTGTGATGATGGTGTTTTCGAGAACTGTGTTTCATTATTTCTTACCGTGAAATTTTGGGCAGTTTATTTTAGCAGTGGTCAGATGACAGAAGTTGCAATCACTAGTTCACAAATAGTGACAGGTCAAATTAAGGTTAGAGGGATAGCTTATGCTGTGGGCTTATTAGAATTAATATTGACGGCGGTTGGCGTACCGTAGTGGTTTTAGACTTAACTCTTAAAGGTTTACACACCAGATCAATCTTTGGATGGGTGTCCAAGATTGCACCCGCGTCCAGATTTTAATTGTAGAAGTATGTGAATGAGGATAATATCCGTTGACGTTGCACCCTTCGTGCTATGGCGAACAGTGTTCGGTTTATTATTATACTTCCTTTCTCCCAGGACAAATACATTTCAGTGATATTATATTTAATTTGGGATGTATCTCCCCTTGCTACATACCTGAATTTCCGTCTTTCTTGTACACATTTCTGCTCAATAATTAGCGAGTTTATGACCAATATAGGATGGCATCGCAAAAGGCTCTAGGAGTTAAGGTGAATCAAATTTAGATTTACTGCACACAGTGTAGTGTAGTACTCGTACTCGTTTTCCTAATGGCCGCTCTATTAATAATCCGGTCAATTTAAACATAAAAATAGTGGTCAAATAACAAAAATTGCCAGAGAATTTTGAGAATCAGATTGTGGCTATGGTAGTATGCGAATGAGGCTCAATCCGTGTACGTTGCACACCTCGTGCAAGCGGTAAACAGTGTTCGGTTCACTATCATACTTCCCTTCCTTCCAGAACGAACACGCTTTAGTGATCGATATTAGTTTGGGATGTTCTCCTCTAGCTGCATACCTAAACTTCCGCATTTTATGTACAAAAGCAGATGCAATTTCTGCACAAACTACGCGAGTTTTAGACCAATATAGGCCGGCATTGCAAACTCTAGGAGTAGAGAAAATATCTACTGATATTTACTGCACATAGTGTAGTGTATAACTCGCCTCCGCAACAAAGATGAATGTTCGGTTCCTTTTGCTTAATAAGTTGATTTTTTTTATGTCAGAAATGTTTATTTACTGATTTAAATTGTGTGGATTGTTTATTAGAATCTGATTATAGCAATTAAGTTTTTTTTTTTTTTTTTTATTATTATCTCAATGAGTTAACAGCAATCTGCCAGTGCAGGCAATAAGCTTATGATATGACATATTATAAAAGTGACATGTGAGAGAATCGATCCAATGACTGATCTCTGTAATTATTACATTCTATGTTGCATGATATTCATTCACTGCTTATTTGAGCACTTATCTTAGGCCTAAAGCTAAGTCAGCTGGTTGACAACGCTTTAATCTACGGATTTCACTGTTATCACTCTCGTATAGTTGGTTTGCTAGCACATTTGGTTGATTAGAGAGTCTCTCACTATAATTAACACTGTACTGATAAATTACATCGTTGATGGATTCTAGTGGAATGTCCCGCTGAATAACCTCGTTGGATATATAGTATGGGGCGTCAACGATGGTACGTAAAACTTTATTTTGAAAACGCTGCAGTATGGAAATATTGGATTTGCTTGCCGTCCCCCAGAGCTGAATTCCGTAAGTCCAGATCGGTTTTAATATAGCCTTATAGAGTAGTATCTTATTTTCTAATGAAAGTTTCGATTTACGACCTATCATCCAGTACAGCTTGCTTAGTTTGAGGCCAAGCTGTTTACGCTTCGTAAAGATATGCTTCCGCCATGTAAGCTTCTTGTCCAGATGAATACCGAGATATTTAGCATCATCGGATTGTGGTAGTTCGCAGTTGTTAATTTTCACTAGTGTACAGGTTCCTCTGCGCATGGTAAAAGTTACATGTACGGATTTGGATGCGTTGACTTTTATCCGCCATTTCTTGAGCCATACTTCGATCATGTTGAGGTTGTTCTGAAGATACTGTGATGCTAGACGAGGGTCTGTGTGCGATGATAATACTGCTGTGTCATCAGCAAACGTTGCTACAGTAGTTAATCTTGTAATTGGCAGATCTGCTGTATAAAGAAGATATAGAGTAGGTCCAAGCACGCTTCCCTGTGGGACTCCTGATTGGATAGGATACAGATCTGTAAACTCGCTACCTTGTTTCACTAGGAAGTGCCTATTTGTCAAATACGATTTTAAAAGCTGAAAGTGAGAGAATGGGAGCAACTTTTTTATTTTAAATAAGATTCCTTTATGCCATACTTTGTCGAAGGCTTGCGATATGTCCAGGAAGGCAGCTGAGCAGTATCTTTTTGCGTTCAGATCTTTGTTGATTTTGTTAACAAGTCGATGTACTTGTTCAATAGTTCCGTGTCTATTTCTGAATCCAAATTGATGCTCAGGGATTAGCTTTCTTGTATCGATTATCTCTTTCAATTTTTTGACATATATTTTTTCAAGAACCTTAGACAATATTGGTAATAAGCATATAGGCCTGTATGAAGTTACCTCTTTTGGTTTTTTTCCGGGTTTAGGGATCATAATAATTTGGGCAACTTTCCAACTATTTGGGAAATAGTTTGTTCGAAGTATTGCATTAGTTATAAATGTTAATAGTTTTATGCATTTCCATGGTAACTCATGAATGATTCTACCAGTTAGTAGATCAAATCCGGGTGACTTTTTAATGTTTACTTCTTTGGAAATTGTATTTAATAGGTCAGTGTATTTAATTTTTAAATAGGGCAGATCCATTTGGAGAGCAGCATCCAGATATTCAGAAATTTCGTTTTCTTCAGCTGCAGATATTTCTGAAGAATATGGTTTAAAAACCTCTTGCAGGTGATTAGGAAACATCAGAGCCTTATCTTTATCATTTTTGGCCCATTTATTCTTACCGTCTTTAATAGGTGGGTTGTGCAGTTGAGTACTCTTCAGTTTTCGTGTTGCTTTCCATAGCGAGTAGTCTGATGCCTCAGACGGCGTTAGATTTGCAAGGTAATTTTGAATTTTAAGGTTTTTATATTCTAATAACATGTCTTTCAACTCTTTTGTTGCTCTGTTCAGTTTTCGTTTGTACACCGAATCTCTCCTTTGTTGCCATAGTTTCCGCAGATATCTTTTTTGCATTATTTTTTCCATAATAATGAGTGGCATATCATTTTTCCTTGGAAATATTTTATGTTTGGGGGTAGCAAACCATGCTGCTTCTTGTATGTTTTTTGTTATGCTTTCCACAGCTACTTCTATGTCTATTTCAGATCTTAATGGTATTTTTAGTGAGGTTAGGTCTTCTAACTTATGTCTGAATAGATCCCAGTCCGTTCTTTTATTATGTAAATATGGCTCAGTTTCTTTATTGAGTATCTTCTTATAAACAGTGAGTATTACGGGTGAATGGTCAGACGATAATTCCAAACAAGATTCTGCCTTACATTTCTTGGTATCAATACCTTTCATAATAAAAAAGTCAATCACATCAGGAACTTTTTCCTTGTCAGAAGGCCAATAGGTTGGCTGATATGTTGACATATGTTGCAGCTTATTTGCTGTCATGGTTTTTACCAATTCTCTGCCCTTAGACGTAGTTAGTCTGAAACCCCATGTTGGATGTTTGGCGTTATAGTCACCTCCTGCTATAAATCTATTTCCCAATGTTTAAAAGAACTCCTCAAAATGCAGCTGTTTGTTGTTGTGCTTCGGTGGACAATATATAGCAGATATAGTTATTGGTCCGTGTACGTCTTCTATTAAGACACTCGCTGCTTGTAGATGATCCTTAGTGTACTTATCTCGTTCATGATGTTTAATGTTATCTTTTATTATTATGGCAGTTCCTCCACGTGCCTTTCCATCCGGGTGATTCGTATATAGCAATTAAGTCAACTAGATATATTTGTAATATATCCAATAATTTATTTTTAATTGGATCGCCATAATGTTTCCAATACCATTGAACTACTACAGAACGTATGTAGTTTTTATCGCTGCAATTTATTTTTAATGTAGATAGTTAGGTTATCATTTGAAGTCTAAGTTTTATAACAAATTTATAACATTATACATATGTATAAAATTCCTTGCGTTGATCTTGTAAGATTAGAAATCAATAAACCATATTATAACACTAGCAATACTATGAAAAAAGTTTACTCACTGTCTAAATTAATTAATTTTCTACTTTTAGAACAGATGGCATCTGCAGAAACCATAAAACCATAAAATCTTTATATTAGTCGCAGTGGGATGATATTTGTTGCATTTATGTATAATCTTGAAAAAGTTTCCGTGATGAAAACTCAAGTTGTCTAGTGCTTAAGTTGCTGTTCTTGCAGAGTTTTTGTCTAAAATTTTTGGCGATACAATCTATTATCACTCATGATAGATCATATAAATCTAACTTATACCTACTTATTCAAAAAAAAAGAGCAATAAAGATGTGAACAATGTCAAAATCTACTAACAGGGAAAATCTAAAAAACTTAATTGACTTTTATTAAAAATAATTTAATCTTATTATTTTAAGTACTATTACTCTATAAGTACTGTGTCTATATATTGTAAATTATGTATTGTAAATATGTATAAAAAAATAAATTGTTTTAAGTGTATACGAGGTCTGTTCAAAAAATAAGGTGAGGCAAAAATTTCGCGGGCTACGTACATTCGATTATCGATTTTTTAATTTTTTTATGTTGGTACACTCGTCTCGAACATTCACAGCTCACAGTTTTAGCTATATAGCACATTTAGTTTGTTTGTGAGAGGCATAAAAGTTAGAAGTGTTTTGCGTGTTCGGCGATTTTCTACTGTCAAAAAACATAGATCAAAGCGTTTGCATTAAATTTTGTGTGAAAAATGGTATCAAGTGCTCAAAACACTTAAAATGTTGAAAGTGGCATACGGTGAGTCTACTTTAAGCCAAAAAAATGTTTACAAGTGGTACAAGCTTTTCACAGAAGGTCGAGAAGATGTGAATGACGACGCTCGCCCTGGACGCCCCAGCACATCAACAACCGATAAAAATGTTGAGGAGGTGAAGAAAATTGTTATGGAGAATCGTTGAATCACTATTAGAGAAGTTTCTGAGAATGTCGGCATATCGGTTGGCTCATGCCATGCAATTTTTTCGGAAATTTTGGGCATGAAGCGTGTGGCAGCGAAGTTTGTTATTGGACCTGCTCACTCGTCATTACTTGTTCGTAATTTTTTGGCTTAAAACAACACCGTAATCATGCCTCAGTCACCGTATTCATCAGATTTGGCCCCCTGTGGCTTTTTCCTGTTCCCAGGATTGAAGAGACCCATAAAAGGACGGCGTTTTGAGACGATTGTGGAGATACAAACCGAATCGCTGAGAGAGCTCAAGAGCATACCAAAAAGTGCATATCAGAACTGCTTCGAGGATTGGAAAAAACGCTGGCACAAGTGTATTATATCTGAGGGGGACTACTTTGAAAGGGACAAAATAGAAATTGATGAATAAATAAATATTTTTTTGAGAAAAATGAAAATTCTCCTTATTTTTTGAACAGACAGTGTATAAATTATATTTTTTTTTAAATCAATCTATTGTCACATGTTCAGATCTTCAACACGGTTTAAAATTTATTTTTAACTTTTATTTTAAGAGTGGTCGAATAGCTAGTATTATTGCATATAGTGTTATCAAAGCTGGAGAGTGCTGCAACAGCGAATTGGTAGATAAAACGGCGTAAGTCTATGAATATTTGAGTAAATTTGTAAATGACGCTTACATGTCATAAACTTATGGTACATTTTGATGTTTAAAAAGAAATAGTAGAAAAAAAAGCAGTTTATTATAAAATATAAGAAAAAAATTTAAATCAGGATAGAGATTATTGAAGAAAGCATCTACAAAATGATTAAGAGTCATTCGAGAAAAGTGATTCCGGTAAATGTTTATCAATAAAAATTGGTAAACGCCAATTATATAATTGCACCTGCATAAACAAATTTTGAACAATTACTACAGGTGACAAATCTGTTGTGAAAATTGTAATATCTGTAAAGGTAAATTTAACTGCAAAGACAATTAAAAGAAAAATCACAGAACTAATGGTATAAAATAGTCAATGGAGAATGAGATGCAAATAGACTAAATAAAAATGGAGTATGTTATAAATAGGAAAAGAAAAGAAAAATTTCTAGGTTTAATTGTTGTCAAAATTTAATAATAATAATGATGTGAGTGTTAAAAAATAACATATTATTAGACATTGGTGTAGCTCACATATACTAAACTACAAAATACAAAAAAAAACATACTACAACAACAAACATGCAAACATACATTAAAGCCCCGGTTATAACTTAATTATAGGTCTCATTCTTAAAGAATTACCCCTAACAGCAATAATACTGATAAAAATCATATTTAATGCAATACTGGCTATCCGAGACAATGGACCAACAGTTCGCAGCGAGACTCCTTGGTGAGTGCAAGTGTTTATAATAAACAAAACAATAAAATAAATAGTGTTCTTTCTTTGCAAATTATAATATTTTTTCGTGATTTATTTGTATTTAAATTATAATTTAGATTATTATTAAGTGATATTACAAAGAAGTGAAGTAACTTCTATTTAATTATCACTGGGTAATTAACAAAATGGACATGGAGACTGAACCTCCCGATAAAGATCCGAACAATAAAAGCAACTCTGTTACTAACAAATCATTTCCTACAGAAAAAACATCCAGTGATATGGCAGAAAACTTAAATAACAATAGTGACAATGTTAAAAAAATATATAATAATTTATACAACACAAAAACAAAATATGACTCGTATAAAGTAACTAGCTTTTACCCCCGTCGCAAGCGACGTCTGTTTTTTGGGTGTGGCTTGAATATCATGTCAAAGGCTCACTTTTTTTCCAGTTTTTCCCAAATTACGGGTTTCCAGGAAATTCAGTGAAAAATCCGGGGACGCCAAAAGTCTTGGAATTTTTTTCTCTCCGAAATAGACAATTTTCAATAACATTGACAGAGCCATTTTCGCGCTGCCATACAATATTTACTACCAAACATATAAGAATATAAGATCCCTAGAGTTTCGATTCGTAAATAAGTTACCAAGGTTAGCCTACATACAAAATTTCAATTTTCTAGCACAATTTTTACTCTCGGCAAATACTGCCCCCGTGCCCCCCAATAAAATTTTGAAATTTTGAATTTTTTTTTATTGATAATATACTTAATTATTCTAGAATCCAGAATATTAACTTTCTCCAAAGTTCCCTACCGGGCCCCCGAATTTCTTTAACCCCCCCTTTTTCAATTTTTGAATTTCTAATTTTTGAGAAATGTCATCATTGAATACCTTAATACAGATGCAAAATTTCAACTTTCTATCTCTTACCAACTAAAAGTAATACAGCAAAAAAGGGCTCACTTTTTTTCCAGTTTTTCCAAAATTACGGGTTTCCAGGAAATTCAGGGAAAAATCCGGGGACGCCAAAGGTCTTAGAATTTTTTTCTCTACAAAATAGGAAATTTTTAAAAACTTCCCTGGAGCCGTTTTCGCGCTGCCATACAAAATTCAGTACCAAACATATAAGAATATAAACATACTAGCTTTTACCCCCGTCGCAAGCGACGTTTGTCTTTTGTGTGTGGCTTGAACTTCATGTAAAAATTTAAATTCCAGTAACGTTTACCCCCGTCGCAAAGCGAAGTCTTCTTGGCGTGTATGATTTGAAACCAATAAAATAATTCGTAATTACATTTCATATTTAACTGTTCTATTTTTAAATTGAAATAATAAATAAACTCGCGCACATATACATGACATATAAATTGACTAAAAAAAATTATTTTTTTTAACAAAATAAAAAATATTTTCAATTTATGCGTTATTTGACCAACTTTTTTTCAAAATTTGGGATTTTTTTTTTCGATTCGTAAATAAGTTACCAAGATTAGCCTATATACAAAATTTCAACTTTCTGGCACAATTTTTACTCTCGGCAAATACTGCCCCCGTGCCCCCAAATAAAATTTTGGAATTTTGAATTTTTTTTTATTAATAATATACTTAATTATTCTAGAATCCAGAATATGAACTTTCTCCAAAGTTCCCTACCGGGCCCCCGAATTTCTTCAACCCCCCCTTTTTCACTTTTTGAATTTCTAATTTTTGAAAAATGTCAGCATTGAATACCTTAATACACATGCAAAATTTCAACTTTCTATCTTTTACGAATTAAAAGTAATACAGCAAAAAAGGGTTCACTTTTTTTCCAGTTTTTCCAAAATTACGGGTTTCCAGAAAATTCAGGGAAAAATCCGGGGACGCCAAAAGTCTTAGAATTTTTTTCTCTACGAAATAGGAAATTTTTAAAAACTTCCATGGAGCCGTTTTCGCGGTGCCATACAAAATTCACTACCAAACATATAAGAATATAAGATCATAAGAATATAAATATACACCTGGGACATTATAATATACTAGCTTTTACCCCCGTCGCAAGCGACGTCTGTCTTTTATGTGTGGCTTGAACTTCATGTAAAAATTTAAATTCCAGCAACGTTTACCCCCGTCGCAAAGCGAAGACTTTTTGGCGTGTATCATTTAAATCCAATAAAATAATTCGTAATTAAATTTCATATTTAACTGTTCTATTTTTAAATTGAAATAATAAATAAACTCGCGCACATATACACACATATAAATTGACTAAAAAAATATTATTTTTTTATCAAAATAAAAAATATTTTCAATTTATGCCTTATTTGACCAACTTTTTTTCAAAATTTGGGATTTTTTTTTTCGATTCGTAAATAAGTTACCAAGGTTAGCCTATATACAAAATTTCAACTTTTTAGCACAATTTTTACTCTCGGCAAATACTGCCCCCGTGCCCCCCAATAAAATTTTGAAATTTTGAATTTTTTTTTATTAATAATATACTTAATTATTCTAGAATCCAGAATATGAACTTTTTCCAACGTTCCTTACCGGGCCCCCGAATTTCTTCAAGCCCCCCTTTTTCAATTTTTGAATTGCTACTTTTTGAGAAATGTCAGCATTAAAAAGCTTAATACACATGCAAAATTTCAACTTTCTATCTTTTACGACTTAAAAGTAATACACCAAAAAAGGGTACACTATTTTTCCACTTTTTCCAAAATTACGGGTTTCCAGGAAATTCAGGGAAAAATCCGAGGACGCTAAAAGTCTTAGAATTTTTTTCTCTACGAAATAGAAAATTTTTAAAAACTTCCATGGAGCCGTTTTCGAGCTACCATACGAATCGCGTAAACATATAAGAATATAAGAATATAAGAATATAAGAATATAAGAATATAAACATATAAACATATAAGAAAACAAACATACACCTCGGACATTATAATATAGGATAAGAATAGATTCAAACAGTTGGAACATTATAATATAGGATGATTGTTAAAAATAATAGTGATGGAAATACATTTTTTAGTTCTCTTAAATTAGCAGAAATAATTTGTAAAATCAGCAATAAATCTAATATAATAGAAATTAAAAAAGTGGGAAGAAATAGAGTAATCGTTCAATGTGCTAATGCAATACTTGCTAACGAAATTACCAAATCAACATTGCTGAAAAACAATGGATATGCAGCGTTTATCCCATTTTACTGGTGCACAAAAGTAGCTATAATAAAAGGTGTTGATATAGAATATACGGAAGATACAATTTTAAATAATATAGAGTGTCTACCTTTTAAAGTAACGAGAGTGCAAAGGCTAAATCGAAAAATAAGAGTTGACGGAGCTATAAAATATGAACCCAGTACATCAGTGAAACTATTCTTTGAACGACTTGCAATTCCTGCTTATGTTTACATGTGGAGAGTGAGACGAGCATGTGAACCATTTGTACAACAGACGATACAATGTTATAATTGTTTTAAATTTGGACACGCAGCCACAAAATGTAGAGCAAAAGTAGCAAAATGTAAATTCTGCGGAAGTGAAGATCATTTACGTACTGCATGCACATCTCTTAACCCGACATGCATAAATTGTAAACTTAACCACGAGGCTACAGACAATAAATGTCCTGAAAAAAAAAAACAAATCAAGATAAAAGATCTCATGGCCCAACACAATCTCAGTTTTTATGAAGCAAAATTAGAATTAACAGAAAAAAATACAGACTATTTATACTCAGTAAGAACTCAAAACTCTTTTGAAGCTCTAAACTACAATGAGACTTTTCCCAATATCACTAATAAATACAATAGTATCAACATAATACCAACATACAAACCAAACCCTTTAACCAGAAGAACTAATACCAGAGTGAATAAATCAAATACAGGTAACTCGTTACAAAGATCTTACAGTCAACCACAACCTACGACATCCACTAAAGAACCAATTCCAAAAAGAAGAAGAGAAGAAATGAAACCTAACAATGAAGAAAGCGACACATACCTTAAGAAAACTAATCAAGGAAAAAACAGAAAGCAAATCAACCAAGAGAAACCTGATATTACAATGGAAAACAATGATAATGATACATGATACCTACTATACATCAATATATAATAAAAATTAAGATGACAAAATTAAAGATACAAACAAAGACCCAAATATTACATCCCAATCTCTTAGAAGCTACAAGAAACAAATATCTAGTGTACAATGGCCAAACTCGTAAGAAAACATCGATATATAAATTAAGTTTATTTTTTTTAATAAAAACTATTCACATCACTAAACCTAATCGTTTAATAAATTTACTAAAATATTAAATCAACAATAATTATATAAACATAAAGAAAAAAAATAAAATAAAATATAAATAAATCGAACAACAAGACCAAGGTCAGATATAAAAATCAATAATTAATTAAAACAGTTAAAATGATAAATTTTATTCAATGGAACTGTAGAGGAGTCAGATATATTAAAGACGAACTACAACATATGCTACAGAAGCATAACATACATATATGCATACTTTCAGAAACGTTTTTAACAAAAAATCACAATTTCAACATCAAAGGCTATTTTATTGAAAGAGAAGATAGGATACAGATTACAAACTATAATCCCCACGGGGGTGTTGCTATCCTGATTCATAAATCTATAAAATATAAACGAGTAATGCTAAATAACCCATTTAATTCGGTCGAAATAGCTGGAATAATTATAACATATAACGAAAATGATGTAATATGTATTTTATCACTCAATGCTAAACCGAATCATAAACTATCTAATTCAAACTGGTCACAGATAAAACAACAAATAACTGTTCCTGTTATACTGGCTGGAGATTTCAACGCAACTAACCTTGCTTGGGATATAAACTGTCCAGGTAGTCAGTATGAAGGTAACGAATTGTTAGAATTCATAGAAAACGAAAATCTAAATATTATCAACGATGATAAACCAACTAGAGTAAGCAATCTCAGTACAAGGGACAGTATATTGGATCTCACATTGGTATCTATGACGTTAACACAACAAATTACTTCGTGGCAAGTTCTTGCAGATAGCTTAGGTAGTGATCACTACCCAATTTTTTTCTGTCTGAATGACAATAATAAAAACCGTTACCGTACATCAGAACATTTAACGAGGAGAAATTTCCGAAAAGCAGATTGGGAGAAATATAGCCTTGAAATAGAAAGCAGAATTTCAAACCTTATCACAAATGGAATCACAAGTAATCCTCAATATGTTGAAATCAAATACAACCAATTTAGAGATGTTATTAATAATTCGGCAGACATACATATTCCATCTACCAGATTGTATAATATAACTCCTAATAAAATAAAACCGTCTTGGTGGGACATAGAGTGCAATAAAATGATAGCTCAAAGAAAATTAGCACTAACTATTTTTAATAAAAACATGACAATGGCGAATTATTTAAATTATAAAAAACATCAAGCTAAAATCAGACGATATTTTAGAGCCAGAAAAAAAATAGAATGGCAGGATTTCTGCGAGAATTTAAACACAACAACCAACATTGTCTGGAATAATATAAGAAAAATTAACAATAAAAGCTATAGTACTAAAAGGATAAGTGATAATGAAAATTTAATAGAAGAATTTATTAATAAAAAATTTCCACAAAACAACAATTTAAATATTACTACCACCACCACCATAAAAGATAATTTTCTAGATAATAACATAAATATAAATGAAGTAAATTTCGCGTTAAATCATAATAAAAACAGTAGCACAGGATTTGATAGAATAAATTACAAAATGATACAAAACCTACCCGACAATGCAATAAATCATCTTACACAAATATATAATCTGTCATTAAACACTGCTGATATACCATTAGACTGGAAAAAACATATCGTTGTTCCTATATTAAAACCAGGAAAAGATCCAAACAAAGAAGAATCATTCAGACCAATTACTTTACTATCATGTATGGGCAAAACTATGGAATCAATCATCAAAAACAGAGTGGAATGGTATCTCGAACATCATAAAAGATTACCTGAGTTACAATTTGCTTTTAGAAAAACAAGAAGTACGCAGCATAACTTAAACATATTGAATATCGATATACAAAGAACATACAGTAAAAATCATTATATGATAGCTGCTTTCATTGACATTGAAGCTGCTTATGACAATGTTAATCTTAAAATATTAAAAGAAAAAGTAGAAAACATAGGTATATCTTCCAAAATATCAAACTGGATTATAAACTACTTCCAAAATCGAGAAATAACAGTTAGATACAATAATAAGTTAACTGGTCCTATACTATGTAATCACGGAATTCCACAAGGCTCAATATTATCTCCCTTATTATTCAACATATACACAGAAAAGTTAACAACACTATCAGATAACAACACAACAGTACTGATGTATGCAGATGACATGGTTATTTATAGTATGGGCTATACACAAGATATAGCTCAAAACAGATTACAATCAAAATTAATAAAACTAGATATTTTACTAAAGGAAATCAAATTAAATATATCGTCAGAAAAAAGTAAAATAGTTATATTTACAAGACATAGAATAAACTGCAGTCCAAAAATAACCATCAGAAATAAAAATATAACTGTTAGTTCAAATACCAAATTTCTGGGTATATTCTTTGATACAAAAAGCACTTGGGCGAAAGAAATTGCACATATTATTAACAAATGTCAAAAAGGCTTAAATTTGATGCGATGTATAGCAGGATTCAAATGGGGTGCACACCCAACAACCTTAATAAAAATATATAAAGCTATTGTTAGACCGCATATTGACTATTCTAGTACTATGATCTGCACCGCAAATAACTCAAGATTAAAAAAAATTGAAATTATACAAAACAAATGTTTAAGAATAATATTAGGTGCGATGGTTTCAACACCAATCCAAATCCTCAATTATCAAACTAATATTCCTCCGGTAAATATCAGAATACAACAAATATCAGACAGTTTCTTTTGTAAAAACAAACATAACCCATGCGGCCCCTTAAATACAAGATTATCTAAACTATATGTTCTTTATAATAAACCATATTAGACAACTCATAAAAAACCGGCACTTTTAACTAGTTTTGATAGATATAATAACTTAAACTTAGAGGTACATAACACTATACCTTTTTTCAAATTTCCATTAGAAATAAGCATGACAAAAATACATACAGAAATAAATTTGTTCAAGAAGAATGAAAGTAAGGAAATAACTTATCAAAAATATATGGAATATATAACAAAAGATGATATAAACTGGAATATATGGTTTACCGATGGTTCATTCGAAAAAAACTCTAAAACTGGAGGAATTGGCATTTACAATCATAATACAGATCAACAATATAAATACAAACTTAACAATGTCACAAATTCTTACAATACAGAAATAACAGCAATAATTAAATTACTAGAAATAATACAAAAAACTGACAATAAAAATATATTAATCTTCACTGATTCTCGTAGTGTTTGTGTATCTTTAAATAACAAAATATGTTCAATTAAAGAATATCTTTTAAAAATGGAAAAAAGTGATATCAATGTTAAACTTATTTGGATTCCTGGACATGTAGGCATAAAAGGGAATAAAATGGCTGACAAACTTGCCAAAGAAGCTTGTGTAGATGGGGAAATAATCGAAATAAATTGGTCAATAAATGATTCCAAAAAAATAATTAAAGAAAATTGTATGGCAGAATGGCAGAATATATATAATGAGAAAAGTCAATGTATTGGAAAATTTTTTTTTGCAGCGAATCAAAAAATTCCAACAACCACATGGTTTAATAAAAATCATTCACGGACATATATTTTAACAAATTGTCGAATGAAATCTGGGCATTCTAGATGTCCAGCTCATCTATACAAAATAAATATAAAAGACTCACCAAATTGAAGATGTGACCCATCCTATCCAAGTTGTTCGAAAGGCTGTTATTAAAAATAATAATTTTTTTTCTGACTGGCGTGATTCGAGAACAGCACGGTACAATAGAACAAGTCCACAGAGTAGTAAATGTGATAAATGATGCTATTGACAAAAAGCAGTACTCTTCTTCACTCTTTCTAGACATTAGTGAAGCGTTTCACAAAGTATGGTACGCCGGACTGTTTTACAAAATTTGAAAGACCCTGCCTCATTCACTCTACAGGATACTTTATTCTTACCTTCAAGACGGATGTTTCAGGGTTAAGTTTCAAGACGAAGCTACTCATCTTTACCCAATAATGGCTAGGGTTTCAAAAAGCAGTGTTCTTGGTGTAATAAAGCTACCACAACTTTTTTAATTGCCATTCATAGATATTGCCGTCACTGGACGACTGTTTCTTATCTGGGTTTAATTTTCATTTTTAGCATAGGTACTAATTGTTAATACTTATTGCAACAGACTGTAATGTAGCATATTATAACAAAAAAAAATCATTTTACTTTACAGCTTGTAAGTAAATAATATACAAATATAAATAAATAAATATATAATATTAAAGAAACATAAATATTACTAACTAAAGAAACATAATTTCTTTACATATATATATATATATATATATATATATATATATATATATATATATATATATATATATATATATAGCACATGGGCTGAAAAGTCCCGGGCCTAACACATAGATGGCGCTAGTTTTATTGCAGTCATATATATATAAATATATATAAATATATTACTCTAGTGTCCAATAAAATTAAATAATAAATGAAATGTATGTTTTTATAACCATTAAATATGAAACTGAAAGGAACATAAATTAATTGTAAAAGGAGTACTAACAACACGTAGTATTCTATTACTCAAATATATAAATATAAACACAAATCCAAATACGTCGTTTAATGCCAGAAGTTATTCTAAATAAATTCTAGCTCAATTTTTATTGCAAAATAATGTGCGAAAACATATATTCAGTAATAGAAACTTTTAATTTTTTCCGAATCTCACTAATGAAATGATTTTTTTGAGTCTTATCCACTATATAAAAATAAGTCGGGTTTTCCTTCCTGACGTTATAACTCCAGAACCAACAAACCGATTTCCACGGTTTTGCATTCGTTGGAAAGGTCTCGGGCTCCGTGAGGTTTATAGCAAAGAAAATTCAGGAATTCAGGAAAAATTTCAACAGAAAAGCGGAAAAATCTTTTTTCACATACAGCGCCATCTCTGATACATAGCATAGATACAAACCAATATTTTAAGTAGAGGACGACGTGCGAACATCGGCCGCCGCACAAGACATGCAAGCCAGCAACAAGTGTATTCACAGAACTTAAGCGAAGAAAGACAAAATGCGCTGTGTTGCCACTCAATTTAAACACAATTGATACTCCAACATGCAATATTTCCTGATCCAGTGCAATGGGAAAATTGTTGATGCAATGCAACCTCATTGTTTGGGATAAGTGTACAATGGCACATAAAAAATCACTTGAAGCACTTAACTTCACACTGAAGGATCTTCGGCGAAATAACAACATCTTTGGCGGCTTGATGATATTGTTGGCAGGTGAGTTCAGGCAGACGTTGCCAGTAATTCCCCGTGGAACGCCTGCAGATGAATTGAATGCTTGCCTGAAGGCATCACCTTTATGAAATAACGTAAAAACATTATCGCTAACCACTAATATAAGAGTTCAACTTCAAAATGATCAAAGTGCTGCACAATTTTCCAAACAATTGTTAGCTGTTGGAAATGGAAAAGTCCCAGTTGATGCGACATCTGGATTAATTACTCTTACCAACGACTTTTGCCGATTTGTAGACTCTCAATTAGCTCTTATTGAAAATGTTTTCCCAAACATTTGTGAAAATTATCAGAATTATGCTTGGTTAAGTCAACGAGCAATTCTTGCCGCAAAGAATAATGATGTACACGCACTGAATTTCACCATTCAATCAAAAATTGCTGGCGATTTGGTGACATACAAATGCGTTGATTCCATAACAAATCCCGATGATGTAGTAAATTATCCAACGGAGTTTTTGAACTCTCTGGAGTTACCAGGATTTCCACCACATAACTTGCAACTCAAAGTTGGTACAGTTATTATGATATTGCGTAATTTGAATCCACCGCGACTTTGCAACGGTACTCGACTTTCGATAAAAAGACTTATGCCGAATTTGATTGAGGCAACCATTATTAACGGAAAGTACGCAGGTAAAAATGTATGTATTCCTTGAATACCAATGATTCCGAGTGATCTTCCGTTTGACTTCAAACGATTGCAATTTCCAGTTCGCCTTGCGTTCGCAATAACAATTAACAAGTCGCAAGGCCAATCGCTTAGTGTTTGCGGGATAAATTTAGAAAATCATTGTTTTTCACATGGGCAGTTATACGTTGCGTATTCACGAGTTGGGAAACCATCCGCTTTGTTTTTGTTAACGTCAGACCAAAAAACAAAAAATGTGGTTTACCAAAGAGCACTTCAATGAAACGGATAATTTGTGGACACGTATAACGCTTCGATTCAGTATTTACTTTGGATTCACTTTCATTTACTTAGAGAAGTTCAAATAAATAACACTAATCGAAATGAATTCATTACTGTTGTGAAATGAAATGAAATTTTTCCTTTTCAAATATAAAACAAAAAAAAAAATTTTCTTCATCTTTTAATCACCAAACGAAATTTTACATAAAACGAAGCCATCTGATGGTGAAACGGAGTTCGCCGGGTTTGCTAGTATATTACTATAAATTTATTTGAATATAAACTGATTTTTATTTGTATTATGTATTAAATTTAACCTATTTAAATATATTACATTTTAGTACATACTTAGCAATTCTTTACATTTAATATTTATTTGCATTTTCACTAAGCATTTATTTTATGTATTTGCTAATTATTTTCTAACGGGAATTACAGTTTCCGTGAGAAAGAGATACATTTTCTGGATTTTTCCTCTTTCTTCTTTCCATTCTCCATTCTCTCATTTGTTTCACTAGCGGTAGATTGTCATACTCTACTCTTTTTTTTTCCTATTTGAAAGATCTGAATTTCCTCCTCACATACAAGTTTAAAGAATTTCTCGTACCTAATTTTTACTTCTGCCACATTCTAATAGTCTAATATTTGTATATATATACCACATTTTAGGTATATACAGTCATGTATATTGCATATTATATCTATATGCTGTTATGAATTAATGTATGTACCTATATTGTAGTCATATGGACGTGCAAATGTAACCCACATGATGTATTAGCAATATTCCATACATGTATATAAACAGCATATATTATTTTCATAACGAATGTATATACACCATATCAATTATATGGATATTCATTACACATACATTTAAAAAAAGTTATTCGGAGTCAAATATCAAAATTTGAGGTTTTTTGGATTTATCTCGAACAGTAAGTTTTATCAAAGAAAACCTCAAACCAAAGTTATAGATCTTAAAATTCTCTACAAAAATAGTCCTTATAATTTTTTTCCGAAGAGTTATCATTTCTGATATATCGCGATTTTAAGAGTCACATTATACTCGTACTTTATTATATATATATACTCGTAGTTAAATATGAAAAATATATTATATATACATACTATATTACTATATTTATACTATGTATGTAAATTTGCGATACATTACAAAATATGTATATTCGTATATATGTATATTATAATCTTTCATCTTATTACTGTAATTTCAAATTCTAATAAATTGTCCTTTTACAACTTCTTCATAACGTACATCTCTTTAAAAAACCTTTACAGTGATGCAAATAGATTATTTACCTTTACTCTACAATTTTCCTTTAATGATGTGTTTTTCTTAGATAACTTCAACAATGTGAAAGATATCAAAAAGTTTTGTACTATTTCTTGCTAATTATGGTATAAAGTCTTAGGGTGTTAGGGTGAAATATTAAAATGTATGCGAAGGGAGGTGGACAAAAATATACTTAAAAATGCAATTATAACATAACCTTATATAATATTGTTTTTGAGACAAATTTGTAAATGTAATTTATTGAGTAACGCCTGAGGCTTTTTGGGGTGTAAAACTTTATGCAACGTGTAAGTACCAACTTCGGTGCAGCTGTGTCAACAAAGTGTACCATGGGTTCATCCCCTCACTTTGCTATTTTAAAATACAAAATATTTTGCACTTAAATCTTCCTATTTATCATAGCTTTTAACGAGATAATAAGGGTTTTGCACCAGTGCAATTTAATGTTAAAACATTACTTAAACAAATATAGACATTTATTGTGGTTAAGTATTAGGATAAGTGTTTAATTGTGTAATTCTGTTGGGATTTACAACTCCGATGTGTATCTTGTATAAAATAAATATATGTGTAAATAGTAATGCGTTTACAAGTTTCAAAGGACTCCTTATTGTGATTCACCCGGGCAGCCCACCTGCACAAACAGGGGGTGAGAAGCATGATAAAAGAAAGACAGGTGGAGATTTAGCAACAAAATAGGATGAGCCAGATGGACGAAGGAAGATGCAACACAAAAAAAAAGGTATCTGAAAAATCAAGAAAGGAAGGATGTAAAAATCATTGCTAGATTTAGACTTGGGAATGAAGAGAGGCGTTATAGGTTTTGGGGAACCGTAGAAGAAAAACGCTGTAGGGTATGTGACAGGGAGGAAAAAACGCTGAAGCACATCGGGAACAAGTGTAAGATGAAAGTGTATCTGAAGCGAAAAAGAAAGTGACCTGATGGAAGTATTAAAAGGAAAAGCGACTAGAATAAAATAGATGAAGAAGGTAAAACGCAGGAGAAGTAATTTTAATACAGGACAGAGGTAAAGTTACACAGTGAAAAAGTAGGCAGGATGAGGAAGCTGTAAGATGTCAAGACAGAACACATTAAGAGTAAGGGGCAAGGAAAAGTAAAAAGTGGTTTAGGACTAGAGAAGATGTGGAAAAGATAAGTGAAAGATATAAGAGAAATACCATAAAGATTTAGAATGGGCAATGAAGAAATAGAAAACAGAAATTGAGAAGATGGTAAAGAGACCATCTGCATAAAGTGTAAACAAAAAAAAGACATTGGAGCATTAAAAGAGATAAAGCATTTTAGAACAAATAGTGAAAAGTTAATAGAGAGTTTTTCTAAAGAAAGACAAGGAAAGCTACAGATGAGTGACGAAGGTGCAGGCAAGAAGCAAGGGAAAGGAGGTAACGGTTAAAATGAAGGTGAAGTAGAAAACAAGAATATATAGGAACAAGAGTATAAGGAACAGAAACTGCTTTTCATTATCATTACAGCATTAGAAAATGCTAAAAATGATTAATAGATTGTTAGATTTATACAAGAAGATATTAGGTTTAATTTTTAAATGAGATGTAATTACTTGATTAATATTGAAAGAATATATTGCCTAAGGGCACGTTATCTAATTTTTACCTACATTCTTACGTAAATAATCTAGAAACTCAAAATTATGTTACTTTTTGTATTGTATTTATTTATATACTAGCAAACCCGGCGAACTTCGTACCGCCTAACATTCAATGAATATCGTGTTACCTTTTAGGCTTTGATGAACGTAATACAATGATACAAAATAATATTTATTAATATAGATAGAAACATAAAAGTATTTTATTATGATGAATGATGATGAAAACATACAGAATGAGAATAAAAATTAAAAAAATAATAATAATTAAGTAATTCAAACTCATGTCAGAAAAAAATGATTGAAAACTATGTTGTGCAGATTGGAATACACTCGGATTAATTCATTAATGGGATTTTTATTCAAGCACCTTGTGGTAAACGACATTCTTTGTTTTTTGGTCAGGCGCAAGAACAAATAAAGCGGATGGTTTGCCGACACGTGAGCATGCCACGTACAATTGACCATGAGAAAACATGCATTTTCTAGATTGAGGCCACAAATAGATCCATCGTCTCCTTGCCAAAACATCAGCGGGTATTGTAACGCGTCATATGAACGGTGTGTTTCATATATTCTTTGTAGTTGCCCAGTATTGCGTCGTGTAAGTACAATATCACGTGTTTCCAAGTTTTCACCAACAATCAGGATTGCCACTTCATCGATTGTTGGAGCATTAAATGTGCGCGTTCATGTGTTCCAGCTGGTCTTTTATCTGCTCTGATCACAACTTTATAGTCATCACTTGGCATGCGCTCTAAAGCAGTCTTAAACAGCCTGACCAATGCATGATGTTCATGAAGCATTTGCTGCAGATCTTGGAGAATTGCTCTTTTCGTAGCTGTGTTGATCCCTTGACGCCGGTCAAGTTGTTCTTCCATATTGCCCATGAAGTATATTTGCAAGAATTTATGCTGTGCATCTTCTATAGGTTGCAATGATCCAATGCGATGGCAAATCTGGCCTTGAATCTGTAAAGTCAAAGCCATAGTTATAGTTAGATTTACAAACACTTTTTTTACAAACACTTTTTTTTTCAAATAATAACATGCCAAATACAGAAATCTAACAAACTACATTCCAGATTTTTTTTACAATCATAGAAAATATAGTTTTTAACGTAAATTACCTTAAATGTCGGATTATATCCGTGTTCTTCGATAATTTCCGCCCCAAATGAAGTCATTTGGAAACAGACATTGTATTTTTGAGTGTTCGCTAGAAAATGTCGTGATTCTAGTGTTTCGCCATAAAGCAGGGAGCACAATGGCTCTGGTGGCGGGACCAATGATGGCAATTTCACTTTACCACTAAGGCAGCACAAACCAGGCGTTTCACCAGCAAACCTCAATGCTCCACAATGCTGGCAAACAACGTCCATTGGACCAATGCAAACTAAACGATGCAAGCTGTAGTCGATGGTGCAATCATATAGAAACGCTGCTCGATTCAAATCAATACTTAAACCATTTCTTCTTTCACTTCGAAGATTATTTCTCTGTTCATCTGTACGATAAGCTTGACGATTTCTCGTTTCTAACCTAGCCGTTTCACGGGCTACCTCTCTTTGCTCTTGTGTTTGAGAAGCACGAATTAAGGCCCTTCTTTGCTCCATACTAACGCGGTGATCTTCTCGTGCAATTTCTCGTTCTTCATCAGATAATTGACTCGCGATATTCCGTTGCCTAATTGCATTACGGCTCCGTTGTGAAAGATTAGATCTTCTAGGACGCGGCATAGTTATTAATATTAATACTGAATGTGCACTCGCATAAAACCACAAAAAACCACTTTCGAGACATAGACAATAGCTCAAAGAGTATATAAGCACTACATATGAATAGCTTATCAAGAAAAATTATAGTTATAGATAACCTATAAAAAGACATTTACACTTTTGTTAACCTGTACAATAAATCTTAGGTATTATTTTCTGAAATTAAAAATTAAATAATTAATAAATAATCTACACAAATTAATGTCTAAAACAAACAAATATAACAGTACCTGAACTTTCGAGACATTTTACAAAAAATAAATTTCTGAACGCACAAATGAATAGTTGTTATAACATGTTGTCATGACAACAAATGTTTGACATAAAATAAACAAATCAGCATTTATTGAAATGATTAAGTATCGAGTTTTCATTGTCGAGTTTTTTAAATTTCGAATTTTCATTGTTTTTAAAATGTATTATGCTATTGTAAGTGTTGTAACAAACCCGTCTTTGTTTTATATATTTTCATTGTTTTTAAGATGTATTATGCTATTCGGGGCGAAGACAAATCCAACGAATCAATAACCATGAATATTGGTTCAGCAGATCTCGAGTTATAAGTGTTGCAACAAACCCGTCTTTCTTTTATATATTAAGATTACTTTTAACAAGTAGCAATAGTAACATAGTAAAGGTAGAGCGTCAAGAAGAAAGAGTCAAGTAAGAGAGTCAAGAGGAAATAGTACAGATAAAGCGTCTATGCCTGTAATAGATATAAGTGAAGAAGTGAAAACGAAGAGAGAAGGCAGGAAGGATAGTGAAAAGATAATAGAGGGTTTGTCGAGAGGAGACAAGGAAGGCAAGAGGTGATAGATGAAGATACAGGCAATAAGGAAGGAGAAGCAGGAAACGGTGTGAATAAAGGAGGAGTAGGGGACATGAAGAGAGAGAATCAAGAAAAGAAGAAACAAAGTACTATTCGAAGTAGTAATTGTCTAGAATAGTTTAAGTTTAGTTTTTTACATTTAAATTCATATGAAATGCATTAAGAAGTATAATAATGTAGATTGTAAAGCCGAAAGGCACACAATTAATATAATAAAATAATAATAATAACAAGTAGCAATAGATAATTTCTCTTTATGTTCCAAACTTTTTTTGTTACTTTCAACTGTTACCTTTTTTTATTTTGCTTTCTGGGTATCTTGTTTTGTGCACTGTTTCTCTGCTAACCGCCTCCTTTGTTCTCTGTCCTCTCTAAATATTTCATTTTTTTTTCTTACTTTCTATCATAAAATAGTTCCTACTTTATATCTCATAATGTCATCTCATCTCACTTCCACATTATCCGGACTCTGCTGTACGTATCATCCGAATACCTATTTCCTTCCTGCTATTTCATATTCTTAATCGCGCTATTCACCTGGTAGCTTATGCGGTTTTCCTGTTATGTATGTTAGTAATTTCCTCATACAGATTGCTTTCCACATCTTTCTCTTTACTGAATTTCCAAACAATTACTCTTGTTTTCTCCCTTTTCTACTTATTATATTGTATTTTATTCCTTATATGCTGTTTTTCTTTATGCGGACTCGTTGCTACTTAGTTGGTAGTTAGGTACTTCGTTGTACGCCTCTCAACCTCTAGGTCTCATTCTAGCAGAATTATCTTTAAATATTCAGCATATTACATTTTTTTTGATACAATTAAAATATCTTTCCAAATTTTTTATTTCTGAAACAGGTGACCACATTTTCTTTCGCATTGCCTCTCCAATCTCTTATCAATATTACTGTAGGGTTAAATGTATGTCTTTGTTTCATAGTTACTGTGTTTTCCATGCTTTTCGTTTTATCATTCTCTGCCTACTCCGCTTTTTTATCATTAACCTATTAAATTTCTTTTCTGCTCTTCTTTTATTATTCTATTCTACTTATCTATTTCCACTTTTTACTATTTACGTAGTGTTTCTCTTATTCCTCCATTTTTATTTCTTTTTTCCTTTTCTTTCTTATTTATTTTATCTCCTTCTACATTTTTTGCTTATATTATTATTCTCTATTTTTAGATTTAGTTAATGGGTTTTATTTATTTATACTTTCTCTTGCTTATGTGCATCCTCTTTTAAATCTAATTGTCTGCCTAGTTTTTTTTTATTTTCATCGCATTTCCTCTTATTTCTTTATGTCCCTCCCTTTCATAACTAATCAACAACTTCTTTCTTTGTGGTTCTTTTCTTAACTGCTCCTTTATCTGTTTCTCTTTTCTCTCTACACCTTCTCTATCTCTCTTTCGAACCATCTATTCCTAAATCCTTTTGTATATAATGAAAATATTATTTATACCTTATAAGGAACTTACAAAATAAAATCTTCTAAATGCTCATTTATGATATATCTGCAAATAATGTGATTGTAAATGAACAAATTTGTAAAAAAACCTAATCTTGTATAATTGATATATATATGTAGTAAATTGATGTCGGATATAACTTATTAACACTTTAATTATTAAAATATAATATCCTAAAATAATTGGTTAAAATATGGGATTAAAATAATGACAGATTGTAGTTATTACAATACAAATAAAATTTATTATCAAGTACCATATTGTTTTCAAGAATAAAATGAAATGCAAAAATAATTCGTTGTTTCTAATTTACAGTTGATGGTGAGTAATGAACTTAGTAATTAACATTTCTTAATGAGTATCATCAGCAAGAATTGTGTGTGTATGATGCATGAAAGGCTAAGTCAGTAAATTTATTGATTACGATCACCATTTTTAAAGTTTTTCTTGTGCAATTTAAAATATATTCTAACTCGATAGAATCGTTATGTATATGAAGTTTCATCACTGAGTAGTATTTTTTGGCATTTGGACGTAAATTTTATTCGACTTACTTTTTTCAATCTATAGGCAGTAAGATATATTTTGTTTATAAATTATTGATAAAACAGTACAATTAAGCATAAATTGGACATAATTTTGATAATTTTGGCTTATTTTCATAATTGGCTGGCGTAAAATCCGTGTTGGTAAAATTGGAGAACAGAACACTTTTCGTCTTAATAATGAACGCAACAGCAGTGTTCTCGATAATACAGACACATAGACAAAGTATTTTTATTAGCGATTCTTAAATTTTTTTAATGTTAACAAGGCCATTCAAAAAATATCGGACCTTTTCTTTAAATGTTAAATGTATATATATTGTTACAATTTAACTGGGCGCAGAGACGGCTTGTGTGCACGTAGCATCTATCCTCTTCAGCTTCTAACACCAAATGATACAAACTTGTTAGGGCGTAAAAGGGGTATGAAGAGAGTCTGGCTCTGGAACCTTCTATGTCGCCAAATGTACAAGATTTGTATGTGCGAGCGAGGATTAAGGGAAGGAAGATTAGGATTCTCGAACCTTCTAAATATACGCCGTAGTACGCCTGCGACTGGGGTTCTTTCTAATCACCGAGCGGAATAATTGTTTACACTATTTAGTCGCGTTGTAACTTATAAATTAATGAATAGCCACAATTAAAATAATAAGAAGGATTAACACTTTTACAGACTTTATTTATTCACACAAAACAATAACAACTATTTACAATACCTGTTTATTACTTCACTTATTATTCATTGCTGACTGACTTATTTTCGCGGAATGACTCACTATCGCGGACTGACTTGCTATCGCGGACTGACTCACTATCACGGACTGCCTCTCTATCGCGGACTGACTCGCAACGCGATGAACTGGTTCTTTTATATCAGCGGCTTACGCAGTAGAATACCTCTGCTCTCGACACCATTGACTTTCCAGAATATTTCTATAATTATCCAAATACGCCGTTTTGACCTTCCGACTATTTCTATGACGTTCCACTCAATACGCGTAGTATTTGGTTCTAGAAAGATCACATGTAAACTATAACAGATATACTCGAAATGCAGTTGTTTTTGTTTATCTCGTTATCAAAATGTTTTGATATTTGTACAGGGATGCGCAACCTTTTCTGCTAATTCCAGTTATTATTTTATAACTATAATTTTTGTATGCTCAGACGCCCGCAAATTCGTAACAATATACTCGTATATGAAAATGTTACATTTAAATACTTCAAAATAAATTCTTTGGGCTAACACACACTGCTTCAAAACCCTTTGAGATGGCGTATAGGTGCTCTGTCGCATTCTAAATAATATCTTCTCCGTACTGAAGCGTACTGTATCGTTCAACTCATCTGAAAGTTTCTTTATCGAGATCTTGGATCTTTTTCTGGACAGGAATGTAATTTACAGAGCAATTTCTTACTAATATCATCGGGTATTGCTGTTGAGTTATTTCCGATAGATTTGCTGTTGCTTGAAGCTGGAGATGAGCTTTTGAAGTTGCTTTAGAAAGTTGTTTTTGTTTTTCTGAGTCCCTCATTGTGTGCGGCAAGTCCAGTGTGCGACGCAAGAGAGGTTTTCTATCTTTTTGTCATAGCTTGTATTCCTGTACTTCTTACGACATTAATTCTGGCTGTTTTTCTGGGACAAGAGATTTAAAACTGAAGAAAAAGCATAGATCGGCATTGAATTTTTTTTTATAGTGTTTGATTTAAGTTTGAATAATCTTGAATAATGTTAATTTAAATTTCTTTTTTATTTAATGAGTATGATCATTTTAATTTAGATAATCACAATTTTAATGAATCCTTGGTTTAAATAATTGTTTTTTACATGTTTTTGTATTTATTTTGGCTTTAATGAGCGTAGTAATTATTATTATTAATTAATTAATTGTTCGCCTTTCGGCTTTACAATCTACATT
This sequence comes from Panorpa germanica, assembly GCA_963678705.1. NCBI lineage: Eukaryota > Metazoa > Arthropoda > Insecta > Mecoptera > Panorpidae > Panorpa > Panorpa germanica. Next base: position 19,027,720 of record OY783208.1, read on the forward strand.
CTTAATACATTTCATAGAACTTCAACTTGAAATTAAACTTAAATTATTCTAGACATTTTTATTTTCAAAAGTACTTTCTGCTTCTTCTTCTCATGATCCTCTTCCTTCATATTCCCTAGTCTTTCTTCATTCTCACCGTTTCCTCACCTCTTGTCTTCTTTGTCTCCTCTCGGCAAACCGTTTCCTGCTTCTCCTTCCTTATTGCCTGTATTTTCAACTATTTCCTCTTGCCATCCTTGTCTCCTCTCGACAAACCCTCTATTATCTTTTTACTATCCTTCCTGCCTTCTCTCTTCGTTTTCACTTCTCCACTTATGTCTATTACAGGCATAGACGCTCTATCTTTACTATTTCCTCTTGACTCTCTTACTTTACTCTATCTTCTTGACTCTCTACCTTTACTATGTTATTATTGTCTCTTTCTCCGTCATCTACCTCTTGTCCTTATCGCCTTTCCGAAAATCCACTATTTTTCTGGACTGAAGTTTAACTGTTTCCTCGCTACTTCTTTCTTTCTCCTGCTTCCCTTCACTGCCTCTTTTAGTACTTCCTCTCTCTTCCTGTTCCTCATGCAACCCAGCCACAAGCTTATTTATTGTCCTGTTTTTCCTTTCTTTTTTACTATTTCCGCCATCGACCTCTTTCCTTCACTGCCTCCCTTTAATAGCTGGCCAATATTCCTTTCGCTCACTACTTTTTCCTTACACTCAAACTTAATGTGCTCTAGTGTTTCGTCCTCCGTTCCGCACACTCTACACTTTCTTTCCTCATTACTTTCCCAGTATCTGTTTCCTTTTTCCTCATTTTCCAATCTAAACCTTGCTGTCCTTCTTATGTATGAGCGTAGTTTATTTTTGTTAGTATGAGATATTGATTATTTTATTGAACTCTTATATTAGTTATTCAGAAATTTTAGTTTGTATTCACTTTAGAAGCGCACAGCACATACACATAAGCATTCTCTTTGTTTGATGTATTTATTTTTGAAGGTATGTGATAAAGATTCTTTAAAGAATATTTTTGTATGTTTATAATTATTAGTCAATTCATTAGTCCCGCACTTTCTTTTAACTATTTTTTACAAATAGGTTTAGTTCTTAATTTTTGAATATTTATAGTCACTAGACTACATTAGTCACAATATACTCAAGCATAAAATTATTTCTAGGTCAAGTTTAGTTTTGGTTTCTCTCCCAGATTTCTTTTACTCTACCCACAAGATGTTTACTTCATCTGAAAGTTACTTTATCGTGATTCGGCGATCCTACATCACTCGGGGGTCTTCTATTGCTTAATAGCTCTTTAAGGATTCTACTAATTAATTTGTGTGTTTCCTATTACTTTGACTTCAACACCATGTGTAGCCTTTTGTATCGTTTTGACCAGGGGTTACAACAAAATTATATCTATTGTTAAAGCTTCTACACCTACGTCATCTACTCAAAACTAAAAATTCGCCCATACTTACTTACACGGCCTACGATTTACGGTGACTTACAGCTCCTGTAAATGGTAAAAAATTCACATATGTACGTTAGGGTTGGCAACTTACATACACCGAATCACAACTCCCTTGCTTTATTTGTTTACGCATAAAACATTATGGTAGGATACTTTTCATTTCTCAATAAAATATAATGTATTCAACATAAAGCGCTTTATTTATCAACATTGTATTCGACAATATAGTCACAGCCGCGGACAGCTTCCTCATGCTCAGTTAAAATGCCTAAATAATACTAAATCTGCCGAACTTATTAGACCACCCTAATTTATCATTGTCATGGGATGAGGTATTTTTGTTTGGGCATTTTAGAAACAGAGCCTACGTTATTTATCGTCAAACGCAATTGGAGTTTCTCAAAAATATCGTGATCATGTAACTTAACCCCTTTACAAGATAATTAAATATTTTGCGCAATGTATTTTTAATTTTAATACAATTACTAGAACCTTACATATTTTATTTCAATTAATTTCAGAATGTAAGTATGCACTATTATTGTATACTCTCACTGTAAACATCATTGCAAGAAAAATAATCTATGTATATAATTTCTTGTGCAAATAATTGCCTAAAGTTAATGCACTTAAACAAATAATAAGAAATGTAAGAGTTTACCTCTGTCGCAATGTGACGTCTTTTTGGCGTGTATAATTTGAATCCAATAAAATAATTCGTAATTACATTTCATATTTAATTCTATTTTTAAATTGATATAATAAATAAACTCGCGCACATATAGATTGACACATATAAATTGACTAAAAAAATATATTTTTTTTTATCAAAATAAAAAATATTTTTAATTTATGCGTTATTTGACCAACTTTTTTTCAAAATTTGGGATTTTTTTTTGATTCGTAAATAAGTTACGAAGGTTAGCCTATATACAAAATTTTAACTTTCTAGCACAATTTTTAGTCTCGGAAAATATAGCCCCCGTGCCCCCAAATAAAATTTAGAAATTTTGATTTTTTTTTTAATCATAATATACTTAATTATTCTAGAATCCAGAATATGAACTTTCTCCAAAGTTCCCTACCGGGCCCCCGAATTTCTTCCTTTTTTAATTTTTGAATTTTTAATTTTTGAGAAATGTCAGCATTGAATACCATAATACAAATGCAAAATTTTAACTTTCTATCTTTTACGAATTAAAAGTAATACAGGAATAAGTGATTTTATTTTTTTCCTGTTTTTCCAAAATACGGGTTTCCAAGAAATTAAGGGGAAAATTTGGGGACGCCAAATGTCTTAAAAATTTTTTCTCTACGAAATAGGAAATTTTCAGAAACATTGACGGAGCCGTTATTGAGCTACCATACGAATCGTGTAAACATATAAGAATATAAGAAATAAATATGTAAATATTTAAAATTTACAAATCGGAAAAAAAATTCCCAAATTTTGAAAAAAAATTGGTCAAATAACGAATAAATTGAAAATATTTTTTATTTTGTTGAAAAAAATATTTTTTTTGGTTAATTTGTATGAAAAACTATTTTATTATTGAGCGAGCTAATTATTTTAATTTGAAAATAGAATTGAAATTTGAAATAAAATTACGAATTATTTTGTTGGACGGGGGTAAGCTCTAGTATATGTATAATGTGCTTAATATAGAGAAAGCGGCTCAGGAACTCTATATTTAAAATTCCTTAACATAAATTATTGAGGATACCATGCTTATTCTTGTTCCTCTACATTGAAGTACATTTAAAGTTTTGTTAATTTTATGACACACATTTTGCAATTTATATATTTTGACATATTTGTCCAACTACAAATTATTTATTGTATTGTGACAAATTCATTTATATTTGCGCCACCAGGGACCTTTTTCAAAAACCAGATTACAGCTGGTCACAATCCCTTCTCCTTTTTCTGGTCTATATAAGTGACTGCGCTGTTATCAGTGCTGGGTAATTACTAGCTCTTATCTCTTAGCTTTTTGATCTTCGCCGCTCTTGTCACTCTTTTAATACAGGCTTTTGCCTTTTCAATATTTGAAAGTGTTAGTCATTGGTCTACGTCTATTTAAGTTTAAATTATTTTAAGTGTTATTTAATTATAAGTAAATATATTTAATCTAATTGTTAAACTATATTAGGTAAACGCACGCAACGAGATTTTTATTTACTAAGATCATCTGCTTTGTCCTATTGAACAATCAGAATATACTATACAGAATATACTCCTGAGAAATCTGCTACATCCACATTGGTGCAGTTTTTAAAGTTGGAAAGCTGAAGATCACAAGAGCGTCGTTATTAGTATCACTAATTATTAGTTGTTTTGTTTATTTGTTTTTTTTTCTAATTCTTCATTATCCTGCCACAAATCACTAAACATAGCCTTATACGAACGTTTAACCTAACTCTGTGCGTATCCGCTTTAATGTATGTTATTTGCCTGCGAAAACATTTGTATTTTATGTGCGTATGCATTTCCATTTGTAATGGTGCCGGATCATAAACCACATTCACTATTTCTTAATGCTTTTCTTAAATTATTTTTAAAAATAGGTAACCTTATAATAATTTTCTTTTTTTTTTCAATAGTTTAAAAAAAAATAATTTTATATACACGTAGTTTTTTAAAACCGTGTCATTATTTTTAATAGTTAAATGTTTTTATGCATTCTTCAAACTGCACGACATTTTAATCATTTGCGTAAAGATCTCCTTAATGTTACAAATGGAAGAAATATTTTAGTTACGTTAAATTATGTATTTTTTATGTATAACTTTATAAACTAACTATAAATAAATAGATTATTTATTTCACAATTTTTATAAAATTTTATATTAAAAATCTAATTCAAATACAGACAGTAAGTACTAAGTACTCGTATATTTATCATTTTGCAAATAAGTTTTTTATCTTTCAAATGATTTCATTTAAATCTGTTAATCATTTTACGAATATAGAATGTAAGTTTTCTCTGTGTAAGTTATGATTTAATGTATAACCTATATGTTTAAGGTAACTTCTTTACAAATAGCAGAATGAATATGACTTTAAAAGAAAGAAAGGAGAGAGGAAATGGAAAAGAGAAAAAATCACGGAGTTAATAACTTTCATTACGTAGTAAAATTCATATAAAAGAATGTAATACATGAAGTAAAAATACATTAAATTAAACAATACAATACTATTACCTTATTTATTTAAAAGAATGCCTAAAACTACTTATAACCTATTTCATATTCATTTAGTTTAGTTTTACAAGAATAATATTGTTATTTTTTTAAGTTTTGCTTGTAATTTTAGCAACGTATTCTAAAAAAAAATGTAATGGCGAATACCAAAAAGAATTATCATTTTGTTAATGATCTTTACAAGATTATATACTTAAATAAACTAACATTGACGTTTCGGTTGGTTTCTTATCAATTCTTGTACGTATAATTGTGCCATTAGGTGGTACGTTTGAATTATTATGCATACTATCTAAATTAATAAGTACACCAAGCAATATGTTTCTATTTCTAGTAAAGCATCCTATAACTAGCATAAACTGTTATATACGATGCTGTGCTCTGAAAACATATTTTGCTGTTGCTGTGCTGTTATATACGATAAGTGCTTTGTTTTAAATGGCAATTATTTTAAGAAATAGTGCATTTTCAAAAGACATTCTCAAGAACATGAGACATTGGATCATATAAAAGGAAAATGCAAGATAAGGATTGTCAATGAAATTAGCTTTTGAGAAAAGACAGAAGAAAAGAAGTAGATGCACAGAAGTCTGCCTCACTGTTTTTACTTCTTGTTAAAAAGATTAAGTCATGCTATTATTGTCAAATTTTCCCTTTATTATACTTTAGGTATACCTGATAAATACCTGAAAATAAAAATTAAAAGATTCTAATGTGGTATTTGTAATAACAGGATGTAAGTATTTCTGCAATTGAAAATTAGATAATAAATTATAAAAGTGTAGTGCTCAATTCTATTTTATAAAATTTATGTTCGTTCGTATTTTAATCGATTTGGAAATTGAAATAAGCAGTATCCGTGAGACATTTAATGACATAAAATTCTGGATGGAATTCTTATCAAATTAAATGTTTTTTTACCTAACGTAATATACTTCTATTGCGATCTGTAATGTAGACATTTATTTATTCAGTGGAATCGTATTGTTACAATTTTACTGGGCGCGGAGACGGCTTGTGTGCACGTATGCAACTATCCTCTTCAGCTTCTAACGCCAAATGTTACAAACTTGTAAGGGCGTGAAAGGAAAATAAAGGGACTCTGGAACCTTCTAAGACGCAAAAGGTACAAATTTGTAGGTGTGGGCGAGGATTAAGGGAAGGGAGATTAGTATTCTCGAACCTTCTAAATATACGTGGTATTACGCCTGCGACTGGGGTTCTTTCTAATCATTGAGCCAAGTAATTATTTACACTATTTAGTCGCGTTGTAACTTATAAATTAATGAATAGCCACAATTAAAATAATAAGAAGGATTAACACTTTTACAGACTTTATTTATTCACACAAAACAATTACAACTATTACCAACTATTTACAATAACTGTTTATTATTTTACTTAATTATTCACTCGCGGCGCGATGCTCTGCTCCTTTTATATCAGCGGTTTACGCAGTAGAATACCCCTGGTCTTGACACCTTTGACTTTCCAGAATATTTTTATAATTATCCAAATACGCCGTTTTGACCTTCCGACTATTTCTATGACGTTCCACTCAATACGCGTCGTATTTGGTACTAGAAAGTTCACTCGTAAACAATAACACAAGTGCATGGTATGCAGTTGTTTAAGATTATCTCCAGGAACACGCGTTGTTATCGCAATGCCAAGATATTTGTACAGGGATGCGCAACCTTTTCTGCTAATTCCAGTAATTATTTCATAACTATTATTTTTGTATGCTCAGACGCCCGAAAATTTCTAACACTATCTACATGCATTTAGTGGTTGCGATACGACTGCTCTTTTTAAAATTTCTTACCATCGCCCAAAAGTATCTGCAACTAAATGAATTAGCTGAAGTGTTCAAGAAACCGAATATGAATCCAAACAGCATTGCCGATGCAGGAGAACGATTTCTTGTTGCTTTATATGGTGGGAATATAGAACGCGAAACATTGGATACATTACGCTACCAACGTTTTGTAAAAACACTAAAAGCAAATTTAATCTTGCTTCTCTGCGGCCAACAAAAGACACTGCACGGTAATACTCATTTCGAACATATCATCAGCATGGTGTGAAAATGACAAGAATCCGCAAGACTGGAGTTGGAAACGTGGTAATAATGGGCTGATTTCAGTGAGAACAACAAAGGATCCAGCTCCTCAGGCTTTGCTCGACTATATTTCTTGAAAGTGTAAAAAATGTTGTAGTAGCGCTTGTGGATGTAAAAAAGCTGGAATAAAGTACTTCGTTACCTGTGGATATTGTAATGGACAAACCTGCAAAAATGTAACAGAAGTTCTTCTTAACAGTGAAGATGAAAGAGAAGAAACGATTTCAATTGTTCAGGAGATTTACGGGACTAAAGCAATTTCACTTAAACGTTAATCGTCAATATAAAATGTAGAGGAGGAATAATTAATGTATGAATATGAATAAAACAAAATTGTATAAAATCGGGTGTTTCGGCGGATTAGGCCTATTGAAGAAACCACGATAAAAAACTCTACCTCATGGTAATTGGTGTGGAAATGAGTAGGCAATGCCTGGACAGTAAGCAGTTTGTATAGTAATGGTTAATTTATAATATATAACAAATAAACATTAAAAAAGTAAGCTCATAATAAAAATTTACATAGAGATGCCCTACTTTGCAGTGATATAGCTCCGTCCATGTAAGACATACAAAAAAATATTGTACACAAAACTTGTAGGGAATTGAGTTCTCTATTAGTTTAATGAAACTAGTAACAAGATATTGCTAAAAACCCGTTTTGGGCCGACATATCTCCAAAATGGCGGCGCGTGCCAACTTCACCCGTGTTGTATAACTTGGGGGTTTCATAAACAGCCCTAACATTAAAACATATCCAAACATTAGAGCTACCAGCGCTCATAAGTAAGTGCCTTTTTTCGGCTCGGGGAACTGATCATGAAAATAAATCAATACAATAAAAAAACCTAACCTGCTTACAAATCTATTTCACTATTGCACACACCAATTAAGGCATCATCTTCACTACCTTTTTAGTCACTCCAAAACCATTATTTAAATTATTAAATATTCATTCAATTTCACGGAACACTATCTCAAACGCTATTGCTCTCCATCCCTCGCGTTTCTCTCTTAACAGCACCGACCGGCCGCCAGAAAGAGCGTCTTGCCAGCGCACTCGTGTTACCGTTCGTCTACCAATCAACTAGATAAATTCAAAAAAGTGGCGCTAAATTTAAAATAACGTCACAACCCATTATAGGCAAGAACTTTTTTTAAATTCAATTTATTTTTTGACTAAGTCCTTTTTTATCTCGATGCACTTGTCCCATTGATATTCTACCTTTCTCAAGTCCTTCGAAAACTAAAATTTATTAATCTCTGCAAAAAGGCTTGAGTTTTGGCGATGATACCCTTGTTTAATGCGTATCTCCTTCCGCAAAGTTTTTTTAATTTAAAGAAACAGATGTAAATTACTAGGTGCTAAACCTGGAGAATACAGCCGATGCGTCAACATAAAATTGTCCTTGCGTCGGCATTTTGCTGATATTGTGCTCCGTTACTAATCTCAGACTTTAGATTAATACAATTTTCATGACAATATTGCGTTTTTAAAGTTATGCTAATAACTAACTACTAAACAGATAGTATATCATATATTATAGTATGCACAAGCGTATATCAATGAATGTCAACTTATCAGATTCATTACATAACTGCGTAGGTACATCAGTCTGGTGACAACTAGACGAGTATAAAATTAAATATTTTACAGTATATTTATTTATACATATAATTTATATAATACTAGCTGACCCGGCGAACTTCGTACCGCCTAACAGTTAATGAATGTCGTGTTACCTTTTAAGCTTTGATGAACGTAATACAATGATACAAAATAATATTTATTAATATAGATAGAAACATAAAAGTATTTTATTATGATGAATGATGATGAAAACATACAGAATGATAATAAAAATTAAAATAATAATAATAATTAAGTAATTCAAACTCATGTCAGAAAAAAATGATTGAAAACTATGTTGTGCAGATTAGAATACACTCGGATTAATTCATTAATGGGATTTTCATTCAAGCACCTTGTGGTAAACGACATTCTTTGTTTTTTGGTCAGGCGCAAGAACAAATAAAGCGGATGGTTTGCCGACACGTGAGCATGCCACGTACAATTGACCATGAGAAAAACATGCATTTTCCAGATTGAGGCCACAAATAGTCAAGGATTGGCCCTGTGATTTGTTGATCGTCATGGCGAAGGCAAGACGAATCGGGAATTGAATTCGTTTAAACTCAAATGGCATATCCGTTGGGATCATCGGAATCCTTGGAATAAGAACTTTCTCATCTTTAAATTTTCCTTTAAGTATCGACGCGTGAATCACATTGCTCATCAGTTTTTTTATCACCAAACACGTTCCATTGCACAGTTTTGGTTGGTTTAAATTTCTAAGCATGATGACTACCGAGCCAACTTTAAGTTTTAAATTGTGCGGTGGTAAACCAGGCACACCCAAGGAGTTTAAAAATTCACTTAGATAATTAGTGGCTTCTTCTTCGTTTGTTACACAGTCGATAGATTTGAATGAATACAGAGTACCTACGATTTGATTTTGAATTATAAAATTGAGGTCATCTACATCTTTATTTTTAGCGGCCAAAATTGCTTGCTCACTTAACCATTTAGTATTTTTGTTGTTAGCAATGATATCCGGAAATACATTGTTGATTAGCTCGTCTTTTGATGATACAAAATTGCAAACATTTGGAGGAAATGAAATCAAACCGCTCGATTTGTCAACAGGAACACGGCCATTACCGATAGTCAGCAATTGCTTCGAGATATCATCAGCAGATAGATCGTTCAACAATGCAACTCTCATATTTACAGACAGTTGAAATTTCTTTACATATCGCCACAGATTTGATGCTTTGAGGCAAGCGTTTATTTCGTCGGCAGCAGTAGATCTTAGAATGACTGGTAGTGTTTGTCGGAAATCGCCTGATAACAAAATCATTGCACCACCAAAACATCTCGAGTCATTGCGCAGATCTTTTAATGTTCGGTCTAGTGCTTCCAATGCGCATTTGTGCGCCATTGTGCATTCGTCGCATATGATGATTTTTGATGGTACTAAAACTTTGGCCATTGCGGAGTGTTTCGAAATGTTACATGTCGGTTGTTCAGTAGTTTGAAGGTTTAATGGCAATTTTAACGCTGAGTGAACCGTACGGCATCCGTCAAACAATGTGGCCGCTATTCCAGAAGAAGCAATTGCTACCGTAATTTCGGATATCGCACGTACAGTGGCCAAAATCAATGACATGAGGAATGTCTTTCTAGTTCCACCGGGGGCATCCAAAAAAAATAAGCCGCCATTTCCATCATCAATTGCATTAATCAGTGTATCATAGACTTCCCTCTGCTTAGGATTCAACAGAGGTACATTCGTTTGGACTGATTGGATTAGTTCATGTGGATCATATTCACGTTCACGTTCCAATTCTCTATTAAATGCGTCATTCATTCCGCGATCTGGCGCTGGCATTCCTAACCTAACTAACAAACTGCCGCACATGAGGTAACACATATCTTCGATCAAGAGCAAAGTCTGGTTATGCATCTCCTCATTCACCTCAAGATCGGAATTTCTTGAGCTGACGCGAATTCGATGTAAAATATCTTTAGACATGTTATCTTTGTATTTGTTCCATAGGTCACGTGGGTTCGATGGGAAGCATGTCGAAATGATGATAGCAAATAATGTGCGTATCTGACTTGGAGATGCAGAAATAATTGCTTCAGCGATTGTCGTGTTTCAATGAGTATCGTTTTCAAGCAAATTCAGCTCTTGACATGCTGCACGAAATGTGGGGCACACTATACCATTAACAGTTCGTAGTGATTCAAATGATGTTGGCCCTTGAACATGTACCAGCAACAACCGCAAATAGAAACATTCATCATTCTTCGGATGAACTGTGTAAATACGACCAAGAGCATCAGTAAAACGCATATCTGGATAACTAAGAACTGCATCGCCTTGCTTCCGACGTTGAAATTTCTTCGATGTAGCGTTCTAAATGTAATAACGTGACATTTCTGAGTAAAGCAAAGTTCGAGCGAACGGATCGCTTTGACAAATTTTTTCTTTCGCAAAGAAACTGGTCAGTGTTGTCGCTGGAGGTGTTTCGGCACGTTGAGCAGCATTCGACGCTGTGAAATATACTTTCTGACCGTTCTCTAGATGCACCCCCAAATGTACAACAGTGGGATGACGTTCGTGAATAGGGAATGAAAATATACGCCAAATTGCTTCATTGCAGTTCACATATCTACCGACTTGATAGCGCGTGATTTCATCGTTGATATTGGATGTTTGGATACCAAAAACCGCCATGGAACTTTCGAGACATTTTACAAAAAATAAATTTCTGAACGCACACATGAATAGTTGTTACAGTATTTGACAGGATTGGACAACAAATGTTTGACATAAAATCAGCATTTATTGAAATGATTAAGTATTCATTACACATATCGAGTTTTCATTGTTTTTAAGATGTATTATGCTATTCGGGGCGGAGACAAATCCAACGAATTAATAACCATGTATATTGGTTCAGCAGATCTCGAGTTATAAGTGTTGTAACAAACCCGTCTTTCTTTTATATATATTTTCATTACATTGTTTTTAAGATGTATTATGCTATTCGGGGCGGAGACAAATCCAACGAATCAATAACCATGAATATTGGTTCAGCAGATATCGAGTTATAAGTGTTGTAACAAACCCGTCTTTCTTTTATATATTAAGATTTATTATTTCTTTTCTTTACTTTCCATTAGCTTATCCTGGTAAGTAGATGTGTAACTTCTATAAAATCATAATATTCATCATAAAATTCAATAAAATTAAAATTCATCATAAATGCATTATGGTATACAAATTCGTCTTATATACGCTGTCAGTACAAAAAATAAGGTGAATTTTCATTTTTCTCAAAAAATATTTATTTATTCATCAATTTCTATTTTGTCCCCTTTAAAGTAGTCCCCCTCAGATATAATACACTTGTGCCAGCGTTTTTTCCAATCCTCGAAGCAGTTCTGATATGCACTTTTTGTTATGCTCTTGAGCTCTTTCAGCGATTCGGATTGTATCTCCTCAATCGTCTCAAAACGTCGTCCTTTCATGGGTCTCTTCTATCTTAAGAACAGGAAAAAGTCGCAGGTGGCCAAGTCTGGTGAATACGGTGGCCGAGGTATGATTACGGTGTTATTCTTAGCCAAAAAATTACAAACAAGCAATGACGAGTGAGAAGGTGCATTATCGTGATGCAAAAGCTATGAATTGTTTTTCCACAATTCCGGACGTTTTCTTTGTAGTGCTTCTCGCAAGCGGCGCATAACTTTAAGATAATACTCCTTATTTACCGTACGGCCATGTGGTAAGAACTCCTGATGCACTACGCCACGGTAATCGAAAAAACAGTCAGCAAAACCTTGACATTTGATCGAACTTGGCGTTCTTTTTTTTGCCTTGGCTCTCTTGGGCGCTTCCATTGGGACGATTGGACTTCGGTTTCGATGTCATAACCATATACCTATGATTCGTCACCAGTTATGATCCTTTTAAACAAATCTGGATCGCCGTTGACGTCGTTCAACAATTCCTGAGCAATGCTCATGCGACGATTTTTTTGGTTAAAATCGCTGCCACACGCTTCATGCCCAATATTTCCGAAAAAATTGCATGGCATGAGCCAACCAATATTCCGACATTCTCAGCAACTTCTCTAATAGTAATTCAACGATTCTCTATAACAATTTTCTTTACTTCCTTAACATTTTTATCGGTTGTTGATGTGCTGGGGCGAGCGTCGTCATTCACATCTTCTCGACCTTCTGTGAATGGCTTGTACCACTTGTAAACATTTTTTTGGCTTAATATAGACTCACCGTATGCCACTATCAACATTTCAAGTGTTTTGGAGCACTTGATTCCATTTTTCACACAAAATTTAATGCAAATTCTTTGATTCTTTGTTTTTTGACAGGAGAAAATCACCGAACACGCAAAACACTTCTAACTTTTATGCCTTTCACAAACAAACTAAATGTGCTATATAGCTAAAACTGTGAACATATGTTTGAGACGAGTGTACCAACATACCGCGAAATTTTTGCTTACCTTATTTTTTGAACAGACCTCGTATTTCATGAAATACGATTATAACATTTATATTATATAAAATATTTTTTTACGTAAATGTGTTACTATATTGCGACCTAAACTTTAATGGCACATTACATATTTTTAGTTCCACGCGCTATTAATTGTTGTCTTTGTTGTTTGCGTCTTTGTTCATTCTTTTGACAACACTACGATTTGACTATACGCTTCTTGCTATAGGCCATAAATAATTGCACTTTTGAAATAACCATGCAAAAAATAATATTTTTTAAAATACAAATTTATTTATAAAAACAAAATATACTGTAAAATCACTTATTAAAAATAATATCGTCAAAAGGGCCGCTATTCCACCGCTAGTATTCCTCAAATCTACAACACTATTTCTTAGTTAATAATTATTTTAATTTAATATTTTAATGAAATACATTATTTTTCAATTTAGCGCTGGTGGGCTTAGGTGTTAGAGGTTCAGGACATGCAGGATATGGTCTAGGCAATATCGCACTCCCACTGGACCTTCTCATAGTTGGATGCATAACCATTGCAATTTCCACTTTCAAATTCCTATAGTAAGTATGCTCATATGTCAATATTTTACCTAAAGAATGGCAGGATGTTTTATAGTTTCCTTTAAACATAGCAAATGATTCAGATTTGATTGTAATAATAATTAACAATATTAAATAAGCAATTAATAATCTTAATATATAAAAGAAAGACGGGTTTGTTGCAACACTTATAACTCGAGATCTGCTGAACCAATATTCATGGTTATTGATTCGTTGGATTTGTCTTCGCCCCGAATAGCATAATACATCTTAAAAACAATGAAAATATATAAAACAAAGACGGGTTTGTTACAACACTTACAATAGCATAATACATTTTAAAAACAATGAAAATTCGAAATTTAAAAAACTCGACAATGAAAACTCGATACTTAATCATTTCAATAAATGCTGATTTGTTTATTTTATGTCAAACATTTGTTGTCATGACAACATGTTATAACAACTATTCATTTGTGCGTTCAGAAATTTATTTTTTGTAAAATGTCTCGAAAGTTCAGGTACTGTTATATTTGTTTGTTTTAGACATTAATTTGTGTAGATTATTTATTAATTATTTAATTTTTAATTTCAGAAAATAATACCTAAGATTTATTGTACAGGTTAACAAAAGTGTAAATGTCTTTTTATAGGTTATCTATAACTATAATTTTTCTTGATAAGCTATTCATATGTAGTGCTTATATACTCTTTGAGCTATTGTCTATGTCTCGAAAGTGGTTTTTTGTGGTTTTATGCGAGTGCACATTCAGTATTAATATTAATAACTATGCCGCGTCCTAGAAGATCTAATCTTTCACAACGGAGCCGTAATGCAATTAGGCAACGGAATATCGCGAGTCAATTATCTGATGAAGAACGAGAAATTGCACGAGAAGATCACCGCGTTAGTATGGAGCAAAGAAGGGCCTTAATTCGTGCTTCTCAAACACAAGAGCAAAGAGAGGTAGCCCGTGAAACGGCTAGGTTAGAAACGAGAAATCGTCAAGCTTATCGTACAGATGAACAGAGAAATAATCTTCGAAGTGAAAGAAGAAATGGTTTAAGTATTGATTTGAATCGAGCAGCGTTTCTATATGATTGCACCATCGACTACAGCTTGCATCGTTTAGTTTGCATTGGTCCAATGGACGTTGTTTGCCAGCATTGTGGAGCATTGAGGTTTGCTGGTGAAACGCCTGGTTTGTGCTGCCTTAGTGGTAAAGTGAAATTGCCATCATTGGTCCCGCCACCAGAGCCATTGTGCTCCCTGCTTTATGGCGAAACACTAGAATCACGACATTTTCTAGCGAACACTCAAAAATACAATGTCTGTTTCCAAATGACTTCATTTGGGGCGGAAATTATCGAAGAACACGGATATAATCCGACATTTAAGGTAATTTACGTTAAAAACTATATTTTCTATGATTGTAAAAAAAATCTGGAATGTAGTTTGTTAGATTTCTGTATTTGGCATGTTATTATTTGAAAAAAAAAGTGTTTGTAAAAAAAGTGTTTGTAAATCTAACTATAACTATGGCTTTGACTTTACAGATTCAAGGCCAGATTTGCCATCGCATTGGATCATTGCAACCTATAGAAGATGCACAGCATAAATTCTTGCAAATATACTTCATGGGCAATATGGAAGAACAACTTGACCGGCGTCAAGGGATCAACACAGCTACGAAAAGAGCAATTCTCCAAGATCTGCAGCAAATGCTTCATGAACATCATGCATTGGTCAGGCTGTTTAAGACTGCTTTAGAGCGCATGCCAAGTGATGACTATAAAGTTGTGATCAGAGCAGATAAAAGACCAGCTGGAACACATGAACGCGCACATTTAATGCTCCAACAATCGATGAAGTGGCAATCCTGATTGTTGGTGAAAACTTGGAAACACGTGATATTGTACTTACACGACGCAATACTGGGCAACTACAAAGAATATATGAAACACACCGTTCATATGACGCGTTACAATACCCGCTGATGTTTTGGCAAGGAGACGATGGATCTATTTGTGGCCTCAATCTAGAAAATGCATGTTTTCTCATGGTCAATTGTACGTGGCATGCTCACGTGTCGGCAAACCATCCGCTTTATTTGTTCTTGCGCCTGACCAAAAAACAAAGAATGTCGTTTACCACAAGGTGCTTGAATAAAAATCCCATTAATGAATTAATCCGAGTGTATTCCAATCTGCACAACATAGTTTTCAATCATTTTTTTCTGACATGAGTTTGAATTACTTAATTATTATTATTTTTTTAATTTTTATTCTCATTCTGTATGTTTTCATCATCATTCATCATAATAAAATACTTTTATGTTTCTATCTATATTAATAAATATTATTTTGTATCATTGTATTACGTTCATCAAAGCCTAAAAGGTAACACGATATTCATTGAATGTTAGGCGGTACGAAGTTCGCCGGGTTTGCTAGTTTTAGATAAAAAAAAAATATCTCCTATGTGTTGTCCACCTATTCATATATCATATATGAGTAAGTGTGGTAGAGATTGCTCTGATGGACAATTCTACATGATTAGATTACAAGGTCCGAGGATTTAGTCGTGCGAAATTTTTAAACATCATTACTATGAAGCAAAATTTGCGTCACGGTGATGTATTCGTTATTGCGAAGTCACAACTCGTGCTTCGCTCGTTGTTTTAGTTCTGATTTCTTCTCAGACTGTGTTAATCTTCAGGTCTCTATGTATGTCGTCATTGCGGATATACCACTTTATTTTGGAACGTTTGTATTTCTTTAATGTTCGATTTCTTGGTGCATCCCCAGAGTTGCACTCCATACGTTTACACTGGCTTTGGTACTTGTTTATATATAAGCAGCTTGTTTTCAATGTTTAGTCCAGAGTGTAGTCCAATTAGACAATACATATTTATGCATTTAGGTTTTGTTCTTCCTCTTTATTTTTGACATGCGTTTTCCATCTTAACTTAGCATCTAGTGTAATTTCTAGGTAATTTGTTTCTATCGCATGAGGAATTGTGTTTTGCGTTTATGAATATAAACAAATTTGCCGCGGTGTTGTTTCCCCATGTTGGTATATCTCTTGTGTAGAACACAGTGTTGGACCCAGCACACTACCTTGCGGTATAAATATAAAATAAAAAATATTTAATGATAGTTTTTTTTTCGTAAATTAAGTATATGTTTTGTCTCATAGATAACAAACCAGCGACCTCCATAAGTTTCTTGTGCCCTATAAAAAGTATCTAGTATTTTTATGAAAGTTACATTTACTCATTATAACTGCCTAATTTAAATATAGCATCCAATGGTTAAAAAAGTTCCACACCTATATAGTTTGTCACAAATAAAATTATTTATTTATATTTATTAATTTATAAAAACCATCAATTGATGGCCTTAGAAATTCTAGCTACGGTACTGGATAAAGATTATTATAGAAAACAGCCTTGCCAGTCACTTGTTAAGTTGATAGAATAGGTATAGTGTTGCTGTCATATAATACAATATATAATTTAATTTTCTTTTTCTTTTTTAGAGTTTTGGAACCAAATTGGAACAAATTATTTGTAAATGAAATGTGACACGAAATAACTAAATGTATTATTGTTAAATATTTTGTAATAATTATTTGTTATTAATTTAAATTTTAAAATAAATAATGCATGTTACCTTTTTGTAAATAGATGTCTTTTTTATTAAATCCTAAACACAAGGTGCAGCACGGGAACTTTCTTATTTTACAAAATCATAAAGTAAAAGGTATTGAAGATAACACATTTTGTTCTTTTTCTCTTTCACAGAGGAACATTTTAAGTTTACTAGCTTTTACCCCCGTCGCAAGCGACGTCTGTTTTTTGTGAGTGGCTTGAATTTCATGTCAAAATTTAATTCCATTTTTAAATTGAAATAATAAATAAATTAATTTTACATATAATAACAATTAATTTTTCATACAAACTGACTAAGAAAATATATTTTTTATATCAAAATAAAAAATATTTTCAATTTATGCGTTATTTGACTAACTTTATTTCAAAATTTGGTATTTTTTTTTTAAGTTAAGTTAGTTTTTAAATAAGGTACCAAGGTTAGCCTATATACAAAATTTCAACTTTCTAGCACAATTTTAACTTTACCCCGTGCTCCCAAATAAAATTTTGAAATTTTGAATTGTTTTTTATTAATAACATACTTAATTATTCTAGAATCCAGAATATGAACTTTCTCCAAAGTTCCATACCGGTCCCCCGAATTTCTTCAACCGCCCCTTTTTTAATTTTTATATTTCTAATTTGAAATGTCAACATTGAATACCTTAGTACACATGCAAAATTTCAATTTTCTATCTTTTACGAATTAAAAGTAATACAGCAAAAAAGGGTTCACTTTTTTCCAGTATTTCCAAAATTACGGGTTTCCAGGAAATTCAGAGAAAAATCCGGGGACGCCAAAAGTCTTAGAATTTTTTCTTTACGAAATAAGAAATTTTCATCAAGATGCATTAAGCCGTTTTCGAGCCACCATACAAAATTCACTACCAAACAAACAAGAATATAAGATCATAAATATACACCTGAGACATTATAAATAAGATTTAATTTTTTTTCTTGAAAATGATATTTTGACGGTGGTCTTCGTTGTGGTCAATACGTTTGGAGAGTAGAAATTAATTTCGGTGTCCACTCACTAAACAATCGATGTTTGTCATTGGTTGAACAGTCGTTGGAAAAGTAAGTCATGGAGAACGCTTTCTCCTTTTGTGTACGCAATGGTCGCTACTAAACTAACCGTACAAAAAAACCAAAGGATACGCCCTTTCGAATGCGCATCTGTGTGGCGTGATTTTTAAATAAGAAAGCTCCCGTATTGCACATTGTATTATTTTTTAAGTTATTTGCTACAATATTACACATCTTATAATAGTAATATTTTATTATAAATAAATTTTAACCGGCGTACGAAATGCGAAACTTTAAATTTTGTATACAATGTTACTGATAAAATATAACGATCCCTTAAAGTGGTTGCAAGAGAGATCATAAACTCTTAAATGATAGTCCATCATCTATTAGTAACCTGCCCACAATATCAAACTCAACGCACAAAACACAACATCATTGGTGAACTTTAGATCATACCTTCAAAAAATCCAGAAAGAATTCAAAAAGTGCTCGAATTTGATATTTTTAAATTCCAAGACAAACAACTTTACTCAGTCTTATTCTAATTGCCGCGCTGGAGATATTAACACAAAGTTTAGCGGACTTTATGAATACTGCATTTTCGCCTGGACTGTTTCCGTTCTTATAGTAGCATCACTGACTGCTACTGTTGTCGTTTCATGGTAAGTCATGCTTAAGATTACAGTCATCCTAATGTTAATAATACTTAGTTACGCAGATTTCTACCACAAGATAAGTCATCTTAAATTCACTGTTTAAAACATCAAAAAAAAAAATTGAACATTTCCGGAGAGAAGAGGAACGTATTCGCGACCACGTAAGTTTCATAATCTTGCACGTGTTTTAAAGAGAAACTTCCTTAATTTTTGGTACAATAATTCATGATTATAGATAACCTTATATATTATCATTCTAGAGAGAACAATTGACACTTGATGGATTGATGACAGCTCAAAAAGAGGAAGAGATGCTGGCAGAGTTGAATGAAGTAACGGCAAAAAAAGAACAGAAAATAAAAAATTTTCAAAGTTTTACGATGAACATTCTACAACTAGAATTATATAAAGAAGAAAGAGCAAGAGGGCGATTCAAAAAATTAACACTTTCAGCAAAGTGTACGACGTCAGTGACAAAGGAAAAAGAATGATGTGCTTCTACTCATTAAATAGAAAAAACGTTTACTTAAACAATGGCAACTATGTAAATTACCTGCTAAGAAAAGTAAACTAAATAAAGCAATAAAAGACTTGAAGGAATTAAAAGTGAAGCACAATAATCATAGTGTTTAAAAATACCTTAAAAATTTAACACATATGTAGTTACGAAGTACTTGCTATGGAAGGAAGGAAGTTTACAAGACCACAAATACACAACCCCTTTATCAAATATGATAAAAGTTAATAGGCAAAGAGTGACAAACAAAAGGCTGCGATGTTTGGTAATCATCTGCAGTAAGTGTTTAAACTGTCTCCTTCAGAAACGACAGCAGAAAAAGAAAATACTATATTGGAATTGCTGAACAGCTCTTTTTAATTAGATTTTCCACACAGAAAAATTGGATTCAGGGAAACTTGTGTAACAATACTAGAAGAAATTATTATTAGAAAATCACCTGGTTTTGACCTAATTAGGAGAAATATAATATACGAACGTTTAGAAAATGTATAAAAGTAATTACTTTAATTCTTAATGCAGTTCTTAGAACTAACTACTATCTAAGTAGCTGAAAGGTTGCTCAAATAATCATGATTCCGAAACCTGGGAAGAAACTGGATGAAATAACTTCCTATAGGTCTTGAAGTTTACTACCAATACTATCAAAATTATTTGAGAAAGTATACCTTTAGAGGATAAAATGAATAATCAATGTAAAGAAGCTAATACCAGAGCATCTATTTTGCTTTCGGAACAAGCACGATTTTTTAGAGAAAGTTTATCGATTGGTTACAATTAGTAGAGACATAAATGCCAAAAGATATCGTTCAGCATTTTTTTAGATATAGCTTAAGCCCTCGACAAAGTGTGGCACATAGAACTTTAAAACAAACTAAAAAAAATACTTCCGTACCAGGATTATTAACTATATATAACTAATAGGCACTTCATGGTCGAAATATAAAACCCATACAGTGAAGTCACTATACCTCTTCAACACTTTCGACTTGCGATGTGCAACAGAAACTACTGTTGCTACGTATGCAAACGATACTGCTATATTAGCATCACATACACACCTAGTATTAAAGCATTCAATATTATTGAAGCATAACTCAAGAAATGGCGAATAAAAGCCAACGAAATTAAATCAACCCATGTAATATTTACCACGCGCTGAGAAACTTGCCCGCCAGTAAAAATGTATAATTGTGTAATTCCACAATCCACAGACGCTAAATATTTCGGTATACATTTGGACAGAATGCTTACACGGCAAAAGCAAAATGTTACAAAGCAGTATGGTATTAAAATTGGGAAAATGTATTGGGTAAATAATCGAAAGTTAAAACTTTCTCTAAACAACAAAATACTTCTATATAAAACCAATCTGAAACCCATTTGGAATTACGGAATTCATCTTTGGGGTACTGCATGCAACTCCAATATAGCCATAACACAGAGTTTTAAAAAAAAAGTACTACGAGTTATTGTAAATGCACCATAATGTCACTAACGGAGTCATTGGGAAAAACTGTCCAATAGCATTCATCAAAAAAGAAATATACTAATCCATTGCAAAATATAGTGATCGACTAATTAACCACCCCTATGCGTTGGTGAATCAACTAAACGTGTGTGAAAACAGGAAATCCTGCAGATTAGGTCAATATCAACCAGTAGACTTAGTTTTATGTCCCCGATAGGGAATAGTGTTCAATATTTACGAGTACAATGTATATAAAAACAAGAGAGCATTCACTGAAATGTTTCTCTTACATGTCTTAATTACCATAAAATTAATTAATAATTATCATGAAAGTAGTCATAAAAGAAGCTTATGACCTACTCAAGCAGAATGCTGAAACTATAGCAGAAATAAAAGAAAAATGTTGATCCAGTTGACCGATAGATTTTAGAGGCACTTTTATCCCTACAGGACTATGTAGATGTAGGTGTTTTTTCTCTCTATGTATCGATACTTTTAACTTGTACAGTGTTTTTATTTTGTGGTTTTGTTATCATGTTTCATTGTTTCTTTCGTTTCGTTAACCTTGATGACATTAATTAGCATGTGTATAAAGTACGACTTGCACATTTATTATTTACTCTCAAAACAAGAAGAAAACAAATTATTTAAAAGTAGGCGTTTTTAAAGTTACTGCTTCTCTAATATATGCAGGTAAATAAAGGTAATAAGCAACTTGAAAATACAAATTTTACAATATATTATGATAACAATAATTAGCATGTGTTTATTATTTATCTTGAAAACAAGAAGAGAACATATAAGAGTTGTAGAAAGGCATTTCTAAAATAAGTGCTTTATACATATATGCAAGTAATTAAGGTTAATAAACACCTTGAGAAAACAAATTTCATGCCATACCACAAATGCGTTAATTAAAATAGGACTGAAGTTAAGTATTCACATTTACAATTTAATTTCAAGAAATGAAGAAAGCATATATGATTTGGTGGTACGCGTCTTTGAAGTTGATGCTTTACTTACATATGCGGGTAAATGAGGCTAATAAAAAACCTTTGAAAAAACTAATTTCACACCAAATAAAGATGACAATAATTGGAATGTGAACTAGGTATAATATGCACATTAACAATTTACATTCAAAACAAGGAAAAAACATATAAGATTCGAAAACAGGTGTTTCTAAATTTAGTGCTTCATTCATGTATGCAGGTAAAAGAGGTTAATAAACATAATATAAAAACATATTTGGAGCCAAAAGACAATGACAATAATTAGCAACCGTATAAAATAAGTTCGTTGAAAATCAATATAATGGTAAATTGCATTTTGCTATATATAAAAATATATACGGTTCTTAAATCCCCGCATCAGGTATAGTAAAGTGTGATGTGCAATTGCCTATAATATTCGTGTATATCTATATAAAAGAAAGACGGGTTTGTTGCAACACTTATAACTCGAGATCTGCTGAACCAATATTCATGGTAATTGATTCGTTGGATTTGTCTTCGCCCCGAATAGCATAATACATCTTAAAAACAATGAAAATATATAAAACAAAGACGGGTTTGTTACAACACTTACAATAGCATAATACATCTTAAAAACAATGAAAATTCGAAATTTAAAAAACTCGACAATGAAAACTCGATACTTAATCATTTCAATAAATGCTGATTTGTTTATTTCATGTCAAACATTTGTTGTCATGACAACATGTTGTAACAACTATTCATGTGTGCGTTCAGAAATTTATTTTTTGTAAAATGTGTTGAAAGTTCAGGTACTGTTATATTTGTTTGTTTTAGACATTAATTTGTGTAAATTATTTATTAATTATTTAATTTTTAATTTCAGAAAATAATACCTAAGATTTATTGTACAGGTTAACAAAAGTGTAAATGTCTTTTTATAGGCTATCTATAATTTTTCTTGATAAGCTATTCGTATGTAGTGGTTATATACTCTTTGAGCTATTGTCTATGTCTCGAAAGTGGTTTTTTGTGGTTTTATGCGAGTGCACATTCAGTATTAATATTAATAACTATGCCGCGTCCTAGAAGATCTAATCTTTCCCAGCGGAGCCGTAATGCAATTAGGCAACGGAATATCGCGAGTCAATTATCTGATGAAGAACGAGAAATTGCACGAGAAGAGCACCGCGTTAGTATGGAGCAAAGAAGGGCCTTAATTCGTGCTTCTCAAACACAAGAGCAAAGAGAGGTAGCCCGTAAAACGGCTAGGTTAGAAACGAGAAATCGTCGAGCTTATCGTACAGATGAACAGAGAAATAATATTCGAAGTGCAAGAAGAAATGGTTCAAGTATTGATTTGAATCGAGCAGCGTTTCTATATGATTGCACCATCGACTACAGCTTGCATCGTTTAGTTTGCATTGGTCCAATGGACGTTGTTTGCCAGCATTGTGGAGCATTGAGGTTTGCTGGTGAAACGCCTGGTTTGTGCTGCCTTAGTGGTAAAGTGAAATTGCCATCATTGGTCCCGCCACCAGAGCCATTGTGCTCCCTGCTTTATGGCGAAACACTAGAATCACGACATTTTCTAGCGAACACTCAAAAATACAATGTCTGTTTCCAAATGACTTCATTTGGGGCGGAAATTATCGAAGAACACGGATATAATTCGACATTTAAGGTAATTTACGTTAAAAACTATATTTTCTATGATTGTAAAAAAAATCTGGAATGTAGTTTGTTAGATTTCTGTATTTGTCTCTGAAATAAAAATGGCATGTTATTATTTGAAAAAAAAAAGTGTTTGTAAAAAAAGTGTTTGTCAATCTAACTATAACTATGGCTTTGACTTTACAGATTCAAGGCCAGATTTGCCATCGCATTGGATCATTGCAACCTATAGAAGATGCACAGCATAAATTCTTGCAAATATACTTCATGGGCAATATGGAAGAACAACTTGACCGGCGTCAAGGGATCAACACAGCTACGAAAAGAGCAATTCTCCAAGATCTGCAGCAAATGCTTCATGAACATCATGCATTGGTCAGGCTGTTCAAGACTGCTTTAGGGCGCATGCCAAGTGATGACTATAAAGTTGTGATCAGAGCAGATAAAAGACCAGCTGGAACACATGAACGCACATTTAATGCTCCAACAATCGATGAAGTGGCAATCCTGATTGTTGGTGAAAACTTGGAAACACGTGATATTGTACTTACACGACGCAATACTGGGCAACTACAAAGAATATGTGAAACATACCGTTCATATGACGCGTTACAATACCCGCTGATGTTTTGGCAAGGAGACGATGGATATCACTTTCATATCAAAATGATTAATCCATTGAATGGTAAGATCAATATTGTTGTTTTCATTTAAACTTGATATACATTTTATTCTGTTTGCTTTTAGTACCCAAAAAAAGTTGTAATTTCTAATTTAGTAGAGAGTAGCTGAAAGAGTCGTTAACCTATTAGGGGTTCTAAAATACAATTTTTAGTGCATTTGTTCCAGGTAAGGAAACTACCAAGAAGGTTAGTTCAATGAATTATTACGCATATCGTTTGATGATTCGTGAAAATTCTGACAATTATTTGTTGCGATTTCGTCGACTGCTTCAACAATATTGCGTTGACATGTACGTTAAAATCGAAACGGAGCGCCTGACTTTTATTCAGTTGAATCAAGTTAAATTGCGTTCAGAAGGAGATTCAGAAAATGATGGTCGATTGACTATTTTACCGGCGACATACACAGGTAGCCCGCGTCATTTGCATGAAAATGCGCAAGATGCAATGACATATGTTTGTCATTATAGCCGGCCAGATCTATTCATTACATTTACATGTAATCCGAAATGGATAGAAATTATTCAATTGCTGCTTCCCGGACAAACATCAAGTGATCGACACGACATCACCGCACGTGTTTTCAGGCAAAAAATTCGGTCACTAATGAATTACATTGTTAAGCAACACGTCTTTGGGAATACTCGATGCTGGATGTATTTAATCGAATGGCAAAAACGAGGCCTACCGCATGCTCACATTCTAATTTGGTTAGTCGAAAGAATTCGGTTAGATCAAATAGATGACATCATATGTGCGGAGATTCCTGCTCCTGAAACCGATCCAGACCTACATGATGTTGTAATCGCGAATATGATTGATAGACCGTGTGGCACTATCAACCGCCAATCACCGTGCATGGTCGACGGCAAGTGTTCCAAACGGTATCCACGAAAATTGACGGCAGAGACCATTACAGGCAATGATGGTTATCCATTGTATCGGCGTCGATCGCCCGATGATAATGGTAGAACTATCACAACAAAAGTGAAAGGAAACGATTTCGTAGTTGACAACAGTTGGATTGTTCCATATTCACCACTTCTTCCCAAAACATTCAAGGCACATTGTAATGTTGAGTATTGCAATTTGGTCAAGTCAATTAAATACATTTGCAAATATGTCACGAAAGGGAGCGACATGGCGGTTTTTGGTATCCAAACATCCAATATCAACGATTGTACATTTGGGGGTGCATCTAGAGAATGGTCAGAGAGTATATTTCACAGCGTCGAATGCTGCTCAACGTGCCGAAACACCTCCAGCGACAACACTGACCAGTTTCTTTGCGATTTGTCAAAGCGATCCGTTCGCACGAACTTTGCTTTACTCAGAAATGCCACGTTATTACACTTGGAACGCTACATCGAAGAAATTTCAACGTCGGAAGCAAGGCGATGCAGTTCCTGGTTATCCAGAAATGCGTTCTACTTATGCTCTTGGTCGTATTTACACAGTACATCCAAAGAATGATGAATGTTTCTATTTGCCGTTGTTGCTGGTACATGTTCGAGGGCCAACATCATTTGAATCACTACGAACTGTTAATGGTATAGTGTGACCCACATTTCGTGCAGCATGTCAAGAGCTGAATTTGCTTGAAAACGATACTCATTGGGACACGACAATCGCTGAAGCAATTATTTCTGCATCTCCAAGTCAGATACGCACATTATTTGCTATCATCATTTCGACATGCTTCCCATCGAACCCACGTGACCTATGGATCAAATACAAAGATAACATGTCTAATGATATTTTACATCGAATTTGCGTCAGCTCAAGAAATTCCGATCTTGAGGTGAATGAGGAGATGCATAACCAGAGTTTGCTCTTGATCGAAGATATGTGTTACCTCATGTGCGGCAGTTTGTTAGTTAGGTTAGGAATGCCAGCGCCAGATCGCGGAATGAATGACGCATTTAATAGAGAATTGGAACGTGAACGTAAATATAATCCACATGAACTAATCCAATCAGTCCAAACGAATGTACCTCTGCTGAATCCTAAGCAGAGGGAAGTCTTTGATACACTGATTAATGCAATTGATGATGGAAATGGCGGCTTATTTTTTTTAGATGCCCCCGGTGGAACTGGGAAGACATTCCTCATGTCATTGATTTTGGCCACTGTACGTGCGAGATCCGAAATTGCGGTAGCAATTGCTTCTTCTGGAATAGCGGCCACATTGTTTGACGGATGCCGTACGGCTCACTCAGCGCCATTAAACCTTCAAACTACTGAACAACCGACATGTAACATTTCGAAATACTCCGCAATGGCCAAAGTTTTAGTAGCATCAAAAATCATCATATGGGACGAATGCACAATGGCGCACAAACGCGCATTGAAAGCACTAGACCGAACATTAAAAGATCTGCGCAATGACTCGAGATGTTTTGGTGGTGCAATGATTTTATTATCTGGCGATTTCCGACAAACACTACCAGTCATTCCAAGATCTACTGCTACCGACGAAATAAACGCTTGCCTCAAAGCATCAAATCTGTGGCGATATGTAAAGAAACTTCAACTGTCTGTAAATATGAGAGTTGCTTTTTTGAACGATCTATCTGCTGATGATTTCTCGAAGCAATTGCTGACTATCGGTAATGGCCGTGTTTCTGTTGACAAATCGAGCGGTTTGATTTCATTTCCTCCAAATGTTTGCAATTTTGTATCATCAAAAGACTTATCAACAAAGTATTCCCGGATATCATTGCTAACCACAAAAATACTATATGGTTAAGTAAGCGAGCAATTTTGGCAGCTAAAAATAAAGATGTAGATGACCTCAATTTTATAATTCAAAATCAAATCGTAGGTACTCTGTATTCATTCAAATCTATCGACTGTGTAACAAACGAAGAAGAAGCCACTAATTATCTAAGTGAATTTTTAAACTCCTTGGATGTGCCTGGTTTACCACCGCACAATTTAAAACTTAAGGTTGGCTCGGTAGTCATCATGCTTAGAAATTTAAAAAAAACCAAAACTGTGCAATAGAACGCGTTTGGTGATAAAAAAAACTGATGAGCAATGTGATTCACGCGTCGATACTTAAAGAAAAATTTAAAGATGAGAAAGTTCTTATTCCAAGGATTCCGATGATCCCAACGGATATGCCATTTGAGTTTAAACGAATTCAATTCCCGATTCGTCTTACCTTCGCCATGACGATCAACAAATCACAGGGCCAATCCTTGACTATTTGTGGCCTCAATCTAGAAAATGCATGTTTTTCTCATGGTCAATTGTACGTGGCATGCTCACGTGTCGGCAAACCATCCGCTTTATTTGTTCTTGCGCCTGACCAAAAAACAAAGAATGTCGTATACCACAAGGTGCTTGAATGAAAATCCCAATAATGAATCCCCCGAGTGTATTCTAATCTGCACAACATAGTTTTCAATCATTTTTTTCTGACATGAGTTTGAATTACTTAATTATTATTATTTTTTTAATTTTTATTCTCATTCTGTATGTTTTCATCATCATTCATCATAATAAAATACTTTTATGTTTCTATCTATATTAATAAATATTATTTTGTATCATTGTATTACGTTCATCAAAGACTAAATTAGTTCAGCTAAAAGGTAACACGACATTCATTGACTGTTAGGCGGTACGAAGTTCGCCGGGTCAGCTAGTAAACAATAAAAATACAACCAAAAAGTATATTTGGTATTTACTTTACAAATACAGAACAATGAATAAACAAACTATCTTAAATTCTAGTGAATAAATACTCAGTCCTACGTTAGTTTTCAGCTAAAATTAATAGGTTTATTTTTATTACTTCTGAGAATATGTTTAGTTAATTTCGGAAAGCACATCCCCTCACATATTCAATCAGTGGTTTAAAGTTTCACACATTTTAATTGCTTTAACCTTTCACTTGATTTCTGTTCACAATATACCCTCATCAATTACTTTATTTTACGACTTTTCTAGTTTGGGTGTTATAGTTACGCCTACTCTGTATGTTCGATTTATTTTTACAATCCTACATATATATATATATATATATATATATATATATATATATATATATATATATATTTATATATATATATATATATATATATATATATATATTTATATATATATATATATATACTAGCAAACCCGGCGAACTCCGTTTCGCCATCAGATGGCTTCGTTTTATGTAACATTTCGTTTGGTGATTAAGAGATGAAGAAAATTTTTTTTTTTGTTTTATATTTGAAAAGGAAAAATTTTATTTCATTTCACAACAGTAATGAATTTATTTCGATTAGTGTTATTTATTTGAACTTCTCTAAGTAAATGAAAGTGAATCCAAAGTAAATACTGAATCGAAGCGTTATACGTGTCCGCAAATTATCCGTTTCATTGAAGTGCTCTTTGGTAAACCACATTTTTTGTTTTTTGGTCTGACGTTAACACAAACAAAGCGGATGGTTTCCCAACTCGTGAACACGCAACGTATAACTGCCCATGTGAAAAACGATGATTTTCTAAATTTATCCCGCAAACACTAAGCGATTGGCCTTGCGACTTGTTAATTGTTATTGCGAACGCAAGGCGAACTGGAAATTGCAATCGTTTGAAGTCAAACGGAAGATCAGTCAGAATCATTGGTATTCAAGGAATACATACATTTTTACCTGCGTACTTTCCGTTAATAATGGTTGCCTCAATCAAATTCGGCATAAGTCTTTTTATCGAAAGTCGAGTACCGTTGCAAAGTCGCGGTGGATTCAAATTACGCAATATCTTAATAAATGTAAAACTTTGAGTTGCAAGTTATGTGGTGGAAATCCTGGTAACTCCAGAGAGTTCAAAAACTCCGTTGGATAATTTACTACATCATCGGGATTTGTTATGGAATCAACGCATTTGTATGTCACCAAATCGCCAGCAATTTTTGATTGAATGGTGAAATTCAGTGCGTGTACATCATTATTCTTTGCGGCAAGAATTGCTCGTTGACTTAACCAAGCATAATTCTGATAAATTTTACAAATGTTTGGGAAAACATTTTCAATAAGAGCTAATTGAGAGTCTACAAATCGGCAAAAGTCGTTGGTAAGAGTAATTAATCCAGATGTCGCATCAACTGGGACTTTTCCATTTCCAACAGCTAACAATTGTTTGGAAAATTGTGCAGCACTTTGATCATTTATGAAGTTGAACTCTTATATTAGTGGTTAGCGATAATGTTTTTACGTTATTTCATAAAGGTGATGCCTTCAGGCAAGCATTCAATTCATCTGCAGGCGTTCCACGGGGAATTACTGGCAACGTCTGCCTGAAATCGCCTGCCAACAATATCATCAAGCCGCCAAAGATGTTGTTATTTCGCCGAAGATCCTTCAGTGTGAAGTTAAGTGCTTCAAGTGATTTTTTATGTGCCATTGTACACTTATCCCAAACAATGAGGTTGCATTGCATCAACAATTTTCCCATTGCACTGGATCAGGAAATATTGCATGTTGGAGTATCAATTGTTTTTAAATTGAGTGGCAACACAGCGCATTTTGTCTTTCTTCGCTTAAGTTCTGTGAATACACTTGTTGCTGGCTTGCATGTCTTGTGCGGCGGCCGATGTTCGCACGTCGTCCTCTACTTAAAATATTGGTTTGTATCTATGCTATGTATCAGAGATGGCGCTGTATGTGAAAAAAGATTATCCCGCTTTACTGTTGAAATTTTTCCTGAATTTTCTTTGCTATAAACCTCACGGAGCCCGAGACCTTTCCAACGAATGCAAAACCGTGGAAATCGGTTGGTTCGTTCTGGAGTTTTAACGTCAGGAAGGAAAACCCGACTTATTTTTATATACACTGCAAACTCAAGTGTTTTACTTTTAAACACATAAAGTGTTTAAAAGCTTGTAGTCACTTTTTAAACATTTTATGGTGTTTTTTCAATGGAAACGTTTTAAGCGTTTAATTTTAATGCACCAAAAGTGTTTTTATTAAATCACTTAAAATGTGTTATGATGAAAACATTTAAAGCGTTTTATAAATTTTTAATTAATACATAAAAAATTAATTGCATGCAAAAAATTTTGCATGCAATGTAAAATGAAATTTTCCTAAGAATATTCAATAATATATTATTACAAATTACATTTTACTCTAAATCACTTTTTTTCTATTAAAACTTATTTGTTTTTCTTACATAAGAAAATATAAATTGCTATATATAGCAACTATTTTATTGTATTCGTGTATCTATTATTAATTTTTAATAAAGTGACGTACTAAAAAAATATTTCCATAACAATTTGAGTTTTACATTTAAAAAAAGAAATTAAGATTTTTTTTTTTTCAATAAATTAAAATTAAATACAATGCTTGGTAAGTATCAAAGTAAAAATTAAGTCCAATACATTACTTATTTATTTTCTTCTTTTTCTTTTTCTTCTCGTTTTCGAATGAACTTCAATAAAACTTGATTTTTTTTAATTATAGTTCCCAACACTTCACTGTCGATGTACTCTAACATGTTTAAGTACTGTTTAGGAAATACCGTGTCCCAAACATAGTAAGCTGCTAATAAAGTAGCTACCACCTTTGGTACTGTAGGATTGGAAACTTGAACTCTGACATTGGTATCAGCAACAATAAAAGCAGCGCTGATTTCTTTATTATCAGAGTATATAATAGCTAGAGGAGACTCGTTCTCTTCAGGACAATCAGTAGATGAACGTGCCCATAATAAAATAAGTTTTGAGTAAGGTAAAAGATCCACTTATTGACACTGGCCTAGTCATTTACACTTGCAATTTTATTTTAATTAAAAAAACAAATCAACTCTAATAAACTAGTAAGTATATTTTTTAAATCATAAATTTTAAGATAATTTATTTTTTAAGAATATTTTATTTTTTTAGTTAGACCATAATTGCAAGTGTCAAACAACCATGCCCGTGTCAATAACTGGGTTCTTTACTTTAATATTTATTTGTTTAAGTACATATTAAAAGCACATTAAAAAATGATCTAGCTTTTTGAAGTCTTAGTTTCTATACAACGAGAGTATTAATAAACTCACTTCATAATAATAGAAAATATAATAAACCTTACTTGTTTAAAAGTAAACAAAGGCTTAACTTCCTTCTTTACTTTTCTGGTCACAGCATCATTCAGTAATTTCATTACAAGGTCAATTTCAAAATTTTCACCTTCATCTTTGACTTGAAAATAATTTTTCAATCGAAAAAACATCAATTGTATGTTTTTAAATATCGAATCCTCAGTAGTATTTTTTAAATTATAAAATTCGAAGAGTATCTGTTTAAAATGAATTTTAAGGAGTAATTACTTTTTTTAGAGTATAAAAAAATTAAAAAACTAAAAAAATTACTTACCGAATCACAATCATTCAAATGGGGATATTTTTTTACCACTTCCAAAATTGACTTAGCTTCATTTTTTATCCAATTGAGACGCTCATTTAATGTTAACTTAATAAGACGTTGGACATGAGGCGTATTACCTTCTTTTCCTTGTTTTTTCTCTAATTCCAATAAAGCTCGGCTAACATTTAATGTAGAAACCTCAGATCTATAAAATTTAATTCATTTATTACAAATAATTTTAATAAATAATCATATTGAGAAAAAAAATATTTTTATAAAGAAAATATGTTTGGCTAAAAAGATTTATGCTTAATAAATTCTTATCAACAGAAATTTGTCAGCTGTTTTCAAAATCAAAATACATTTTAAAATAAAAATTTCCAATAAAAAAATCTCTCAAATGAAAAAAATATAATATCTATAAAAAAACATATTCTTTCTTAATCTAATAAATAATTATGATATGTAAAATTATTTAAAACATACGTTTCATTTGATACTTCCACTTTAGACATTTTGGGGACATGATTGATATTTTCTTCTGCATTTCTTTTTTTTCCTTGCTTTTTTAATGTGGTTCTGTGATTCCTTATCCAGGTACTTAATTGAGTCCTCACTACGACCCACACATCTTCATCATTATCTTTTTTTTGTACAACAATAACTTTATTTTCAATAAACTTTTTTAAACACGTATCTCGTTCACAAATATCACGAATTTTGTCTCGTATAATTGCAACGTCAGAGACACTTGGATTACGTTGAAACATTACACATTTTGAACGCCTTGCAAAGAACAAAAGACTTTTTTGTCCATTTTTATAATTTTTATCAATAAAGTAATGACTTCAAGAATTATTTTTTCTGTGTCCATCATTGAAATACAAATTTAAACTAAAGCATGCATGCCATATGGTGAACCATGGTGAACATAAACGTACAAGGTATCCCCTCCAGTCTGACGCGGCGTTTTGCATTTACAAAGGTTCTAGGTACTGAGACAGGCCTAACAAGCACTACACCGAGAAGCCGCGTATACCGCCAATGTATATGTGTGAGATGTACATGACGCGTATACGCTATAACGTCAACGTGTATGTGTTGGAATATGAGAATAAACTGCGAGCTAAAACTATGTGTGAATATTAGTGATACAGTCAAGTCAATCAGTCGTTATACATTTCCCGATTATAACCACTAAAATTTTGATGTGACATATAAGTCTATAGCGATAAAATATATTTATTTTTTTAACATAAAATAATAATAAATAAATAATATTCTTGAACACGATTTAATTTTTCTGCATCCTGTCACATCTTTCAAACTCAATAATCAACAATACATTCCTTTAATTAATCATGAACGGTGTGAATTTATCGGTTAAAATAGGGTAAAAATATCCATGTAATATAGAACTTATAATCTTTTTTTTAATCATCTTCCAAAACAATTACACATCTAGAAACTTATGTATTTATATTGAACTTGTGTAAAGTATACCTGTATATACACCATTTGAATTTTTAATGATTTATTTTACATTTATGTTAAGTATTCTGTTTAATAAGTGTTTTACAATAAAAATGTTTTACAGATAACCGTTTTTTTTTCTAGAAATGTTTTATTTCCTAATACCTGATTAGTTTCAAAACGTTTGACTGTATACTAAACGTTTCACAAATTAAAAATGTTTTATTATAAAGCAGTTAATAAAGTGTATTTATTGGTAAAACAGATGAAATGTTTTAAAACTAAAGCGTTTGAAATGTATTTATTGGTAAAACAGATGAAATGTTTTAAAACTAAATACCAAAGTGTTTAAGATAATTTTATTAATCACTTAAAACGTTTTGATACAAAACATTTAGTTTTAAAAAACACCTCAGTGTTTTACTTTAAAACATGAAATAAAACACTTGAGTTTGAGTTGAGTTTGCAGTGTAGTAGAACTTTTTTTAACTTTTTTTTCACAATTTCACAGTGAACACAATACCTGTTTGTCACATGAAATTAACTGAGCAGAGAACAATGAGTAGCTGTCAAACATTGTATCACGCACCGGCGCCATCTACTTAAAATATTGGTTTGTATCTATGCTATGTATCAGAGATGGCGCTGTATGTGAAAAAAGATTTTCCCGCTTTTCTGTTGAAATTTTTCCTGAATTCCTGAATTTTCTTTGCTATAAACCTCACGGAGCCCGAGACCTTTCCAACGAATGCAAAACCGTGGAAATCGGTTTGTTGGTTCTGGAATTATAACGTCAGGAAGGAAAACCCGACTTATTTTTATATAGTAGATATATATATATATATATATATATATACATATATATATATATAAATATTGTTACAAATTTGCGGGCGTCAGAGCATTCAGAAATTAACGTTATGAAATATTAATCGGAATTAGCAGTAAAGTTACCATATCCCTCTAATAAAATCTCGGCGACGTGAAATAAACAGAGGTCATAAAATAAACAAATCCGATATGACTTAATTCGCGCAGTAATGGGTTCTAGAAAGATAAGCAATGCTTAAACAAATTCATATAGAGCTTTGGGATAACTACTTATAGAAATATTCTCGAATGTCAAAGATGTCGAAGGCAGGGGAATTCTACTACGCAACTCCAAAATAAAAGAAACCAAATCCCAGAGTGAATCAGTCAGTCAGTTACAAGAGATCTACCAAAGCAAAACAAACAAGTGAACAGTAATTTCAAATATTTATAAAATAGTTGTAATTGTTTTTGTGTTAATAAATACCAGGGGCCGGGCACTTTCTAACCAGTTTTTCGTACAAAATTTGGCATCATTTCGACATGTGGCGGTCTCATAACGGTAAATTGGAACTAGCAGATTTTTGTGGGAGGAGCCTATATTTCGAATTTAATTATTATAAAATTTAAAAATAAAAAAATATTTTTTTTAAGTGCAATAACTTTTGAGAGTTATTAGCACTTAAAAAAAATATTAATTTACCACTTATTCAACGTTATTACTATTTTAGTAAAAGAGTTTAATTTTAGTTATAATATGTTCTTTATTATTCATACACAATAACTATTATTCGGTTAACAATACAAATTCATTAAAAAAGTTGTATTACAATCCCAAAAATATGTAAATACTTAAAACGTCGACGAAGAATTAAAGGTATATGTTTTACATAACATAAATTTCTGTACATAAACAATAATTTAAGTTTTCAGTCGTTAATAAATCTTTTAAAGAATATATAATGTTACATATCAAATTACGATAGTAGCAAAAGATATTAAGTTAACATTAAGAGTTAATATTTTGAGTTTAAAGGAAACTGTGTACAAAAGAAATCAAGTATGAAGCAATAGAAAAAGAAATACTAATCAGAAAATAATAATGTAAACGTTAATGTACTAAGTTATGCACGTATACCTTTAATTCTAGCTTTATAAAAATCTGTAGCTCCTCATTTGCATTTAATCTAAATCAAAGCGTAGATCATTTCCTTTCAGTAAGGTATTCATACTGCCACATGATTTATTTGACAGAGTTCTAATAGCTGCATAATATTATTTTTCTCCAGCATAGTTTAGTATTCTGCTTTGTTCTCCAAATAGAGCAGCATCGTTAGACTGGATCACTTGTTGTAGCAAACATTCGGTATCAAGTTCCTTGTAAGGTTTCTGGCAGCGTCAACATTTGTACTAATATTATTTTCAAAAGCTATCCTCAAATATTCGTCTAAAATAAATATAACATGAAGCACCTTTAAAAAAGATTAGGTCTATTGAATTATATTAATCAAACACTTACCAGATTTATAGTCTTCAGTACATTTGTTACATGATATGTGATGATTTGTAAGAGCATCGTACACCGAGTGCTCCTGAGGGGTACATTGTACTGGGCTCTATCGGATTTTCGATAGCAATACAGTTATCAGTTTCGTTCCATAATGAATTTGCTTGTGTTAGGTAAGTATCAACTTTATCAAGACAATTGCCATAATCATATACACAATTTGTACCAAATACCTTAGGTTCACTTTAATATGTAATTAAAAATAAATATAGGACAAGCAAAACTGATAAGTACTCGGCATAACATTCCTACCATTAAGGGACCTTATCTGTCCAAAGAAATGATCAAGTCAGCGTCTTGGTTTACATGTTTCAATAAAAGTTTATAAAAACGAAAAGTTTTTTGTAGTCTATTGCAAAATACTTTGACATTATCGATGCCAAATTCTTAAGACACGTAATTTTATTGTTAACTTGGCTAGTCTTTAAAAGTATTGCTTTCATATTTCTAATAGTTCGTAGATGTTTATTTTAATATAAATAAATGTACTAGAAGACATTTGAAGTAAATGCATTCCTACTCATTGACTTAACATTTGTACTGCATGTCTACTACATGTTTTCAATCTCGGAATTATGTTCTTCTTGACGTGTCGCTAAGTTATGTGTCCCGGGAATGTTTTTCGGGTATGAACCTCTCTTACGACTCTTCTATATACTGCATAATTAGGTTTCCATGTGTTAAAACATAAGTGTAACTGCTATCCTAAAAATGTCATTACTGATGTACTTCATAATATGAGAAACTTCATACAGAGGATTGGACCACTCCTATCGTGGAGTACTGCACCTGATAAAAATGATAAAAGATGTTATTACTAAAGTATTATATTTTGTTTTTAATGTATTACTTTAAACACTAAGTGCAGAAATGATTACCTCAAATATTTGAATTGTTTCGAGCTATTTCTTCCATTAAATCCTCCATGGCTTTGATGTTGACTTTGAGTTGGTCACATACTGTTGCAAGAACGATAAATCCTTTGAAAATAACGAGTGTTATACATTATTTATTCAAGTCATATAATCATGATCATGATTCAAATTAATTGTCATTGATCAAACAAGGAAGATTCTATTTTTGTGATTTAATTATAGAAAAATGTAATATGGAATGTTTGTACTTACAATTATTTCTTGTGCTGGGGTCCTCACACAACACTGGTAGATTAACCACATTATTCAGAAGTCTAGTCTCGCTTATTTTAAAATATTTATACACAAGTTTTGCACTTGCTGAATTTTGACATCATTTGACATAAGCATCCATGTGCATATTTGAATTTTGACGGTTGTTCACGATTATTGCCGATAATTGTCGATAATTATATTATTCAGTATTACCCACGCGATATAGTGGTACCCGCGTTTAAAAAAACTGTTAGTTCTGATTTACCGTTATAAGACCACCACTTGACGGTGTTAAAATTTGTACGAAAAGTTTGTTACAGAATGACCGGCCCCTGATAAATACATTCTGTAAAAGGTGTTAATTCTTCTTTAATTTTTTATAGTGGCTATTCGTTATTTTATAAGTTACAATGCGACTAAATGGTAAAAAATAATTCCTCCGCTCGGTAATTATACAAACCCAAAGTCGCAGGCGTACTACAACACATGCACAGAAGAATAGCTGCTATGCACACAAGCTGTCGCCCAGTAAAATTGTAACATTTTGTGTCTGAAGTGGGATAGCTACAGTTGAGACCGCTGCAGAGAAAATTCAAGAAGAAGAAAAACGGGAAAGTCTGAAAGAATATTTCTGAAGGGATTTGCTGCAAGAAGGTTTTTCCGAGGAAGAAAATTTGAGAAAAACGGTAATATTTATTTCAAAGAAAACTCTAGAAAGTTCCAGAAACTTCCAGAAAATTCGGTTTTTAAATGAATTAAGAGAAATGATGCTATTGCAAATTGCAAAGTCCGAGGAACAAAATGCTGATTTAAGAAGGGGAATGCAAGTAATTCAAGAACAGACAGAGAAGTCAAATGAAGAAATGTTAGAGAAATTTCAAAAACAGACCGTAAAGTCTAAAGAAGAAATGTGTGAGAAGTTTAATGCTTTCCAAATGCAGTTGTAAGCTGTAGAAGAAGCTTTCATAGGATCCAGAAAGGAATTAGTAATGCGTATAGATAAAATAGAAGATAATATGACACAGGCTTTTTAATCGGTTATTATTCTACAGGAGCTAGAGGAGACGAAAATGCAAGAATTAGAAAAACGCTTTGAAATCATCCAAAAAAATTGAAAGCATTTAGTAGTAGCACAGTTAACACAACTTTCCGATATGGAATAAGTTCTAGAAAACTGACAAAGTTTTACGGTTACGAAAACCAGCACTATCGATCCAGCCTCTTACAAAGGAACAATCTCTTGGCAAGAATATGAGGTTTAATTCGCAGCCGTAGCGAAATTCAATGGCATAGAGTAATTGATGAGAGTATATTGTGAACAGAAATCAAGTGACAGGGATTGTGCAGGACAGTTAGCGGCCATGCCACGGGGCTTGGCCCTAATCGCTTTCCAAAACATGAACATAGATGAGCGGCGAAGCTAAACGGCTCTTAAAACAGTGTTAGGCCAGCTGTATGGCAAAGAAAGTCTTGCACGTCTGTACTGTGCACAATTTGCAAATAGGCGACAAGCTCCGGGAGAAAGGCTAGCAAACCTAGCAACCGATATCGAACGATTGGTGAACCGTGCTGCAGGCAATGCCATCAGAGAAATACTAGGAAATTGGGAGGTACAATATTTTGCTAACCCAGTATGTGAGCGCAGAATAAAAGAGGCCATATTATTGGTTAAACCAAAAAAGATAAACGAGACCCTTGAAGCTGCGCTTCAAATGGAAACTGTCAGCCATATTGCCGATGTGAGCCGTGTAAGGGGTGCCGTCACTGCATCTCCTTCTCATACCACCTCTACTATGGACGATGTGCTTAGGCGATTGGCGGACCTCGAGGTTCAAAATAGGAACAATTTTAATCTAGAAATTACAAGAGGTCGGTGATGGACTCATAACATGGGAAGAAACCCAACTGTGAATGGCACAAGCTCAGGAAGAAGACCCTTGACGTCGGCTGCAAAGATTAAGCCCGAAAGCTTTTGTGAAGATTTAAGTCTAGGCTTAACAACTTGTTGCCGTACGGTTTTATGCAAGAAGCGTTTGCTGCATAGAGTGTGAGATTATGTATTTCTGGTTTGCATCTCAATATGCCGACGGGTATAATTCATATAACGGATTCTGAATCGACTAGAAATCTGGAAATCTGTTGGTCGAAGGGCATATTGTTGCTATTGTTATCACTAACTGCATTAACTAGTGACAGCTGGGCAAGTTTCGCTGGTTCGTGTTTCGATTAAAGTTACATGGTAGCGTGCAACGATTAGCATCTTTACCTTTTTTCCTGTCGTAACAACAAAATCCATTTTGTCTAGGTGTGACTGACCTAGATCTTGATCGGTTGTAGCTTACTTTTACTCGTTTCGAATCATTGAGTCGCGCTATTAACTGTTGGTTAAAGGACTGTAGTTCTGCTATATCATTTTAGCAGCGGCTTAGAGTAAGTTGAATTTCCTGTGATTAGCGTTCGACTGTAGTTGACGTTACAGTCGCTACACGGCTTCTGGAACGGTTGTAGTTTACGTTAGGGTTGTCTTTCTTGTGAATAGAAATGACAGGTAGTACATTTGATGTGTCCACAACCAGAGATCCGGAAACTCTGCGTTGAATGTTGTGAGTTAGTGGTTGATTGCGTCAATAAAGTCTGAAGCAGTATTCGGTATCATTTTCACTTATCGCTGGAGAGCTGGATCGCTTGTTGGTTTTTGCTGAGGTTATGTCGAAAACTGTTATGAGAATTAAACCGACATAAAGATTCACATTTAGGTTTAAAATTATTTTCTTGCGATGAAAGGAGTAAAACCTTTACCCAATCATCGAGTTAAAAACAACATAAAAATACTCATTTAGGTTAAAAACCATTTTTTTGCTCTACATGTAATAAATGTTTCTCAAGGACTGTTTCCTTAGGACACCACCTTGGCTTCTCACGGTTGACTTGAGAAAATTAGGTTTTAAATTTCCTTACCTAACTAATCTTTATTTCCATAAGCTTTACTGTAGAAATATTCTTTAATAGATAATAATAAAAATATGAGGAACACATGCATTGAAATCCAATTATTGATTTTATGTGTTATATTAATTTATATGCATTTTAAATTTGCCATCGTATTGAAGATGCGTATGATTCTTCTGTCATGTAAGAGTTCATTTACAGTTCAGTTTCTCACAGTCAAAAAATAGTACAAATGGAGAAACCACTCTACGTGTAGGAATACTAACGAAGATAAAGTTGATGCGAACTATAATTAAAGTGCAATAGTGATACAAAACAGTACACTTCACCAAATTGTTTTCTGAGACGAATCACTATTGATTGAGAAAACAAGAGAAAGTGTATTGCGAGCAATTAGAATTGGAATTAAATTTTAATATATTTGATATAAACAATATCTTAAAAGGAATACAGGGTGTCCAACAGTCAGCGACTACTTTAATTAAATAAAGTAAATGCACAAAGACCGTGAACAATAAATAATTTTAATTTAAAATATTCATTACATAAAGTCTGAGTCACATTTCGTTTTATTTGTGTAATTTACTTAAATAATCCATCAACTTATTAAAAACCATTAAATGTCGTTCGAGTGTAACGGTTTCTCGATTACCATGACATGCTCGTTACATTGTTTAAATTTGTATGCACTCTACTAATTGCGTGGCCAACACTATTGAGTATTTTCTCATAGAGTAAATTTCGGTATTTTCTTGCGGGTCTTTAAAGTGCAAGTGATTAAATTTCAGTGAAACTTTTTACATTTTCAAAACAAATTGTGAAAATTCGAAATAATTGAAAATGAAGGTGTTTATACTTGCCATCTTCATTGTAACTTGTGCCTCAACCATCAACGCTACGGTGAGTTATTTTGCTTTTATTTGTTTGCTTTGACATTATTCGCTCTCCTGTTCAGCACCGGCTATCTAGGTTCGACGTGGACTTCCTGAGGACTTCCCTTTTCTTGAGGAGCGCTGCTTGGTGCACCATTTCTTATTTTCTTAAGTAATTTTCCAGTTGTAGACGGGGCATAGCTTTAGGTTCATGTAGTAGCCACCCTCCACGATAGATGTCAGCTGGGTGGTGATCAGCATCGGGTTTATTAAATATTTTAAAGCTTTTTTGTTGTAAACGTCGATTTAGTTTGAAATTTTTTTAAAAACTGCCCGAAATATTGCTATTTAAACTTTGAAATTTTCCTGACTTATGATTTGTCCGCCATTTTGTGACAGCTGACGTCACTCTGTTACATAACAGCATGTTTTACTTTCTATAAAATTGTACTACGAGTATATATTTATAAAACCGGCTATCAGGACCTCAAATGTTTAATTATTTTAAAATAAAGTCGCAATATTACAGGAGAAAGTACCAATTAAGATAGTCATTTTTGTCCTTCTACCCCTTAAATAAATTACCATCTCTGTTGAGCAACAGAGTGTAAAAAAGGTGTATAAGAAATTCAACCAGTTAATAAAAGTATTTGTAAAATTATTAAAAATGAGTGACAAAAATTTAAAAAACGAATTCGCCATTGTGCGATTCTAAAACGAAAAATGAATCAGTATTGTACCAGGAAAAGCGATCGCTCGGAAAGTTATTGAAGTTTTATATTTAGTGTGGGAAGATTCAACTCAAAAAACCAATTCGGCAGAACAAGCCAAAATTCGAGCTTTAGATGGTAAGTTTTGTGACACTTTTATATCCAACAACACACGTAAAATATATATCTCTTGGAATCTTGAAATCTTTATTTTTCAATGCTTAATTTTTGTTTTAGATAATACGGAGATAAATGGAACAAATGTTGACCTTGGAAAAAGGAATTTATCGGAAGTAAATAATTATATAACTGATATACTCTAACTTAAAATGATCCAATTCGTTTAATTATTTTGTTAAATAGGTTTTTAATAAATTAGCAGAACGTGTTACTTTTTGAATACCTGATAATGGAGTTATCGAATGGAAAAAGTTAATTAAGAATGTGAATTCCAAACAATAAAAAAGCAATGGATAATTAAGCGGTTAGGAATTGATCCTTGTAGTTTTAACGCCGCCTGTAGAATCCAAACATCCTCAGAAATACCGCCAGCGATACGAACCAGACAAATTATTTCCAGGACACCCACGAAGCATTATAGATATACTAGCGCTTCGTCCCATCGCAAAATGACGTGTATATAATATTTGTGATTAAATTAAAACTTATTTGAGACATTGAACTTAATGTAAAATATTATTTTTAGGTAATTTGCGCTAAAATATATGTTTTTTAAAATTTGTGTTCCTTTATATTGTTTTAATCCAGTGCTTCTTCTCTAAACTCCCCAATCACCACCTCTTGACTCCGTAGCTCTCTATCGTTCCCTGACTTCCAATTTAATTCCTATACACCTTTGCCACACAGCGTCTATTTCCAACACCACGGCACACGTTCCGCGTCTCTTTATCGCTTCTGCCCTGAGCGCCGTCACCAGTTGATGTTCATAATGCCTCGTTGCTGCATTTCGGATAAAATAACCTTGCGCTTGCATACAAATCTCTTAAGAATTAATTTTCAAAATTTGAACTTTTTTAAAAATTTACAAAATAAGTTTCAATCACATATGTACATTGTATTTTGCTAATTGTTCCCTAAGATAAATTTTTCCTAAAATTTATTTTCATCCATTTCACTCTAAGCCTACCTCCAATTATTTTCTGTAGTGATCAATGTCAAGCGCCTAGATCTTCAATACTGCCTACTACAGCACCACCACTCGTTGGTACTTTAGCCCCTATCGTTTCCGTTCCTGCACTTTCAATTCCATACTACGGCAGTTCATTTATAAAAATTAATACTGCACTGTAAACTTACAAACTAAATTTTTATGTTTATATCTACAATATAGTCCCTCTACTAATCCCCGATACTGAAGTAAAATTGTCAAAATTTGGGCAGAGTAATCCATTTTGCTGGTACTCTTAACAAATAATAGCTTCCTTGCTTCTTTAAATGAATGTTAATAGACGCCTCACATACACAACCCCTCTTCCAATTCGCACTGCTACTGAATTTAAATTATTGTTTTTACCATTAGGCACTACATTATTCTGCCTTAAATCATTAAATTACAAATCATTGTGCTTATTGACATACTATCTACCCATTTTTACTTCTTCCAAAAGAAATAATGACAATAAATGTGAAGCCCTGCTGTTTCTCTCTACCTGTTACTCTTCCTCCTGTTACTGTGCCTTTCCTTCTCTTCCCTTGCTCCTTCTCTATAGGGCCACCATCCACTGCCTTCCTTCAATAACTACATAATCTTCTTTTCACATTTTACTCTTTTCTCACATGAATACTTAAAGTGCTCCAGCGTTTC
This sequence comes from Panorpa germanica, assembly GCA_963678705.1. Classification (NCBI taxonomy): domain Eukaryota; kingdom Metazoa; phylum Arthropoda; class Insecta; order Mecoptera; family Panorpidae; genus Panorpa; species Panorpa germanica. The sequence goes on from OY783208.1 coordinate 19,070,512, forward strand.
TATGTCTCCCTATTTTCACAGTATCTGGTGGCTTTCTCTTCTTATGTTTCTTCACTGTCTTTCTCGTACGTATACCGGTACCTTTCTCTCCCAAATCCTATTGTATCTTTCTTTTTATTTGCTGTTATCATTTCTGCCATTCTCTCCTGCTACTGTATATCTCTGTCTCTGCTCTTTGTGCCTTCTTCTCTAGCCATTCCAATCCGTTTAAAGTCTACCCACTTTTCTACTCTTCCCCCTTACTTTCCTTAGGATTTCACCTTCAGCGTTTCTCATTTTCTTCTCGAATCTAATTGCGGCTCTTTCCTGTTTCTAATCTTATTTTGTCCCTTTTCACCTCCTCCATTATCATTTATTCCATTATGGTTCCTAGTATAGACCCTCTTTTGAATATCCACACCAAACACATTTTTCGTTACTCTCCATACTCTTCTCTTTGCTAAATCTGCTTTCTTTGCTATCTCCCTTATCCCTTTTTGCTCGTCCTTGCGCCTCATCTCTATTGTTTTATTTAAACATGTATCCCCGATACTGAAATTCCCCTCTGCCTCATCAATGTCATCTGCTTTAAGTTTTACCTTCCCTTTATCCAATTCCTTTCCTCTTTTAGGAACATCATAATTTTTGCTTTTTCTCTAATCAGCTCTAACCCTTTTATATCTAGGTATCTCCCCAGCCGTTCTATCATCTTCTTCAGTTCTCCTTCTCTTTTCGCCAATATTACAATGTCGCCTGCGTAAGCTAAGGTGCATATTTTTCTGTTCTTGCCGATCATCACCCTCCGTCTTGATCCCTTTCCTTTACTTCCTCCGTATCTGATACGTAGATTGAAAATAGCGCTGGTCTTTAAGAATAAATTTGCCTCACACCCTAACTATGCCTCTCCCCTCGCTTTTGACCCTTGCTCTTATTTTTATCTCTCTGTAAATTTGTTTAATTAATTCATTAATTCAATTAAATGAGTAGTTCTTGTTTTCTTGTCAATGGCAAAAATGCACAGTTAATGTTTGAATACATATTTTTTTCTTGTTGGAAATTTACGCTTTTCTATATGTTGTCTTTAATGACTGTCTATATAGGGTTTACGTCCTACTTTTCAACGTTTTAGCTTTTTTGCTACATTGCTCGCAAAAATTCTCGCCGCTACTGAATTATAATTTTAGTGTTTATATATATTTGCAAATATGCACAATTAGTGTATCTGTACATTTTCCAAGTTAAGCTTGAATTAAGAGAAGACCATCGTGAAGTGATGCGCATGCGTCAGTACCAACTGTAAAGCATTTAAAAACCCTACATTGAACGCGGGAAATTTAAATCGTTAAAATTCAATATAACAGAAAACATGAATAATTGTAGTAGTCGATAATTGATGTCATGACGTCTTGAGAAAATGCTTTTTTGCATAATAAAATAATAAACTGTACAGGGTGTCAATAGTCAACGACTACTTTAATTAAATAAAGTAAATGCCCAAAAACCGTGAAAAATAAATAATTTTAATTTGAAATATTCATTGCATTAAGTCTGAGTCACTTTTCGTTTAATTTTTGTAATTTACTTAAATAATCCATCAACTTATTAAAAACCATTAAATGTCATTCGGGTGTAACGGTTTCTCGATTACCGTGACATGCCCGTTACATTGTTTAAATTGCCTTCACTCTACTAATTGCGTGCCCAATATTATTGAGTATTTTCTCATAGAGTAAGGTTTTGTATTTTCTTGCGGGTCTTTAAAAGGAAAGTGATTAACTTTCAGTTAAACTTTTTACATTTTCAAAGCAAATTGTGAAAATTTGAAAAAATTAAAAATGAAGATGTTAATCCTTGCCATCCTTACCGTAATTTGTGCCTCAACCATCAACGCTACGGTGAGTTTTTTACTTTTATTTGTTTGCTGTGACATTATTCGCTCTCCTGTTCAGCGCGGGCTATCTAGGTTCGACGTGGACTTCCTGAAGACTTCATACGGATTTCTCTTTTCTGCTCGGTGCATTATTGCTTATTTTCTTAAGTAATTTTCTAGTTGTAGACGTGCCATAGCTTTATGGTTATTTAGAAGCGACCCCTCACGGCAGATGTCAGCTGGGTGGTGATTATCATCGGATTTATTAAATATTTTTAGGCTTTTTTGTTGCGTCGATTTAATTTAGAATTTTGTTAAAAACTGACCGAAATATTGCTATTCAAACTTTAAAAGTTTTCTCTCTTATTATTTGGCTGCCTATTTGTGACAGCTGACGTCACTATCTCCGTGGTATCTGTATTGCGTATTAACGTATTATTATGCGGGATCATAGTTACATTCTGCTGCATAACAGAGATGGCAATATATTTAAGAGGTCATTAAAGAAATCATATTTGTCCGTCTACCCTTCATATATATTACCATTTCTGTTATACAACAGAGTATTAATAAAGGCTATCTCAATCAACACATCGATAAAACTGGTAAACAAAAATAAATAAAGTTGATTATAAATTATTCAACAGTATTTAGTACTAATTTTGAATATGACTAAAAAACTATAGACATATATTCGCAAAAAATTCAAAATATCTGCCCACAAATATCGGTCTCGATTTTTCAGTCGGCTAGCACTCGGTGGTATCCTTCTGAGTGGACAACAACTGCGTATACGACCACTAAGTCTACAACAACGGAGTTGACAACCCCGTCGACTCCGGTTACTTATCCATCAGATGATTATTGCCCTATTGAAGAGATAAAAACTTGTAAGTGATTTGCTGGATTTACTGGATCTCCAATTCGCCCCTGTTAATGGACTATAATTTTTACAGGTGGGTTTAAATATGGAGTTCCTGCAGCCAAAAGACAATTCCCCTACGTTGTCTTTTTGAAGAGCAGAAATGCCTATAAAGTTCAGTACTGCAGCGGAAGTCTATTTCTTCAAAGATGGGTGCTCACTTCCGCTTATTGCACGCTCCCGTAAGTAAAATGTCTGATTTGGTATTTCTTGAGGTTGGTAACAACTCACAACTAAAGTAACTCATTTTCCAGTCAATCAATTGTTGAGGTTACCCTCGGGGCCCTCATTCCGTTCGATGAAAAAGAACCGAATAGGGTCATTGTGCAATCTGATGACATCTATATCCACCCTGGGTATCTTCCGTTTTATAAGAATTCTAAGAACGATGTGGCTTTGATTAAATTGCCCAAATCGTTGAGATCAGGTAAGATTATCAGATCCTGTAATTCACTAAACTCCTGAGCGTCATTTATTGTGCTGATTGTTGCAGATGCCTTCATCCCCATTCCCCTAAAAACCGACTCTGGACCAATCTCTAAAGACAACATTATTTTCGCAGCATGGGGAGAAGCTGGCTACGGTAGGTTCGCAATAATCAGTTATTTCATGTTACTGGTTCCATCCCCTTACAGGGTGGTACATTCTAAAACAAAATTCTTGCTTGAGAGGAAATTTGGGCACTGCTTGTAGAATTACAGAAAATATTATTATTTAAATGAGCCATAGATGTGAAGAGGGAAGTCCTGGAGCTTAAGTTCACATTTCATTTAATTACATAAATTGTATAATTGTACAAAGATTGGAATTTAACAAGCAATTCACAGATGTGGCTGGAACCTTCTCAGTGACACTATATTATAATTAAGTATTTCTATATTAATAAGGGAATTACTTAAGTTTTTGGAAAATGCTAAAGTTGAGTTATAACTTCTGTATTAAATTGAAAGAAACATAAATTCTTTCAGAAACGCTAACCTTCACTAAAAACATGGCGATATTTAAAGGACCTTGCAGATGTGAAAACATGGACGAGGAAGGGGAGTATGGAAATGCTGAGGTGGACTCGGAACTATTGTGCTGTATTTCGACAGATCACACCTTTTGTTTTGTAAGTGTCTAACTTAGTTATTACTTATTCTAACTATTACTTATTCTAACTAAGTCAAAGACCATTTCTACGAATTCTGTCTAGTACCCGTTGAACACAGTTACAGTTAATCTAACATAAGAAAAGTTACTCATTACTTAACCGATCTCAGTTTCGATGACAGCTTTATAAAGTTTTTTGAAAAGTCTTAAATCATAAGAAATCATTTTAACGTTTAAGGCTTTTAGAATAAAAATGTTTCAATGCTTCGGCGGTAAATCTCAAAGGATTGTGATTTTGAGTGTGATCTCGAATAATTGCGCCAAGTCCCTACTCAGTCTTTAGCATGATCTTAGTGTGTTTTGACCTTTCCTTTAGTTGTTTTTTTTTTTTATTTATTAAGCTTTGGCTTATTCAGCCTTCTTGCTATATAAACAAGTATTACATTTTATCTAAATATATATAAATTACGTGTCACATGTTTGTCCGAGTTTGTCCGCGATGGACTCCTAAACTACTTAACCGATTTTAATCAAATTTGTACACCGTGTGCAGTTTGATCCAACTTGAAAGATAGGATAGCTTACATCTCAATTTATTGCTCATTATTCATCTTATTGCTAATTATCTGTTAGCTCCAAACGATGACATCTGGCGACGATGATGGCGACATCTGTTAACTAGATTGAGTAAATATTCAATAGATGGCGCTATGTAATGTAATATGACAAAAACGTTAGTCACAGCAACGCGTGGCCGGGACAGCTAGTAATACATAAAAATTATTTTTAAATTTTAGTTGTATTTAGTAAATAAATAAGAATAAAAGAAAATATTTTTTGAAAGGACAAATGAAACTTGTATAAGTTTCATTAAATACTGTGGACAATATCCATGTCTTATGAATCCCAACGACATGAAGCATAAAAACAGGGAAAATAAACATTATCCTTGGCGCAACATATGTTAAGCAGACCCTATTGTTAAAGAACTGAGTTATTCAAAACATATGTTTTCTAAAACATGTTGAAAAATTCGTTCCAAGTATGAAAGCTTTCTATGAAAGCTTTCTATGAAAGTGTTGTCCAACTTCTACCAGCAAATTTTGAAAGTCGCATGTCACTAAAATGTGTACCACGCATTCGACAACATCCAAGAATTTGGTTTTGTTTGGTAATGTTTTTTAGCAAATGTGCAATTGGATTACTAGTATTACACAGTACTTAAAATAAGGAGGCTTCAAAACTACGTGATCAGATGTGCTATTGGGTTAACATTAAAAAGTAAATATCATCAGCTGCCTTAACGTGTTTAGATTGATTCACTGAAACTTAAAGTTAACAGTCAAACAAAGAAGAGTAGTATAGTTCATTCGTCTGCGTTGCTTTTGAACATTAGAACTATTTTACGCGCGATGATTCTGTTACAGAAAATAAATTTATTGAAATCTCTAATTGATGCATTAATCTGTAATGTCTTCCTTCTTGTAGCTTCACAACGGGGGCGGTTTGGTCGTTAATGGAGTTCTAGTGGCAGTAATGAGCATGCGGTGCTTTCCCCATTGCCGTGACCATGAAGGAATCTTCACCAACGTCTACAACCATCTGCAGTGGATCAATAACACTTTGATTGAAGGTTGGTCTTATCTTACTTTTGCATATTCATCAAATATTTTATCAGACGCACAAATTTAATTCACTCCCAGGTTGTTCTAAAACGTATTTCAACAATTGCGTTGTCATTTACTTTGTTATCTTCTTCCCTTGTTTGCCACTACACTCTCTCCTTTTGTCACTGTCTTCTCTGTTCCCATACACAATGTGCTACTCTTTCGCTCACCATCCTTTCAATATCATCAAGGGAATTTGTTTGACATGTCTCTAAGTCTTTAAGATTAAGTTTACGTAATTCAATTAAATTTAGCTAGAAATGCAGGTACACAGGTTTATGTGGTAGTTATAACAAAAGTATAATTGGTTATAGTTTTGAAATTGGTAAGAATTGTACTTGTTATTAATACGATGTGGTGATTCATTAATCTTATTACAAAAGATTTAATTTAATTTAATTGTGCCGCTATAAAAATATGAAATAGACAGTGGCGGATCTTCCAATCACCTGCTCCTACTTGTTTTTAAAAAGTGAGGTTATGACAGTTACAAATGCTTTTCAAAAGTATTTAAATACAAAATGCAAAATAAGAATTTTAAAAATACTTTTGAGAAAATATAGTACTTTTTATGTTACTAATATATTTATTTTTTTTGATTACTAAAGATTATTACATTCTGTCCTGCGTAGGGGACATTCAGTGATAGGTATGTCAAAATAAAGTGTCGTGCGCGGGTTGTGTCCATCGACTCATCCTTCAATTTTAATAGATCTTAGATTCTGTTTACTTGTTTAATAGGTCCTGAGATACTTTCTTTTTTAGTCTGCGTACTACCGAATTTTTGGGATATTAGACAGCTGGCCAAATTGTTTGGATGTATTAGTATTCTCTCCTTGTATTCTTTGGTTCTAAGCACTATTTCTTTTTTTACTGTGGGTGTATCCAGATCCCAAAGTATTATGTGATTAAGTATAAACCATGGTGCATTCATAACAATCCTTAGCATTCTGGACTGAAATCTCTAGATTATCTCAATATTAGAGGTAAATGCAGTACCCCATAGTTGTATACCATATGACCATACCAGTTTAAATATGGATTTGTTGAGCAGGAGTTTGTTTTCTGTGCTAAGTTGTGACTTACGTCCTATAAGCCAGTACATCTTCCGCAGTTGTAGGACTAGTTGCTTTTTTTATACATATGTGCTTCTTCCAAATGAGGCTCCTATCTAGGTGTATTCACAGATACCTCACATGGACATATTGACATTGTTTAATGTGATACCTAGGAAATTTCTCTGGTCTTGATTCTCCTGTCCTTCATCCAGGAAAATAGTTTGACTAGATTTTTCTGTAGCATAGTCGAGTCATTAGCTGGATCATTATTGTTACTAATAAAATTTATATATATATATATACTAGCTGACCCGGCGAACTTCGTACCGCCTAACAGTCAATGAATGTCGTGTTACCTTTTAGCTGAACTAATTCAGGCTTTGATGAACGTAATACAATGATACAAAATAATATTTATTAATATAGATAGAAACATAAAAGTATTTTATTATGATGAATGATGATGAAAACATACAGAATGAGAATAAAAATTAAAAAAATAATAATAATTAAGTAATTCAAACTCATGTCAGAAAAAAATGATTGAAAACTATGTTGTGCAGATTGGAATACACTCGGATTAATTCATTAATGGGATTTTCATTCAAGCACCTTGTGGTAAACGACATTCTTTGTTTTTTGGTCAGGCGCAAGAACAAATAAAGCGGATGGTTTGCCGACACGTGAGCATGCCACGTACAATTTACCATGAGAAAAACATGCATTTTCTAGATTGAGGCCACAAATAGTCAAGGATTGGCCCTGTGATTTGTTGATCGTCATGGCGAAGGCAAGACGAATCGGGAATTGAATTCGTTTAAACTCAAATGGCATATCCGTTGGGATCATCGGAATCCTTGGAATAAGAACTTCCTCATCTTTAAATTTTCCTTTAAGTATCGACGCGTGAATCACATTGCTCATCAGTTTTTTTATCACCAAACGCGTTCCATTGCACAGTTTTGGTTGGTTTAAATTTCTAAGCATGATGACTACCGAGCCAACCTTAAGTTTTAAATTGTGCTGTGGTAAACCAGGCACATCCAAGGAGTTTAAAAATTCACTTGGATAATTAGTGGCTTCTTCTTCGTTTGTTACACAGTCGATAGATTTGAATGAATACAGAGTACCTACGATTTGATTTTGAATTATAAAATTGAGGTCATCTACATCTTTATTTTTAGCGGCCAAAATTACTCGCTCACTTAACCATTTAGTATTTTTGTGGTTAGCAATGATATCCGGGAATACTTTGTTGATAAGATCATCTTTTGATGATACAAAATTGCAAACATTTGGAGGAAATGAAATCAAACCGCTCGATTTGTCAACAGGAACACGGCCATTACCGATAGTCAGCAATTGCTTCGAGAAATCATCAGCAGATAGATCGTTCAACAATTCAACTCTCATATTTACAGACAGTTGAAGTTTCTTTACATATCGCCACAGATTTGATGCTTTGAGGCAAGCGTTTATTTCGTCGGCAGCAGTAGATCTTGGAATGACTGGTAGTGTTTGTCGGAAATCGCCAGATAATAAAATCATTGCACCACCAAAACATCTCGAGTCATTGCGCAGATCTTTTAATGTTCGGTCTAGTGCTTCCAATGCGCGTTTGTGCGCCATTGTGCATTCGTCCCATATGATGATTTTTGATGCTACTAAAACTTTGGCCATTGCGGAGTGTTTCGAAATGTTACATGTCGGTTGTTCAGTAGTTTGAAGGTTTAATGGCAATTTTAACGCTGAGTGAGCCGTACGGCATCCGTCTAACAATGTGGCCGCTATTCCAGAAGGAGCAATTGCTACCGCAATTTCGGATCTCGCACGTACAGTGGCCAAAATCAATGACATGAGGAATGTCTTCCCAGTTCCACCGGGGGCATCCAAAAAAAATAAGCTTAGGATTCAACAGATGTACATTTGTTTGGACTGATTGGATTAGTTCATGTGGATCATATTCACGTTCACGTTCCAATTCTCTATTAAATGCGTCATTCATTCCGCGATCTGGCGCTGGCATTCCTAACCTAACTAACAAACTGCCGCACATGAGGTAACACATATCTTCGATCAAGAGCAAAGTCTGGTTATGCATCTCCTCATTTACCTCAAGATCGGAATTTCTTGAGCTGACGCGAATTCGATGTAAAATATCTTCAGACATGTTATCTTTGTATTTGTTCCATAGGTCACGTGGGTTCGATGGGAAGCATGTAGAAATGATGATAGCAAATAATGTGCGTATCTGACTTGGAGATGCAGAAATAATTGCTTCAGCGATTGTCGTGTCAAAATGAGTATCGTTTTCAAGCAAATTCAGCTCTTGACATGCTGCACGAAATGTGGGGCACACTATACCATTAACAGTTCGTAGTGATTCAAATGATGTTGGCCCTCGAACATGTACCAGCAACAACCGCAAATTGAAACATTCATCATTCTTCGGATGAACTGTGTAAACACGACCAAGAGCATCAGTAGAACGCATATCTGGATAACCATTAACTGCATCGCCTTGCTTCCGACATTGAAATTTCTTCGATGTAGCGTTCCAAGTGTAATAACGTGGCATTTCTGAGTAAAGCAAAGTTCGTGCGAACGGTTCGCTTTGACAAATCGCAAAGAAACTGGTCAGTGTTGTCGCTGGAGGTGTTTCGGCACGTTGAGCAGCATTCGACGCTGTGAAATATACTCTCTGACCGTTCTCTAGATGGACCCCCAAATGTACAACAGTGGGATGACGTTCGTGAATAGGGAATGAAAATATACGCCAAATTGCTTCATTGCAGTTCACATATCTACCGACTTGATAGCGCGTGATTTCATCGTTGATATTGGATGTTTGGATACCAAAAACCGCCATGTCGCTCCCTTTCGTGACATATTTGCAAATGTATTTAATTGACTTGACCGAATTGCAATACTGAACATTACAATGTGCCTTGAATGTTTTGGAAAGAAGTGGTGAATATGGAACAATCCAACTGTTGTCAACTACGAAATCGTTTCCTTTCACTTTAGTTGTGATAGTTCTACCAATATCATCGGGCGATCGACGCCGATACAATGGATAACCATCGTTGCCTGTAATGGTCTGTACCTTCAATTTTCGTGAATACCGTTTGGAACACTTGCCGTCGACCATGCACGGTGATTGGCGGTTGATAGTGCCACACGGTCCATGAATCATATTCGTGATTACAACATCATGTAGGTCTGGATCGGTTTCAGGAGCAGGAATCTCCGCACATATGATGTCATCTATTTGATCTGGCCGAATTCTTTCGACTAACCAAATTAGAATGTGAGCATGCGGCAGGCCTCGTTTTTGCCATTCGATTGAATACATCCCGCATCGAGTATTCCCAAAGACGTGTTGCTTAACAATGTAATTCATTAGTGACCGATTTTTTTGCCTTCTGTGCTAATTGCATCGCGTAAATGAATATACTCTTCTGAACGCAATTTAACTTGATTCAACCGAATGAAAGTCAGGCGCTCCGTTTCGATTTTAACGTACATGTCAACGCAATATTGTTGAAGCAGTCGACGAAATCGCAACAAATAATTGTCAGAATTTTCACGAAGCATCAAACGATATGCGTAATAATTCATTGAACTAACCTTCTTGGTAGTTTCCTCACCTGGAACAAATGCAGTAAAAATTGTATTTTAGAACCCCTAATAGGTTAACGACTCTTACAGCTACTCTCTACTAAATTAGAAATTACAACTTTTTTTGGGTACTAAAAGCAAACAGAATAAAATGTATATCAAGTTTAAATGAAAACAACAATATTGATCTTACCATTCAATGGATTAATCATTTTGATATGAAAGTGATATCCATCGTCTCCTTGCCAAAACATCAGCGGGTATTGTAACGCGTCATATGAACGGTGTGTTTCATATATTCTTTGTAGTTGCACAGTATTGCGTCGTGTAAGTACAATATCACGTGTTTCCAAGTTTTCACGAACAATCAGGATTGCCACTTCATCGATTGTTGGAGCATTAAATGTGCGTTCATGTGTTCCAGCTGGTCTTTTATCTACTCTGATCACAACTTTATAGTCATCACTTGGCATGCGCTCTAAAGCAGTCTTGAACAGCCTGACCAATGCATGATGTTCATGAAGCATTTGCTGCAAATCTTGGAGAATTGCTCTTTTCGTAGCTGTGTTGATCCCTTGACGCCGGTCAAGTTGTTCTTCCATATTGCCCATGAAGTATATTTGCAAGAATTTATGCTGTGCATCTTCTATAGGTTGCAATGATCCAATGCGATGGCAAATCTGGCATTGAATCTGTAAAGTCAAAGCCATAATTATAGTTAGATTTACAAACACATTTTTTACGAACACTTTTTTTTTTCAAATAATAACATGCCATTTTTATTTCAGAGACAAATACAGAAATCTAACAAACTACATTCCAGATTTTTTTTACAATCATAGAAAATATAGTTTTTAACGTAAATTACCTTAAATGTCGGATTATATCCGTGTTCTTCGATAATTTCCGCCCCAAATGAAGTCATTTGGAAACAGACATTGTATTTTTGAGTGTTCGCTAGAAAATGTCGTGATTCTAGTGTTTCGCCATAAAGCAGGGAGCACAATGGCTCTGGTGGCGGGACCAATGATGGCAATTTCACTTTACCACTAAGGCAGCACAAACCAGGCGTTTCACCAGCAAACCTCAATGCTCCACAATGCTGGCAAACAACGTCCATTGGACCAATGCAAACTAAACGATGCAAGCTGTAGTCGATGGTGCAATCATATAGAAACGCTGCTCGATTCAAATCAATACTTGAACCATTTCTTCTTGCACTTCGAAGATTATTCCTCTGTTCATCTGTACGATAAGCTCGACGATTTCTCGTTTCTAACCTAGCCGTTTCACGGGCTACCTCTCTTTGCTCTTGTGTTTGAGAAGCACGAATTAAGGCCCTTCTTTGCTCCATACTAACGCGGTGCTCTTCTCGTGCAATTTCTCGTTCTTCATCAGATAATTGACTCGCGATATTCCGTTGCCTAATTGCATTACGGCTCCGCTGGGAAAGATTAGATCTTCTAGGACGCGGCATAGTTATTAATATTAATACTGAATGTGCACTCGCATAAAACCACAAAAAACCACTTTCGAGACATAGACAATAGCTCAAAGAGTATATAAGCACTACATATGAATAGCTTATCAAGAAAAATTATAGTTATAGATAACCTATAAAAAGACATTTACACTTTTGTTAACCTGTACAATAAATCTTAGGTATTATTTTCTGAAATTAAAAATTAAATAATTAATAAATAATTTACACAAATTAATGTCTAAAAGAAACAAATATAACAGTACCTGAACTTTCGACACATTTTACAAAAAATAAATTTCTGAACCGTTGTCATGACAACAAATGTTTGACATGAAATAAACAAATCAGCATTTATTGAAATGATTAAGTATCGAGTTTTCATTGTCGAGTTTTTTAAATTTCGAATTTTCATTGTTTTTAAGATGTATTATGCTATTGTAAGTGTTGTAACAAACCCGTCTTTGCTTTATATATTTTCATTGTTTTTAAGATGTATTATGCTATTCGGGGCGGAGACAAATCCAACGAATCAATAACCATGAATATTGGTTCAGCAGATCTCGAGTTATAAGTGTTGCAACAAACCCGTCTTTCTTTTATATATTAAGATATATATATATATATATATATATATATATATATATATATATATATATATTTCCGGTAACAAAATCGTTTATGGTATCTTTTAAACGGCGCCCACAAAGTTTTTTAAATTTTGATATTATATAAAGGACGAATTTCTAAGACTTTCTGCGTTCCTGAATTTTTCCCTAAATTTCCCTGGAAAAAATTATTCTGGAAAAACTGGAAAATTCGAAAAAATACTTTTGCAAATATCTGACGAACTAGAAAAGATAGAAAACTGAAATTTGGTGTGTGTATTGAGATCATAATTGTGCACATTTTCCAATAGTTGGAAATTTGAGATTTGAGTTCAGTAGCGGCGCGAATTTCTGGGGGCAATGTTAGAAAAGAGTTAGGACGTTCAAATATAATATGTAGGCTCGCTGTAGACGGTAATTAAAGAAAAAAAATAAAACGCCCTAAATTTCCAGTGGCGGCAAGAGTTAACAGCCAGAAATATTAGGGTTTGTATTGAGATACTAATTGCGCATGTTTGCCAATAATTGGATTACCAAAATTTTAATTCAGTAGCGGCGTGATTTTTTGAGGGCAATGTCGCAACAGAGCTAGAACGTTGATATTTGAAACGTGGGCCTTTTATAGAGTGTCATTAAAGACAAACTACAGAAAACTGTAACTCTCCAGAGTCGGCGCGCGCTGTGGGCCAAAAACCAGAAATATGAAATATATAGAGGTAAAGGGCAATAGTTTAAAAAATATGTTCTTAGATACAAATAAAATAAATCCCCGTGCTAAAATTTAACAAACTTGTTCAGTAGCGGAGGTATGTGGGGGGTAATAATGGAAAAATATAAATACAAAGCTGAAATTTAGTATGCAGATATAGATTGACATATTTATTACGAAAATATAAAAAAAACTACATTTTCTTAAGTGCAACATTAGAGTGGGGGGTGATAAACCGAGTATAAGAACAATATAGAGGAACAACGATGATATTTTGCATGTAGAATATTAAATAGAAGCTAAATAGTTCTCTATAAGTCAGATATTCAAATTAAATTCAGTAGTAGAATTTGATTGATTTTTGGTGCGTTTGTTGTGCTGTGAAATCGAACAGGAGTGAAAGGTATAGGGGGAAATAGTTAAAAGCCCCAAATATCAAAAAATAGAAAAAGTAAAAAAATAGAAACTATGCATGTGCATATTTGCGGAAATAAATTTAACCTTAGTAGCGGCGTGAAATTGGGGAAGTGGGGGCGGGAAAAAGATTTGCCAAAGAACTTAATTTTGAAATTTCGATCATTTATTAAAGTAGACGTAGATAAAGGTAGAGAGAGTTGTTACGAGCAAAATAGATTGCTATGCCTAAAATTTGACAATTTTATTTCAGGAGCGGGGATTAATGGGGAGACTAATATTATAACGTAAATATAAATACGAAATATAGAATGTAAGATTACAGTACAGTTTTAATCATGTAACAGCAGCGGCGGAAATTTCCGGGGACAATGTTAGAATAGAGTTAGGACGTTCAAATTTAATATGTAGACTCGCTGTAGACAGTAATTAATGAAAAAAAATAAACAGCCGCAAATTTCAAACGCCGGCGGGAATTGAAACAGTAAAAACTAGAAATATTAAAAAAGTAGTATTTAAACTTAGGGTATGTATTAAAACACTAATTGCGCATGATTGCTAATAATTGGATTACTAAAATTTTAATTCAGTAGCGGCGTGATTTTTTGGGGCAACGTCACAACAGAGCTAGAACGTTGATATTTAGAATGTGGGCCCTATTTAGAGTGTCATTAAAGACAAGCTATAAAAAACTGCAACTTTCCAGAGGTGGCGGGCGCTGGGGGCCAAATACCAGAAATATGAAATATATAGAGATGATATAGAGTTGAAAGGGTATAGTTTAGAATATATGTTCTTAGATACAAACAAAATAGATACCCGTGCTAAAATTTGACAAACTTGTTCAGTAGCGGAGGTATGTGGGGGGTAGTAATACTAAAATATAAATACAAAGCTAAAATTTAGTATGCAGATATAGATTGACATATTAATAACGAAACAAAATTTTCTAATGTGTAGCATTAGAACAGAGAGCGATAAACCGAGTATAATAACAATGTAGGCGTACAAAAATGATATTTTGCATGTAGAAAACTAAATAGAAGAAAATAGTTGTCTATATGTTAGATATTCAAATTTCGTCCAGTAGTAGATTTGGATAGATATTTGGTGCATTTGTAGGCAAAGTGCTACTAAATCGGACGGGATGAAGAGAGAAATTAATATGGTTTACAGTGAAATGAGTGAAAATAAATTTTAACATGCATTTATCTTACCGAGCTCTTATTTAAAAATGAAATTTGGTATTAAGGTTTGTTAACTTTCTTAACCAAATTAACCAAATATCCTTTATTGTTATAAATGATAAATTTGGAAAATTAATTGTTTAGAGATTGCTACTCAGGGTGGTGAAAGCGCAGTATTCCTAATTAGAAGGAAAAAATTAAAAACCCCAAATTTTCAGTGGCGATAGTAGTTAAAACACTAAAATCTAAAAATATTGAATAAGGAAATTGTGTTCTTGGGACACTAATTGTGCATCATCGCCAATAATTAGACACCAAATTTGTAATTCAGTAGCGGCGCGAATTTCTAGGGGCAATGTTAAAATAGAGTTAGAATATTTAAATTTGTCATGTAGGCTTTCTTTAGACAGTAACTAATGAAAATAAAATAGGAAACCCTAAATTTCTCGTGGCGCCGGAAGTTGAAACCGTAAAATCTAGAAATTTTGAATAAAGGCAATTATAACTTGAGATATATACAAATACACTAATTGTGAATATTTGCCACACCTAGGTACCTAACTGTTCATAGATATCGCAATAGTTATCACCAGATTCAATAAATCCGGTTGCTGCATATGAAAACAACAGTATGTTAACTATCGTTAGTTACCCGATGTGATTTACCATTTTTTTATGTATATTTTAATAGATCTGCCGCTCAATAGATGGAGCTTCTATTAATTTTAGCATTATTGTGTGAGAGTTGTTATGTAAAGAAGTAGAATTTGCAATAATGTTAAATGAACTACAAAAATATACATAATTATTCTTTAATTCATTAAAGTTTTCACCCATTTGAATTAAGTATATGTATACCTAATAATATGATGTAATATAAAACAAAAATAAATATCAATGTTTACATTATATTAAATAAATACATATGTTTGATTTGTAACAAGCAATAGTTACAATATTATTATCTGAAATAAGATTCTATAACATAGACTCTAATTGTACTTTGTCCAGCTATTCGATGCGAGTAATCATCTACGTTTTGTATTTCGTTATGAAGATTTGAATAAACAAACTTTTCATCTTCATGAATTGCAACATTGTGCAGCACAGGAGATTTCACAATAATACTCATCAATGTTTTCAGTTGATATCTAAGCTCCATTGAAAAGCACGGTAATCTTCTCTTCCAAATTCCAAAAGTGCGTTCAATTGAATTCCTTATTCTAATATGAGATTCGTTGTATTTTGCCTGTGCTTCTGTTTGCGGATTTAATAAATTATTAAATAATTTATTAAAAGGTATCCAAAATCTCTAAATAAATACTCTGTGTGCCACCTGTGCCACCCTCTGCATTTAGATTCAGTAAAGATACGCCAAATATAGTTGCATCATGAGTGGATCCTGACCAACGAGCATTAATGCTGATCATTTTTACA
The DNA here is from genome assembly GCA_963678705.1 of Panorpa germanica. NCBI lineage: Eukaryota > Metazoa > Arthropoda > Insecta > Mecoptera > Panorpidae > Panorpa > Panorpa germanica. The sequence continues at coordinate 19,086,556 of OY783208.1, forward strand.
AAGGCGTTGCAGGCACATTGCATATTATATGAGAAAAACATTTTCTCATTTCACCATTTTGATATGGGTACAGCCTATACATCCTATTACTCGGGGAAGCTAAACTTTTCAATAAATTCTACAGCTGCAGATTGAACTTCCTCAATTTTTATCATTCAATATCATTATTATATTTTTCAATTGGATTATTTCTATTCTTAATTACATTTTTGCGCATGGATACTTTTTTCTTGAACTGTATAATTTCCTCGTCAGATGAATAGTCTAAGGATGAATCACTCGAATCACTTAATACTTTTATATTATACACTAGCTGACCCGGCGAACTTCGTACCGCCTAACAGTCAATGAATGTCGTGTTACCTTTTAGGCTTTGATGAACGTAATACAATGATACAAAATAATATTTATTAATATAGATAGAAACATAAAAGTATTTTATTATGATGAATGATGATGAAAACATACAGAATGAGAATAAAAATTAAAAAAATAATAATAATTAAGTAATTCAAACTCATGTCAGAATAAAATGATTAAAAACTATGTTGTGCAGATTAGAATACACTCGGATTAATTCATTAATGAGATTTTCATTCAAGCACCTTGTGGTAAACGACATTCTTTGTTTTTTGGTCAGGCGCAAGAACAAACAAAGCGGATGGTTTGCCGACACGTGAGCATGCCACGTACAATTGACCATGAGAAAAACATGCATTTTCTAGATTGAGGCCACAAATAGTCAAGGATTGGCCCTGTGATTTGTTGATCGTCATGGCGAAGGCAAGACGAATCGGGAATTGAATTCGTTTAAACTCAAATGGCATATCCGTTGGGATCATCGGAATCCTTGGAATAAGAACTTCCTTATCTTTAAATTTTCCTTTAAGTATCGACGCGTGAATCACATTGCTCATCAGTTTTTTTATCACCAAACGCGTTCCATTGCACAGTTTTGGTTGGTTTAAATTTCTAAGCATGATGACTACCGAGCCAACTTTAAGTTTTAAATTGTGCGGTGGTAAACCAGGCACACCCAAGGAGTTTAAAAATTCACTTAGATAATTAGTGGCTTCTTCTTCGTTTGTTACACAGTCGATAGATTTGAATGAATACAGAGTACCTACGATTTGATTTTGAATTATAAAATTGAGGTCATCTACATCTTTATTTTTTGCGGCCAAAATTGCTCGCTCACTTAACCATTTAGTATTTTTGTGGTTAGCAATGATATCCGGAAATACATTGTTGATAAGCTCGTCTTTTGATGATACAAAATTGCAAACATTTGGAGGAAATAAAATCAAACCGCTCGATTTGTTAACAGGAACACGGCCATTACCGATAGTCAGCAATTGCTTCGAGAAATCATCAGCAGATAGATCGTTCAACAATGCAACTCTCATATTTACAGACAGTTGAAGTTTCTTTACATATCGCCACAGATTTGATGCTTTGAGGCAAGCGTTTATTTCGTCGGCAGCAGTAGATCTTAGAATGACTGGTAGTGTTTGTCGGAAATCGCCTGATAACAAAATCATTGCACCACCAAAACATCTCAAGTCATTGCGCAGATCTTTTAATGTTCGGTCTAGTGCTTCCAATGCGCATTTGTGCGCCATTGTGCATTCGTCGCATATGATGATTTTTGATGCTACTAAAACTTTGGCCATTGCGGAGTGTTTCGAAATGTTACATGTCGGTTGTTCAGTAGTTTGAAGGTTTAATGGCAATTTTAACGCTGAGTGAGTTGTACGGCATCCGTCTAACAATGTGGCCGCTATTCCAGAAAAAGCAATTGCTACCGCAATTTCAGATCTCGCACGTACAGTGGCCAAAATCAATGACATGAGAAATGTCTTCCCAGTTCCACCGGGGGCATCAAAAAAAAAAAAGCCGCCATTTCCATCATCAATTGCATTAATCAGTGTATCATACACTTCCCTCTGCTTAGGATTCAACAGAGGTACATTCGTTTGGACTGATTGGATTAGTTCATGTGGATCATATTCACGTTCACGTTCCAATTCTCTATTAAATGCGTCATTCATTCCGCGATCTGGCGCTGGCATTCCTAACCTAACTAACAAACTGCCGCACATGAGGTAACACATATCTTCGATCAAGAGCAAAGTCTGGTTATGCATCTCCTCATTCACCTTAAGATCGGAATTTCTTGAGCTGACGCGAATTCGATGTAAAATATCTTTAGACATGTTATCTTTGTATTTGTTCCATAGGTCACTTGGGTTCGATGGGAAGCATGTCGAAATGATGATAGCAAATAATGTGCGTATCTGACTTGGAGATGCAGAAATAATTGCTTCAGCGATTGTCGTGTCCCAATGAGTATCGTTTTCAAGCAAATTCAGCTATTGACATGCTGCACGAAATGTGGGGCACACTATACCATTAACAGTTCGTAGTGATTCAAATGATGTTGGCCCTCGAACATGTACCAGCAACAACCGCAAATAGAAACATTCATCATTCTTCGGATGAACTGTGTAAATACGACCAAGAGCATCAGTAGATCGCATATCTGGCTAACCAACAACTGCATCGCCTTGCTTCCGACGTTGAAATTTCTTCGATGTAGCGTTCCAAGTGTAATAACGTGGCATTTCTGAGTAAAGCAAAGTTCGTGCGAACGGATCGCTTTGACAAATTTTTTCTTTCGCAAAGAAACTGGTCAGTGTTGTCGCTGGAGGTGTTTCGGCACGTTGAGCAGCATTCGACGCTGTGAAATATACTCTCTGACCGTTCTCTAGATGCACCCCCTAATGTACAACAGTGGGATGACGTTCGTGAATAGGGAATAAAAATATACGCCAAATTGCTTCATTGCAGTTCACATATCTACCGACTTGATAGCGCGTGATTTCATCGTTGATATTGGATGTTTGGATACCAAAAACCGCCATGGAACTTTCGAGACATTTACAAAAAATAAATTTCTGAACGCACACATGAATAGTTGTTACAGTATTTGACAGGATTGGACAACAAATGTTTGACATGAAATCAGCATTTATTGAAATGATTAAGTATTCATTACACATATCGAGTTTTCATTGTTTTTAAGATGTTTTATGCTATTCGGGGCGATGACAAATCCAACGAATCAATAACCATGAATATTGGTTCAGCAGATCTCGAGTTATAAGTGTTGTAACAAACCCGTCTTTTTTTATATATTAAGATTTATTTATATTTGTTTAATTTTAAATCAATTTTTTTAATCTTTTGAGGTTATTTTCAAAACACCTTAAAATAATATTTTTGACACTAAAAATAATAAGGCTGTCTTAAGTAGATGATTCGATAGTTATAGGACAGAATTCGTTAGGCTTAACATACTGTTTATCGTTGTGACCTCACTAACTATGTAAGCAGCAACCCGATTTAGTGCTATTGAATAGTTACCGGCTTAGTTATCGTATATCGGATAGATAACTATGAAACCAGCAACCGGACCCCAATGTATAATTGGAACATTACATATTTCATTCAGTAGCGGCACGATTTTTTGGGGGTAATGTTAGAATAGAGATTCAACGTTGAAATTTAGTATGTAGGCTCGCTGTAGACAGTAATTAATAAATGAATATTAAAAACTTCAAATTTCCAGTGGCAGCGGGATTTGACAAGGTAAAAGCCAGAAATATAAAATAACTTGGGGTATGCAATAAGACACAAATGGTGCATATTTACTAATAATTGGACAACCAACATTTTTATTCAATATCGGCGCGAATTTTTGGGGACAATGTCACAACAGATTTAGAACGTTGAAATTTGAGACGTTGGTAAATGGTCATTAAAGACAAACTATAGAAAACGGCGAATTTCCAGTGAGGGTGAGCGCCGGGAACGAAACACCAAAAATATCAAATATATAGGGATGAAAGGCTATAATTTAGTATATGTGTCCTGGGTACAACCAAAATTATATTAGCAGAAATGCTATAATATAAATACAAAACTGAAATTTAGTATGCAGATATGGATTGATATATTAATAACGAAAATAAAAAAAATTACATTAGCTAAGTGTAACATTAGGGTAGGAGGTGATAAACCGAATATAAGAACAATATAGAGGTACAAGGATGATATTTTGCATGTTGAATATTAAATAGAAGTAAAATAGTTCTCTATGTGTTGGACATGTTCAAAATACATTCAATTGCAGAATTTGAATGATATATGGTGCGTTTTTAGGCAGAGTTGTAAATAATAAGTTATGAATTATGTATTGCAAATGTTTATATATAATAGATAGATTATATAAATATATAGAGATGATATAGAGATGAAAGGGTATAGTATAGTAAATAATAAGTTATGAATTATGTATTGCAAATGTTTATATGTGTATACAAAAAAAAATTACATCCATTATAGAAATGAATTAATAGCGTCTGGAGGCAGAACACTACGGATCCGGATGGCAAGCGTTGGAGGAAAGGGGTGGGTAATAGTCCAATATGTGAAAAAATTAAAATTAAAACTATGTATTAAGACTATAATTATACATATTTCAGTAGCGGTGCAAAATTTGTAAATATTTAGGAAGTTTATGCTTTGCTAGACCTACAATTTTTAAATTCAATTTGTGTGGTTCTTTATAAACGGTGATTTAAAATAGCTAGAGAAAATATTGAGTACGAGCAAAATAGATTACTTTGATTAATATTTTACATTTTTACTTCAGCGGCGAGGGTAAATGAGAAGACTAATATTATATTCTAGATATAAATATGAAATTTAGTATGTTAGTTTATAGTGCAGTATTAATCACTTAAATGAATTTTTGGAGTATTGAAGTGAAAGTATAGTATATTGGAGGGGCGAGAGGGATGGGCGCCGGGGTCAAAAAAGAGTCCGTGATGCTCGAAGCAGGGGTGATGGAGGAGAGCAATTATATGAGTTAGGGACGTTGCAGATCATGAATCGTGGTGGTGAATATGAGATCGACGGTGCAGTAGGATTAAATTAAAAGTGCCAGATACGATAGGGGCCACAGTGCTAAGGAGCGAATAGAAGCGTGGCGCCTGGTATTGTTCATTACAGAATGTAATTTATGTAATTGGTGCTGGAAGGTGGGGTAGGAGAAGATACTCAATAGCGCCAAATATCAAATTAAAAAATTGAAAACTGTGTATGTGCCTATTTGCGAAAAAAGACTGAACGGCGGGAAATGTTTTGCCAAAGAGCTCAGTTTTGAAATTTCGATCATTTATAAAAGTAGAGGTAGATAAAGGTTATAAAGGTAGAGAGAATTGTTACGAGCAAAATAGATTGCTATGCCTAAAATTTAATTGTTAAATATAATTGTTCAGTTCTAGTCCACTGACTAGTTCCAAAATTTAAAAAACCACGTGTGTGGTATATAGTAGCAGAATCACAGGGTCAAGTCTTCCGGCTTGGTCCTCTTCAATCAGCACAGATTCTGTCTGTTATTAAGCAGCTGCAGAATTTCTTCATTCTGGTGGTTCTGCAGTCGCAGTAGATGTTTGCTTGCTGCCTTCCTGACTTCTTTATCTAAAGTAGGCATCTTTAGATCACGGTGTAAATTATCATTCCGTATGTACCAGGGCGCATTTGTAATGCTCCGTAGTACTTTGTTTTGGAAAGTTTGGATTTTTGTTAAATTTGTTTTCTTGGCACAACTCCAAAGTTGTACACCATAAGTCCATATGGGTTTCAGTATTTGCTTACACAATAACAGTTTGTTGTGCACTTTAAGCTGAGAATGTTTTCCCATAAGCCAGTACATTTTCCTGAATTTATTATTAAAAAACATTGAAATGAGTGAAAATTAATTTTATCAAGCATTTATTTTATTGAATAATTATTAAAAAATAATGTATTTCAAAGGTTGAAATTTAGTATGTAGGTTAAGAGATTAGTACGCAGGGAGTGGCAGAGTAGGATTATATAATGATTGCGCTCAAGCGGTGGCGATAGGAAAGTGCTCTAATGATCGATGATGTTTAGGTGGGCTGTAATGTTGCAAGTGGGCGCATAGTGGCAGAGGTGCTAAAGAATACATTTGAAAGTGCTAGAACGATACAGAGCATGGAGCAAAAAGGTGATGATTGGTGTTTAGGGGCGGGGCAATGGACATTGTTCAATACTGGGGTTCATATGGTAAATGATAATTATACGCAGGGAGCTGAAAGCAAAGCATTATTTAATTATAGCGCTAAGGCGGGGGCGCTGTGAAAGTACTCTAAGGACCGACGATGCTCAGGGAAGAAGCGATGCAGAGTGCTGAAGGAAGAAGCCGTTCTATTGCGGAAGTTTAGAGGAATCAAATTAAAAGTTCGGAATCGATAGAGAGTATGCAGCCAAGAGGTGATGATTAGGGTTTAGGGGCGGGGCACTAGAGACTGGTACAGGAGACTGATGCAGTGCTATATTACTGTAAATGAAAGGATTATAACAAAAAAAGGAAACAAAAATTTTTAAATTGATATATTTTAGCGAAAATTACTTAAAAATAATATTTTGCATTATTTTCAATTCAGCAAATAAAATATATTTATTCACAAATATAATATACACGTCTTCTCATTATCTTATTTATAATATTCCAACTGTATGTTTATATTCTTATATGTTTACGCGATTCGTATGGTAGCTCGAAAACATCTTAAAGGTTTAAATTGAAAATATGTTTTATTTTGATATAAAAAATATATTTTCTTAGTCAGTTTGTATGAAAAATTAATTGTTATTATATATATAAAAAAAAAAAAAAAAAAAATTCAGTTCTATTGAGATATTGATATATTATTAATATAATAAGTTTTAACAACTATTGTTCGTTATGAATAATAGATTCTTATGACAATAAGAATAAAATATTAAATTTTTTTAAAATTATAGTGTGTGTTAAATATTTTATATTATTTAATTATCTATTTAATTTAGGATATTTCTTAAAAAATAATAAATCATCAAAATCAAATGGTCTAGTGAGGTCGGTGTGACCACTAACTAACAGTTGTTACACTCACCAAGAATGCCAAACATGATGCGTTCACCTAACAAAATCATCAAACAAAAGCCATGTGTAAGTGACAAGAAGACTAGCTCACTAGAAAGTATGGCGGATGCTATACAAGACACGATGGGAACCATCCAAGAAAAGCATGAAGAGATAAAAAATCCGCAAGACGTTTGGCAAAACGTTTCAAACAATAGGAAAAAAAAAGAGACAGTCCAGATGCATCCAGGAATGTGAGGCAAAAAACACTAGGGGATTACTGGTTAAACCTAATACCATTAGCGAATAGGTTCGACGAACTCTCCGATGCTAATGCATCAGAAGAAATTAAAGTCGCAGAACACAAACCACCACCACTGTTTATATATGGAGTCAACGACATCAAACCTCTCACTAGCCTGCTAGACACGCACGCCAAAAACGCTTATCAAAGTAAGTTGATCGGAGGATCGCAAGTAAAGCTGCAGCTCCAGGATATTGAAACATACTAAAGAATAGTGACACTCCTATAGGATAGGAACACCGAGTTCCACACATACCAACAAAAAATGGACAGAAGCTACAAAGTGGTAGTAAGACACCTACATCACTCCACGGATGAATCGGACATAAAGAAGGAATTATAAAACTATGGGCACAATGTCATTCGAGTAAGCAACATCAATCAAAGTACCACTAAAATTCCTTTACCATTGTTCTTTGTAGAATTAGAACAAAGGCCAAACAACAAAGACATCTTTGACCTAGAATTCCTACTAAATAGTAAAATTAAAATTGAACCACCAAAATTCAAAAGGGAGGTACCGCAATGCACAAAATGCCAAAGGTATGGTCACACCAAAACCTACTGTTACCGAAACGCAAGATGTGTTAAATGCGCAGGCGATCACCATACCAGCCAGTGTGACTGGAAGAACAAAGTAAACGAAAAAGTTAAATGTGTTCTCTGCAATAACAACCACACAGACAAGTACAAAGGATGCGATGTTTATAGGCAAATCGTAAAGCGCAAATTTTCTCCACTTAGACCCAGATTCTCTCCAGTCAGGTACCTCCTTTGCACAGGTGGTTAGTAACCAAACTGTGAAAACCCAATCTGAACAAGTGCAACAAAATCATAGTGAATCGAACGTGCATTCAAATGACATTGCCGAACTAAAAGTTATAATGAAAAGTCTGGTGGAACAAATAAGTACAATGCTCAATCTCATCACAACATTAGTCTCACGTTTGCCAATCTCTATACGTCCCTAAGAATCGCACTCTGAAACGCCAATGGTCTTGCGAAACACAACCAAGAAGTAAATTCCTTCCTTCTAAACCAAAACATTGACATTTTGCTAGTTTCTGAAACGCACTTTACCACTAAAAGCTATATGAAGGTTCCAAACTATAGAATATATGACACTAAACATCCGGACAATAAAGCGCATGGAGGAACAGCTATCATCATTAAGTCTTCTATACAACACCATGAAATTAATTAATATCGCCAAAACTTCCTGCAAGCAACAAGTATTGTAATAAGCGAGCTGAACAGACATTTAACTATCTCCGCAGTATACTGTCCACCGAAACACAACATAAAGTCTGAACAGTTCTACTCTTATTACAATACACTAGGTCCACGTTTCATATCAGGAGGGGATTTTAACGCAAAGCACCCCGAATGGGGATCAAGACTTACAAATCCTAAGGCAAATTAACTGTATAAATGCGTTAAAACACATGGTTTTACAACCCTTTCAAGTGGTGAACCGACGTACTGGCCAACGGATATGGCAAAAACTCCTGATCTAATCGATTTTTGCGTAGTAAAAGGAATTTCCTCTAATTACCTCAAAGCTGAGTCAAGCCTGGATCTCTCATCTGACAACTCACCAGTCATCGTCACATATATCACCCAAGTGATGTATAAAGTACCCCTCTTCACAGCACCCAACAAGTACACAGACTGGAGTTTATTCCGAAACTTAATAAATGCTAAACTTAATTGTCACATCTCACTCAAATCAGAAGAGGACCTTATTCAAGGAGTTAATCTCTTCAATAATGTGATAAGTGAAGCCACCGAAGAAGTCACACCTCCAAAAAGTGTTTTCAACCGAGTAAATGGATGCCCCCCATAGTTGAAAAAGAAAATTGCTGAAAAGAGAAAATTGAGAAAATCATGGCAAAACACCAGTCTCCCATGCGAAAAAACAAAATTCAACCGTGCATGTAGGGAACTCAAATATATGCTAGAAGATTTGAAAGAGAAATCACTGCAAAATTATTTAAGTAATTTATTAGCTACGGAAACCACTAACTATTCACTGTGAAAAGCAACCAAGTGGCTTAAGCAGCCTACAACTTATATTCCGCCTATAAAACGCTAGATGGTAAATGGGCTAGAACTAACAGTGAGAAAGTCACAATTTTTGCTGATTACTTCGAACAAGTTTTTAAACCATTTCCTCCAACCCGCAGTGAAGATGAAGAACAATACATACATGAATTTCTAAGAGTCCCATCGCAGTCAAGTGAACCTATAAAACGTATAAGAGTCAAGGAAATACAAAACCTAATAAAGAATAATATAAAAACCAAAAAAGCACCAGGTATGGACAAGATAAACGGAAAAATTCTGAAAAAGCTACCGGCGAAAGGAATGAGATACCTCACTATTTTATTCAACGCAATTCTAAGATTGAAGACATTTTCGCTTAAGTGGAAAACTGCAGAAATAATACTTATTCCACAACTAGGTAAAGACGCAAAAGGGGTATCGTCATACAGACCCATAAGTCTTCTTCCGGTAGTGTCAAAACTTTTTGAAAAACTTAATCTTAAAAGACTGAAGATCATTTTCGAAAATAGCAAACTAATTCCAACACATCAGTTTGGCTTTAGACAACAGCATGCTACAACTGAACAAGTACATCGAGTAGCCTGCACTATAAATTCAGCACTACAGGAGAAGCAGTATTGCTCAGCGGCTTTTCTTGATATCAGCCAAGCGTTTGACAAGGTATGGCATCTTGGACTACTGTTTAAACTAAAAACTGCACTGCCAAATGACTTTTTTCAAATCCTAAAGTCTTATATCACAAACAGAAAGTTCATGATGAAATATCAGAATGAAAAATGTGTCATTGAATCGGGCGTTCCTCAAGGTTGTGTTCTCGGACCGGTACTATATTTATTATTTACTTCTGACCTTCCTACCATGCGTGAAACAACAGTAGCAACCTACGCTGATGATACCGCAATTCTGGCACTTCATGAAGACTCCGTCATTGCTTCCGCAAAACTGCAGAAACATCTACTACAGATTCAGAATTGGTTAAAAGTTTGGAGAATAAAAGTAAACGAAACTAAATCAGTTCACGTAACTTTCACACTAAGGAAGAATTCTTGTCCCCCAGTCACACTTAATAATTTACAACTCCCACAGGCAGAGACAGTAAAATACTTAGGTATCCACTTGGACAGACGCCTAACACGGAGAGCGCATATCTGGAAGAAACGGTTGCAGTTAGAAGGTAAAAGAAGAGATATTTACTGGCTCCTGGGCTGGAAGTCTCAGTTATCAATCAGTAATAAACTACTGTTATATAAGGTCATACTGAAGCCAATATGGACATATGGGATAGAGCTATGGGGCAGTGCCAGCAATTCTAATATAGAGATCCTACAAAGGTTTCAAAATAAACTGTAAAAGCAAATCCTTAACGTGCCGCGATTCGTTCCAAACTGGTTAACACATCAAGATCTTGGGGTTCCATATATAAGAAGTGAAATTAAGGATAGCAGCAAGAAATACGTAAAAATATTATAAGTTCATCCAAATGAATCAGTTGTACAACTTTTCCAGCATAAACCGATTAGACGACTGAAACGTAAAAATCCAATTGATCTACCAAATATGGTGTAGAATTGGTTCATATGTACTAAATATTTATGTAATAGGTTAAGTCAAAGGGTGAGTCATCGATGGATGGCAAGCTCGCATGTCATTTTTATATATATTCCCAAAATTTAATCAATGTTCTTCGAAGACAGATTGTAAATTATGTATGTTGTAAAATAAATAAAAATAAAAAAAAAAAAAATATGTAAAATTAGTTAGTTATAGGACGAGTTTATTTATTATTTCAATTTAAAAATGGAATTAAATGTTGACATGAAATTCAAGCCACACACAAAAGACAGACGTCGCTTGCGACGGGGGTAAAAGCTAGTAAATATATATTATCAGTATATTAGTAGTATTATATTTCGGTTATATTTTCTTTACTGTTTTGCGACTAGGGCTATATGCGTGAACATTCAAATTAACAGATATAATGAACCTGAAAGAGAGGTCATTACGTAACAAAGGATTATCCATTAGCATGATGCAAGTTAGGAGAATATGCGATTTAAGATAAACGAAATTTATAACTCTTTGAGCAAAGATATTTCCTTAAATGCAGTTAAAAATAAAGACATCAAATATTATTAATTTAGTGTTTAATTTAATATTACCCAATCCACATTTCCAATAATGTGTAAAATGAACTTTGGTAAATATGCCCACATTATTTATTAATATTTTGCTTCGCAGCTGGTCAAAATATTTTAAATTTTGTCATTAAATTAAGGACATTTTAAAGGCAAAATTAACGTAAATTTTGAATTTTTTTGTGAGAGCTCGCATCATTCTCCCCTGTAAATAGGTATTCTTTAGCCTTAAACACTTGGACTCTAAAACATTGCTATTAAAAACAGAGCAACCTGGGAAACAAACAATGAGACGTGATCCTTCACAATGCTATGGAACTCTTAACTAAGTTTAGGATATAGAGTTACACTGGTTGTCATTTTGTATTCCAGATTGCAGTGCAGATTACATTACAGACTCCAGTACAGACTCCAATACAGACTCCAGTACAGACTCGAGTACAGACTCCAGTACAGACTCCAGTACAGACTCCAGTACAGACTCCAGTACAGACTCCAGTACAGACTCCAGTACAGACTTCACTACAGATTCCACTACAGATTCCAGCCCTGAGGTTTATACAGCTTGTAGTGATATTAAAACCGCTGGAGTGTACTTAATCCAGCCAAATTACAACGTGGATCCATTTGAAGCTTATTGCGATATCGTGGATGGCAAGAAGTGGACGGTAACTACTCTGACTTCATTTCTTTCCAAGATATTTCCTGTTTACATGTAGGGCTTTAATCGAATGCAATTGTTGACTATGTAGATGCCTTTTGTCAACATTTGGCTAAACACAAAACGTAGATATTACCTTAATTATTTTACGCAAATGATAACTCTTTTTATGTTAAATAAACCTTAAATTTATTTAATTTTAATAAGCGTGACGTTGAGGATACCGGATGGAAGTCACTCCTCGTTTCCTGGAAAATATAAAATCAAATTTCTCTGGAAGATTATAAGATATCAAATAAATAAGAAATTTAGTTAAATGGTTTCCTTTAAGGAAGTGTCCCTTGATTTAGATGTTTCTAGAATCACAAATTCACAGTCGAAATGAAAGTCGCATGAAACTTACAAACAATGGTACATTGTCGTCCCCTAAATTGTAATCCTGCATTAAAAGTATCCAGAGAATTTGTTGTTTTAGAATGTTTAAGTTGTAATCCGTGTTTAAACCAGTTATTTTGTTTATGTCCTTAAAACTAATCCAGAAAGTCAATAAGAGCATTATTTAGATGTCATAATTCCCAAATTGTCTTTCCTAATTAAATGTACAACGTTTCCGCTAAAGACAAAACGCAAACTTAAACCGAAACATGATTGTTATGTAATCTTACATTATAATAACCTGAACAAATGTATGTATATGGTAAAAGTTCTATTTCAACGAAATTATTTTTTTATTTATTTGCTTGAAATTTATTAAATATATTGCAGGTCATCCAGCAGCGCTTCAGCAAGTCCGTTGACTTTTACAGGAACTATGCTAACTACACGATGGGATTTGGGCCGATATCTGGAAACCATTGGCTAGGATTAGAAAAGATCCACCAGGTGGGGTCACGATTTGTTTTTATCCTTATGTCATGACTTCATTTGTAAAGTATCATTCAGTAATACCAACTGCACCGAACTAAACTCATAATCATCTGCTCTAACTGAAAATCGAAATATGATCACAGTTTAACTGTTACTTTCAGTTGACGAAAAATGGCGGCCATGAACTCCGGGTGGAGTTACAGGCCCACAACTTAACGAAGAGATACGCGCGGTACAGTACGTTTAAGGTTGACTCTGCAGAAACGGGATTCAAATTAACGATCTCTGGTTACAGTGGAAACGCAGGTAGGCCCAATGTTTATTCCACACGCAAGACTTCCTGAACTGATTTCTGGTTCCCGCTGGTCACGTGGCCTACAAATTCGTTTTACATTCGGGGGATGTTTAGTCAGGTGGATTGTTTTTGTGCATTCCGAGTATGAACCTTTTCAAGGTATTATTATCAGTACCAAGTATTGTAGATACTGTGCCGGATTAAGGTGTTAGGTAAACAATATTTAATTGGTCCATCAATCTCTAGTAAAGAACAATTCCACGAAACTGTCAAGACAACTGATAAGTCAATTTATTTAGAATAACAGTTATCCTTAATAACAAGAAATGAACACATCAGACATCTCAAGATAAAACAATTGTATGAAAGACATAATTAAGACATATATCAAATACGTATCCTACGATAATCGCCAACAATCGATAATACGATCTACGAGATAATCAAATAAATTTAAAATAAATAAATGTTTTGAAAATGAAAATATTTTTTGTGGTTAAACCACAAAATCTGTTTTAATCCGTAAATTAAAAGGGGCTCTGTGAACCTAGCAAAGCTAGTGATGAATTTTCTGGAGGATGGAAAGAAAGTTGAACAATCTTCTTTTCAGTTTTTGATCTTTACTCACATACATTCTCAATTTGCTCTATTTTCTTGCCACAGCACATCCTTGCATCTCTTTTTTTCCAATATCTGCTGCCTTTCTCATCGTTGTTCCTTGTCTCTTTATCTCGTATATATTTCGATGTCTCCCTCTTCCTAAATCCTCATGTATTTGCTGTTATCAATTTGTTCCAGTCTTTCCTGCTGCTGTATCTCTTTGTTTCAGCTCCTTAGCTCCACTTCGTTACTTGTGTCTTCATTCTTTTTCTCTGTGTCACTTCTGTCACCGTTGGAACACTGTGATTTTTGTATTGTCCGTTTCCAGCCATTTCCTGTCTAGATATCCCTACAGCCGTTCTATCTCCTTCTCCGTCCTCTGCGTAAACTATGGTCCATATTTTCCTGTTCTTTCTTTGTTCTTTTTTTCTTTAATTACTTCTATTAGATTTTTGTATAGTTTTCTACCTTCCATTAATTCTTAAAGCCTTTTCTTGTCCATCATATTAGACGCTGCTCTAAGATCGATGAACTTTGCAAAAACGTTCTCTCATTTTGACATTAGCTTTTTTTCAACTATGTAATTTAGCGCATATATGTTTTCTAACGTACTCCTCCCCTTCCTAAACCCAGTTTGAATTTCTGGTATTGTTCCCTTTTTGTTTTACTTCTTCTTCTAGCCTTTCTCTAACAATTCCTGCATATACCCTGTATCCCGTGTTCATTTGTGTAATTCTCCTATTGTTTCCCTTTTTATATATTGGAATTATTATTCCTTCTTTCGAGTTTTCCAGTAAGTGTCCTTCTTTCCATATCTTGTGTACACCCGCATCTATAGAATCATCTTAAACCTAAAGCAAATTTTAGCGGAAGCCAACTTTAGTGATTGCTTCTCGTTGACTTGGTCAACTATGTTGTAGCCGCTGTATTATGTCAAAATAATTACCCGTTAACCTACGCCAATAAAACACTAAATCAACGGACATTGCATCTGCATCAATTGCCGTTAGAGAAAGAAATGTAAAATCTAATACTCTTTCACTTGTCAATCTACAACAAAGCCCAGTAGTTGTGTTCCAATGCAAATCAAACAATCAAAAATAAATTAATTCAAAGAGCTGCTTAAGTGGTAATACAAGCAGAATTACAAACCATAGAGGAATGTCTCTATAACTAAAAGACTAATAGAAAAATAGTACTAAAACAAGATGAAAAACCAGGGGCACACATGAGAAGGTTACAAACGGCGTTACGGACCCTACAATACTAAACATAAACAACCAAGGAGAATACCCATCCAGAAAGGAACTGCAATTAATACATTGTTCAGGGCTAGTTTTTTTCACGTGTTTACAATGTAATAATATTAGGTCACATCTGAAACTGTTCTAGTTTAAGTAAATAATATATAACCGCTCTAATAACATATTCACCGCTCATTATAAGTATATGAACTATCATAATGAAGGTACATGGAACATGAGAGCCATCTATGTTTTGTAAAACTAACTTAATGTTAGTACCGGTAGTATTACATTATGTAATAACACACTTTAAAATTGGACGTTGGCCTAAATGGTGTGCTGCTAAAACCTTATGCTGATACGACATATTTTATATACATTAATAAATATATTGTTACGAAATTGCGTGCGTCTGAGCATATAAAAACCATAATTATGAATAATTTACCGAAATTAGCATAAAAGGTTGCACATCTCAGTATAAATGCCTCAGCGACATGAAATAAACAAAAGGCAGTATACTGGATAAGTCATAACCTGTTTACGCGCAGTTCTCGAATATAACACAATAAATAATGCGTAAACAATAGCATACCGCGCATATCTGTATTTACGAATTAGCGCGATCTTTCTAGAACTAAATACTACGCGTGTTAAGTGGGACGTCATAGAAATATTCAGAAGGTCAAACAGCATATTGCATAATTGCATATAGAAATATTCTCGAAAGTCCAAGATGTCAAGAAAAACGATATGATTCTGCGTCACGCAAGGGTATAAAAGGGGCAGTTGATCCGCAAAAATAAGTTAATCAACCAAAGCAAAACTAATAAGTGAAATAACAAACAGTTATTGTAAATAGTTGTTATTGTTTTGTGTGAATAAATAAAGTCTGTAAAAGTGTTAATCCTTCTTATTATTTTAATTGTGGCTATTTCTTAATTTTATTATTCCGAATTATTCCGCTCGATAAATTAATCAAACCCAAAGGCGCAGGCGTACCACGGCAAATAAATAGAAGGCTAGCTGCTACGCACACCCGCCGTCGCCTAGTAAAATTTTAACAATATGTATACTTAATTTTAATTAAATAGTCTGTTATTTAACTCTCCCAGAACAAATTCCAACATAAACTAATAAAAATCATGGACTGCAGCTCACTAATAAAAAACGTTGCACAAATCCATAAACAGTTTGACAGAAAGTTGACCGAAAACATTAAAACACAACTAGCAACCTAAGAATCCATCAATAGCTAAATAGAACAAATATTTTAAACAAATTCTAAAAGGACTAAGGATTCATCAACGCAGCAGGACCTATGTTAAGAGGCAAATCATGGAGTCTTGATAACGATGATGGACAACGATGTGAAACGGATGTCAAAACTTTGCAGAGAAGAGCAAACAAGATGATACATTAATTAAACAAACTTGACTTTTCGAAAATTATTCAACAAGTTGAGAATAATCAGGAAATTAGTAAAATGTACCATTTTCATAGAGCAAGTAAAACAAAGGACGTCCTTGTTATTGGAAATCATTTTAATACAAACTGGATTTATACAACAGGATATAACAAACGAATTAGAAACACTAGAAGAAACTATAACGGTTTTAGAATTAAAAACATTCCACCCAGCAATATGCGCAACAAACTTAGATTTAAAAAAGGAAATTAAGATAACTGCACCGAAGACACTTCAACATTAGGAAGAATAACCAAAACCACGAAATCGAAACCCACATTCCGTTATTTAAAAACCTTGTTTAAATATTTTCATTTTTGCTCTATCCTAAACTCGCCCATCTAGTAAATCTTTATTGTTATCAAATGCTAAATTTATGTAAAGCAATGAGCCAAGCAGGTTACAGCAAATGAACGTGTAACAAAGAAGAAGAACCACTTAAACAATTCTCACCATGCAAAGTCCAATTAATGCGAAAACAAAAGAACTCTTTATGTATTGGATAAACATCCCAAACCTTTGCAGACATCATTAACATACCAAAGCAGTGCACCCTTTAGGGATATAGCAAGTAGGAGCTAAGAAGAATTGGAAGGTGCTACCCCTGATGACCATCTTTGAGAATGTCACCGCACCTGTAGAACATCAACCAGGACGAGTTTAAGCAAATAACATGACTGTACTTAAATGTAAAACTCATAGAAAACCTGGATCTAAGTGATAAACACATACAGTTAATAATGCTGCAGAAATTAAAGTATGTTTCTCTAAAGTAACTGGTTTAATTTATATGGATATTTCCAAAAAGACAAAGAACGACAAAACTAACAGAACGAAAATCAATTAACTTTGAATAAAATCAAATAAAAATAAGTTAAAACTGTAATTTCCATTCTCAATAAGGAGGACTTATGTAAACAACATCCGATTACCCCATTGTTCTCCAGTAAACAACAATTCCTGTCAAAACAACTGATAGAAAATAACTGAAACTGTCAAAACAACTGATAGAGCATTTATTTAGAAAAACAATTAAAGTTTAGAATGACATAATAGAATTATAAATTACAAAAGCCAATTATTCTAACAAAAAAATTAAATCAATTTGAAAATAAATAAACGAATATTTTGGAAGCTAATTAAAAAACTGCATGACCTGTAGACCATAGCCACGCCTAATTGGTGAGCCTCGAAAAAAAATTTAATTATTTTTGTATTAGGTTGTTAGAGTAGCATTGTAATTGCACCCAATGAAACAACAAAAACAACAAAACTATATTTTATTTTTACATGCGATAACCTACCTCACAGGTGGCGTGGAAATGTGTGCACATTATGTATAATGTGACTCTTAGAATCGCGATATCTCAGGAATGGTAACTCTTAGGAAAAAAACCATTACAGCTATTTTTGTAGAGAATCTTAAGATCTATTACTTTGGTTTGAAATTTTTTTTTGATAAAACTTACCGTTTTCGAGAAAAATCCAAAAAACCTCTAATTTTGACCGTTGCCCAGAATAACTTTTGAAGCACACATAGAATCGATGGGGATTTTTAAAACTTTATTTGTAATGGTAAACCCCAGCTCTCCACCAATATTTGGCTCTCCGGCAATTTTTGTTATTTCAAATGTCTATCTTGACCGGGCTAATAGTTTTATGCTTGAAATATTATTGAAAATATGATCTTCTATGGATGTAATTGTTATATGGAGTAACGCAAAGAAAGCAATACTATATAACTTATCCCGGGATTGACTCTTTCAAATCCCGAAATTACGAAATCCTGAAATTGTATTTCCTAATTGAAGCCGACTGCAGCCGTTTGGGCCATGAAGAGCGCAAATTACGAGATTCCAACGGACCGAGATATCTGGTGATAAGTTTAAAGGGCCATGTTCATAGCCATGCCCTGATAAGTCGCAATATTCTAAGAGAAATTAACAATTAAAATAGTCCTTTTTGTCTCCTTTTTCCTTTAAGGTATCTATAAAAAACGTGATATGGTATTTATAAAAAACCACTAATCCAATGACGTCTTCAGACTTCTATTGGAATATTTGAAAATTAAAAAAAACAAATAGAAAATAATTCACAACCCAATTATTTCAAATTATGTCCACATTCCTTTACTAGACAAACCGGGCAACACCGGGTATTAAGAGTGGTAACAAATAAATTAAACACTCTATGTGACGTGACCGTGTTATTAAATGTTAAATTATTGATTAAATATACGAAGTCTACGGAGTATACGGATCCGGAGTACGGAACACGTTATGTTTTACTTTTGTAGAAAATTTAAATTATTTAACGTTGAAAACAACAGAATGTTTAATGTTTTGTTTCTCCGTTGTCCTTTGGTTGTAAAATAATCCCCTTCACTGCACTATCAACAACGGATGGTTGATGTTGTATGTGTCCAGTGGTTAGTGTGTTTATACCGAAGTGTTCTTGTTATTGTTTCAGGCGACTCAATGTACAAACCTGGTAAAAGCGACCGCAACCTGAACGGAATGAAATTCTCTACTTTCGATAACGATCAGGACTTGTACTCGGGTAACTGTGCTGAGTGGCGGCAAGGAGCTTGGTGGTACAATAGTTGTACGTACAGGTAACTATCTCCACCTGCGTCTAAGTCACGTGACGCTTGATGTGACAGTTGTCTAGAATGTAGGGTTGCCACCACTTTGGATGCCCGGGCCTAGACACATTATCTCTAGGCCACGGGTTTACTTATTCCTACTCCGGGTCTGCAAGATGTATCACAAAACACACAATTATTCGTTTCCATGCTGCAACATTTTCTCTGCGGCAGTTCAGGAATATTAATCCGTTAAATGTTAAAACTTTATTTTAAATATTTTTAGTGCATCAACTTTAAATAGTTATTGTCAACAACAATTGCACTACAATATCACATAGGAATCGTAACCATTGCGATGTCGCTTTATTGCATTTCCTGCTTGTTCGAATTTCTTCTGTTAAAGTACTATTTTCCTTATGTCTTCCGATTGTTTACTTTCTTTAATAATATCTATTCCTTTTTATAACCAAACCCAGAAAATATTAATCTGGCCTGGGAATTAAACCCGAAAACACAGAAATATAACGTCAAGTATTAATGCTCTCGGCTATTGTATCGTTATTCAAGTTGTTGTTTGGATATGTTATCTTCAACGAGCTTGTATTCAAATTTTATCAAATTTCAACAAATTTATTAAACTGAAAATAAGATATTATACTTAAACTAGGTAAATATTTTAAAACTTTTGCTTTAATTAAGGTAGTTGTACCGCGACACTAATTTCTATAGCTATCCTACTCTTTCTAATACACTTTTTATATTTGGATAAACTTTTTACGTTTATGTAATGTAAGATAACATTAAGAAAAATATTCGTTTCACATAAATTTACGTTCTTTTTTCACTGGACAGTTTTATTAAAACAAATAAAAAATATGTTGCAATGCAATGAAACTCCCATCGTTATTATCTTTGTTACGGATTTCGATTTTTGTAATTTATGATTTTAAGTAAATTAACTAAAATATATATCAGTGCAGAGTTCATGGCAACATTCAGTTGTTGTCAGTTGGTAGCCCTGATCTATTTATGTTCACCCTTTGTTATTGTGTTGGTTCTATTCTAACGTTGTGTTTTACTTGCAGCCATTTGAACGCAGTATACCACGATACAGCTGTGCATGATAATTATAAGACAATGCACTGGTATGTCAACTTTGGCGGGCGCGCTCTAAAAACAGCGCGAATGCTGATCAGAAGAAAATGATCAGCTTATAAGCCAAATGAACTTATAATTTAAACTGCAATTTAAAAAAAGAATTTGTCTTAGATAGTTGAAAAATATAGAAAATCTCTCTGTCACTCTCATTCTCTTTCCCCGTTTTATTACAAATTAATGTATTTATTAAAATAACATTCAAATAACGCGCGCTTTTCATAGAAAGATTTAAGTAAAGTCGCCATTTTGAATATAATTTTAAATTTTAAATATAAAATAATTTATAATAATAATTATAAATAATAATTTATTTTAAATATCTAGATGTCTTATCATAATATTGTTAGGAAAAACAAAAACGAATCAGGTCTCTCGTATGATCAAGTAAGGTGGAATGTCAAATCAACATATATAATGATAAATAAAAGAAAGCCGTGTTAGTTACACTATATATAACTCAAGAACGGCTAAACCGATTTGGTTGAAAATTGGTGGGAAGGTAGCTTAGAACCAGGAGACGGACATAGAATAACATTCCCGTGGGACGTGACATAAAACGTGGTGTAACAAAACACAACAGACAGAAAAACGAAAAATGTATCAGTCAAAACATCAGTCTAGCCGTTCATTTGTTAAAAATGGTAAAACAAATAGCAACTGACATGAAATAACAATACGCAACTGACAGCTAAACAGAATGTTGTCTATGGTTAAGTAAGGTTGAAAATTTGACAATTAAAAATTGTGAAGTGAACCGGTTGATGTGTTTGTTTTGAGTTTCTATTAGCTTATTGTGCCGATATTATCATTAACAATGGCGCAATCAAGACGATCAAATCTTTTCCGAAAAAGCCGTAATACAACTAGGATTCGAAACATTGCGGATGAAAAGATTGAAGAAGAACAAGAAATTGCACGTGAAGACCGCCGCGCTATTATGACTTGACTTCGTGCTTCTGAATCACAAGAGCAAAGCGAGGCAGCCCGTGAAACGTTTCGGTTGGCAATGCGAAATCGTCGAGCAAACCTCAGACATCAACAACTAGATAATTTTCTACGCAAAAGAAGAAATGTATTAACTAGTGATTTGAATCGAGCAGCGTTTTGTTACGATTGCAGCATTGATACTAGCGTTCGCATTGGGCCAATGGACGTTGTTTGCGAGTATTGTGGCGCATTGAAGTTTTCCGGAGAAACGCCAAGACTGTGCTGCCTTACTGGGAAAGTAAAATTGCCATTATTGACTCCGTCACCTAAGCTATTACATTCATTGCTTCGTGACGAAACACCTAAATCACGACATTTTCTAGCAAACACTCAAAAATACAATGGTTGTTTCTAAATGACCTCATTTGGGGCAGACATTATCGAAGAACGAGGATTTGATCCGACATTCAAGGTATTTATTTATTTATTTTTGTACTTGCACACAATACAGTAGAAGAATAACATACTATACTTATTCCTATGTATTATGTATGCTTATTCTAAAAAAGTGTTTTTAAATCAGTAATACTGACTTTGCTTTTGATTTTGTAGATACAAGGACAGATTCAGCATCGAATTGGATCATTGCAACCTCTCGAAGATGCACAGCATAAATGTTTACAAATATACTTCATGAGCAACATGGAGGAACAATTTGATCGACGTCAAGAGATCAATGCAGCAATGAAAAGAGCAATTCTGTAAGATCTGCAAATATTGCTTAAAGTTTCTATGCAAGATGGTATTTTTGCCTAGAAGCTTTAGATAGAAAACATAAATTTTAGATGCTCGAAAAAGGATCGTGCTTGCTATAGAAATTATATAGGCGCAGACAGTATTGTTTTATTAGCGGAAACAGATGCAGACTGCCGACTAATATATACTTATATCGAATGCAATAGCGGAAACAGTGTCAAAGATACACTTAAAACAAGCACCATTATAACAGTATTACAACCACAAAAATACCTGCCTCCTAAGAAAATATTTGGAAGAAAATTGGAAATTGTCATATGTAATATTTGCTGATTAGGCCTTTCCTCTGAAAATAAATTTGCTTAAACCGTATCCATTTCGATACTAAGATAAAAAGAAAAGTGTTTTTATTTACAGACTATAATAATTACAGCCGTCCACGTTCAACAGTTAAATGTACGTTTAAAATCATGCCAAATAGATTTAAATTAAATGATCAATTATATATCGAGCGTCCAGAATATTAGCTACTCAACTCCGAACTTGAGTTTTAGGATATTGAGGAATGCAATATTTAAATGAACAGCATTAATCGAATATTATTTACATGTGCCTGTATTTTACATTATATGTCAATAGGTGCTTAAGTATTTTAATCTATACTAATCTATACTAATATTATAAAGCTACAGAGTGTGTTTGTTTGTTTGAACGCGCTAATCTCTGAAACTACTGGTTCGAATTAAATAATTCTTTTTGTGTTGGATAGTCCAGTTATCGAGGAAGGCTATAGGCTATATAACATCACGCTACGACCAATAGGAGCAAAGATATAGTGGTAAATGTGTAAAAAACGGGAGAAATTATTTCATCTTTGAAGCCTTCCGTTGCGTGCGCCGTGAAAACGGTTCAAGATACACAAAAAATATGTATTAAAGAATAATAGCTCTTTTAATGATCTAAAAAAAAGTCCGCGATAGTATATGTCTATCTTTTAAGATTAACTCACAAAAACCGTTTTTATGGTACCTAATTTGGTCGAAAAATATTATAAAGCTGAAGAGTTTGTTTGTTTGTTTGTTTGTTTGAACGCGCTAATCTCCGAAACTACTGGTTTGAATTGAATAATTCTTTTTGTGTTGGATAGTCCAGTTATCGAGGAAGGCTATAGGCTATATAACATCACGCTACGACCAATAGGAGCAAAGATATAGTGGTAAATGTGTAAAAAACGGGAGAAATTATTTCATCTTTGAAGCCTTCTATTGCGTGCGCCGTGAAAACGGTTCAAGATACACAAAAAATATGTATTAAAGAATAATAGCTCTTTTAATGATCTAAAAAACAGTCCGCGATAGTATATGTCTATCTTTTAAGATTAACTCACAAAAACCGTTTTTATGGTACCTAATTTGGTCGAAATAATTTGTTTAAGTTGTATCAACATAATAATATTAATCTTTATTCAAATAAATATGTTGTTGGTTAAGAGTACTTCATTGTGAATAAAATTGTCTTTGACATAACTTAATTTCAACAAAAAACTTTAAAGATTACAATGATAAATAACTCCGAAACAAAACCAAGTCGCTCTCTGCGC
Organism: Panorpa germanica; assembly: GCA_963678705.1. Lineage (NCBI taxonomy): Eukaryota > Metazoa > Arthropoda > Insecta > Mecoptera > Panorpidae > Panorpa > Panorpa germanica. The sequence goes on from OY783208.1 coordinate 19,110,222, forward strand.
TGGCCGGCGCGGCGGGAGAGAGGCGGTGCTTGCGGGCAAGCCGGGAGGGGGGTGTAGCTCAACGAGATACCATGCCGCGCGGCTCACTCGCGCGGTCGGCTTTCTACTAAACGGTTGAATGCAGCGCTAATTTGTTTATGCGATATTATTATCATCGTAATATTACTTTTTAAACACAGTTTCATTTTGTAGTTGTTTTCTATATAGTAAGTACTTTATTTGTTTTAGGATAGTATTTAGTTACACAATAATAACTCTTTTTTGTTTTCATGTAGATTATCTTAATATATATAAATTACGTGTCACTGTGTTGTCCGCTATGGACTCCTAAACTACTTAACCGATTTTAATGAAATTTGTACACCGTGTCCAGTTTGATCCAACTTGAAAGATAGGATACCTTACATCTCAATTTATTTATCTTATTGCTAATTATTTGTCCATTAATTATCTGTATATGACATATGACATCTGGCGACGATGATGGCGACATCTGTTGACTAGATTGAGTAAATATTCAATAGATGGCGCTACGTTAGGCACAGCAACGCGTGGCCGGGACAGCTAGTCTAATATAAAAAGTTAAAATTAAGTGAAATTTTATTCCATTTGTGATAATACAACTTTTAGATTAAAGATATATTGAAATTAAGATATATAGAGCGTCTCTTTTTAAGCACTTTATTAGGATACGCCATTTCGAAGATGCAAAAATGGATCAACTTTTTTATATTCTTTTCAACAATTGAAAAATCGACTACTAAAAAATGACACAAGCCCATTGCTAAATTGTGTGCAATGCTGTTAAAGTGTTTGTGTAACAAAACGCCTGTACTATTGTGTAAATATTTAACATGCTCAACTTCAACTAACATGCTTCATATTCAACTTCTGTAATATGAAGTAGTGGGGACGCAAACCGCATTCGTGATTGTGAGTCGAGAGTCTGTACGAGTACATTAGTTCGTGAGCGCACCGTATTAAGTCGCTACTGTAAAAATCCTGCTCTAGTACAGAGATGAGCAACCTTCCTTACTTTCATTTTAAATTATTTGTGCATTTAAAAGGTGTATTAAATTATGATGCTAAAAGATGAATCACAATGAGTATATTTATTTTTTATTAAAATTTATTTATATTGCTATCTGTCCTACAGATATTTAACCAAAGATGTGTCTTCTTCAAGTGCATGTACTCCAAATGCAAAAACAAAATACAAAAGACCTATTTTTTATTTTGTATTTAAATACTCTTTAAGCATATAGCATTTCATGTTTTAATTGAAACTTTTTAGAAACCTCTTTCCTATTTGGAAAAGGTAAAATGCTATTCATATTTTTTTACTCCATGAACATTACTTTATAAATATAAACTTAAAACCCCATCAACATTAACACTATCTATGATTCAAAATTATCTGCATAATTATCGGGATAATTTTATATGAAAATGAAGAGCTCCGCCTTAAGACATGAGATGAGACAATTGGGTAGAGAACTCACTTTTAAGTGGTCGATTTTGTAAATCTATATTAAAATATTGGTTATTGAAATATTAAGTTAATCAAATATATATATATATATATATATATATATATATATATATATTGTTACGACTTTGCGGCGTCTGAGCATACAAAAATTATAGTTATAAAATAATAACTGGAATTAGCAGAAAAGGTTGCGCATCTCTGTACAAATATCAAGACATTTTGATAACGGAGCTGTTTACTTGTCGGCGCATAACTTAATACGCATTTTCGTTGGAGATAACATAAACAACTGCATACCATGCACTTGTGTTATTGTTTACAAGTGAACTTTCTAGAATCAAATACTACGCGTATTGAGTGGAACGTCATAGAAATATTCGGAAGGTCAAAACAGCGTATTTGGATAATTATTTGAAATATTCTGGAAAGTCAAAGATGTCGAGACCAGGGGCATTCTACTGCGCAAACCTCTGATATAAAAGGAGCAGAGCATCGCGTCGCGAGTCAGTCCGCGGGAATAAGTTAGTCAACAACAGCAGTCAGTCCGCAAGAAAACATCAGTCAGTAACAAGAAATCACAGTGAAATGTTAAACAGTAATAATTATAAAATAGTTATAATTGTTTTGTTTGAATAAATAAAATCTGAAAAAGTGTCAATCCTTCTTATTATTTAAATTGTGGCTATTTCTTAATTTAATAAGTTACAACGCGACTAAATAATAAAAATAGTCACTCCGCTCGGTAATAAAAAAGAACCCCAGCCGCAGGCGTAATACGGCATATATTTAGAAGGTTCGAGAATCCTAATCTCCCTTCCCTTAAATCCGCACATACAAATTTGTACCTTTGGCGTCCTAGAAGGTTCCAGAGCCAGACTCCCTTTACGCCCTTACAAGTTTGTAACATTTAGTGTTAGAAGCTGAAGAGGATAGTTGCTACGTGCACACAAGCCGTCTCGTTACGCCCAGCAAAATTGTAACAATATATATGTGGAAACGAGAGTACAATCCCAATTCTGATGTGGAAAAGAAGTGCTATCCAACTTCTTATGTGGAAAACAATAACTAATCGCACTTCTCTGATGTGGAATCAAGGTACTCTTATTTAATTTAGGGCAAATGTCAATTCAATTAATATTCAACTATGCAATATCTTAGTTTCTTGTCAGGATGATAAAGAATCACATAATTTGTTTAATACATTTATTTAATAAAATAATAACGGTAATAATAATAATGATAATAATACAATAAGAATACAATATAACCGTTGGTATTTACTTTACAAATACAGAACAATGAATGAACAAACCATCTTAAGTTCTAGTTAATATATACTCAGTCCTACATTAGTTTTCAGCTTGACTTAATAGGTTTATTTTTATTACTTCTAAGAATACGTTTAGTTAATTTCGGTAGGCACATTCCCTTACGTATTCAATCAGTGGTTTAAAGTTTCACACATTTTAATTGCTTTAACCTTTGACTTGGTTTCTGTTCACAATATACCCTCATTAATCACACTATTTTACGACTTTTCTATCTCCTTTGTACATTTCTTGTATAACAGTGATGGTAAAGGTAGGCAAGTGGTAGTGGGGAAGAAGGTGAGGAAGAAATGAGGTTGTGTACTACATATCTTTTTGTAAACTTTTACTTCTTGAATTTTTAAAGGAAAAAAAATGACTATTTGAATCGTTAATAACTTTTATAATATTGCGAATTGTATAAAAATAAGTGGATTTTGATTGATTGTTTGATTTTAAATTGTTTGTTTTTCAAATATTACTTGTTATATCAAACTGAATACCCCTAGAAAATGATCTGGTAGAGACAGGTACATTTTTGTTGGCAAATACGAAATTGTTTATGTGTTTATGTAATTCCAAAATTTAAAATTAATTATATTGAATGACAATGAATGATATTGAATGACATTATATTGAACATTTAATATAATGTCATGATGTACTACCAAAAATAAATATAAAATTATTTATTATATTTATTCAGTATGTGAGACATCAACTACTAGGATAACGATCAGTTATCACAGCAAAACTGATTGTTATATTCAATGTTTCAAATTTGTTTGTTATTTAAAGTTTACTTTTAAGTTTACTATTTTGAGATTATTGTTTTTATATTAAAACAAAAAGACATAAAGCCTTATGTGGGACAACTGATAAGAAAGAGAACGAATCTTTCTATATGTTTGTGGAAGACTAATATTCTTCGACTGCAAGTAGCTATGCTAATATAACGATAGAGCTAGAAATGTTGCAATATTTGAAAGAAAATGATACTAATTTAGATTCTTGAAATCACTATTCATACATAGAATTATTTCTAAAATATAACACTTGTTTTCCAAGTTCTGCCCAAGTAGAACGACTTTTTACGTTTGGTGAAATGATTATGAGACCTCATCGACGAAAAATGAAAGATAAATAATTTGAACAAATAGTGGCAATAAAGTCCGTGACATAAATAACATTTTTATCATATGTAAATTTTCATAATTAATAAAAAAATAACATTTATAATAGTAACATAAAAAGTATTCTATTTTCTTAAAAGTATTTTTAAAATACGTATTTTGTATTTTGTATGTGAATGCTTTTGAAAAGTATTTGTGCACATCTCTGCATTTAACAATAGTTTATGACAAATTGAACTGGCACGGTATGTGTCCAGTGACACACGATTGTAATTACGATATAGTAGGTCACAAAACGTTATAATTTAGGTAACATTTTTACGTACTAGACTACTTTGCTTCTGCTAGATGCTCTTTGAATACATATTTAGCAATTAAAGATTTAAATCAGGGTAACGGGCTGAAAAGTTTAGGAACTTTTGTAATTTTTAAAAAGATTTTTAAGTGAACATTATAATATGCTAATTGTTGTATTACACATACCGCCCAAATAACGCTGCTGTGGCATTGACCGTCCACTTCATGTGAAGAGGGAAAACGAAGGAAATATTAAATTGGAAATTCCACTGATTAAAATATATCACACGATTTTGTAATGACCTCAATTCCTTAATCATTTATTTCTTAATTTGGGATTACCATGCTAACAAACATCCCGTTCTTATCTCTCTGACGTCATTAGCGTGACCTCTCATTTTGTTTACGCAAATATTTGGCAGTTTGAACCAGTTTATCATCCATCAATTCGACTATAAGATGCCTGGACCAACGGGCCTAACGACAATTACAAGTGAACGCGATAAAGTGGAACACAAAGTAATCTTATACAGAACAATGTTGAAAACTTTTATAATATTAGTGTTGTGTCAGACAGGGCACACAATTAGGGCTTCTGTCAGGTAAGTTCTAATTTTTGATTTTATTTTTACAATCGATATTCTTACACACCAGTTGTTGTATGAATTATATTTCATATTAACGATGCATGCCTGTGTTGGGTTCAGTTAATTTCAGAGTACATCATTTCTTTGCGAAATTAAAAGTCCTAGACACCTTAGAACAAGTTTTGATGATTTTTAATTTATTTTTTAATTTAAAAAAGTTTCATACCTAAATAAACACAATTAGTTTATTATCGATTTTATTTCTCCTCGAAACAATTCTTGTTGACAAATTCTTGGCGTGATGGAAAATATTTTATTAAATTTGCAATTTATTAATGCAAAAACGCAATTTAAAATTATTTTAAAGTAGAAAAAACAGCAAAAAGAAGAAAAATAATCCACAGTATATACTTTACGTATAAAAGTTATTTAATTATTTCCGGTAAACACAAAATGTCTATATTAGCCTAAATTTATGTAATATTTTTCTTAAACGAAATTTGGTAATATTTCACGTCGCTGAAGTTAGCGAAAAGTTCGATAATGAGCACTACTAGTGGTATTGCGCAAAAGACTATACACTTGCTTTCACACATACGCTTTCTATTTAAATAATTGTTTAAAATGTGTACAAAAACAAAAAATAAAAAAACATAAATAATAATAATAACATGGTATTAATGCCATATATTTGAATCGGACACATGGTATACGCATGTGTACATGGTAGCACACATGCCAAATGTTGATTTCACAGAAAGCTATTAAAATAGACGGATTAAATTATTGCACGGAGCTTAGTCGCATTACAACTAATTAAATAAATACTAATTGAATTATTAAAACTTAAATTCGGACAATGTCAATGGGCAATGTTAGCCATATTGCTTTGGTCGTTGTATGCCTTAATTTGTTTGCAATGCGTCTTAAGTTATTGCTAAGTGCTTAATGGTCTTTTACCTAAAAACAAACGTAAGATTATTTTATATTGTTGTATAAATAATTATATGCAAGGTTCTATGTATTTTATACTTACTTCAGGAATGTCTTTTAATTCAATCATTATTAGAGCATTTTCTTTTCATAAAGGATTTTCTCTACTTCTCCTTATATGCTCTAATAAGTATGCACATGTTCTGCGACTTTTCGCAAAGTCGACGTCATTATAGTCGACTTTTTTTTTGATTAATTGTTTTGCATATTTCACAAGATAGCTATCTCCGTAAAGAATCCAATTAGAATACCTAAAGATTGAAAATAAATGTACTTTGATGTTTTGAATTGTGTTAAAAAGCTTTGTTTTACTTAAGAATATTTTTTTATGCTTTTACTTACGAGTACATTATTTTCGGATCGATTCTTCTTGGCTTTACACTGATTCAGTGGAGTAAATTTTAACTTCTATCTTCTAAATTATTAATAGTTTATACATGCTTTCTCTAAAATGCAATTTACTACTATTTATAATGTTCTAAAAAATCTGAGTTGTCTCTTTATTTAAACTAACTTACCCGCAAACAATTTGTATTGTAACAATTTGGTATTGAATACTCAATATTTCTGAGCAATTTTGTTGCGTAGATATTGCACTCTGCCTTCAACAATTCATTGTAGTTGGTTGTAAACTTTTAAAGAACTATTTATTAGAAGTGGTACAGTTTAAATAAAGGAAGACATGATATTAAACAACTTCTTTTAGGTAAGGTTAAAGCCCGATTTTGTTATTGTATAAAGAATGATTGCAAAATTAAAATATTACCAAAGTAGCAGACGCTATATTCTACGAGTTTTTGTTAAACTAATTTTTTTATTATTTATTGTCTATAATTAGTGCCTTCTCTTTCTATATTTGACAATAAGGTTAGTTTTAAATATAATCGTCTTTGTCCTTCTAATATTAATATGCAAGTGTAAGTTAGACTAAACCTAAGAAATTTTTCAGTTGGTGATTCATAAGTTTAATGAAACGTATAGACATAGATAATCCTAGTTTAAAATATATACCTAACACATTCATAAAAAACTTACAAAAGTTAAAAGTTTTACATCATACTAGCCGAGTCGACTGACGTTGCTTAATAATATGTTGAATAATAGGATTGTCTTAGTTGTAAATATAAGCAAAGCATTGTTAGGTACTAAGTCTCTGTAAAATTTACAAATGTTTAAAACTCATTATGAAGAATGTTCTAGCCATTGCGGGGCCCCTGTGCGGCAAATATTTGCAAGACCCTGGAGCGGTTGATCATTGCGAGGCACTTGTTCATTTTGTAATTTATGTATTTTTGATTTAATTTAGACCTTGAAAATATTAAATAGGAGGAGTTATAAAAGTTAAAAAGAACAAAGAACACAAATATTAATGATGATAAACTAACACACATGAATGTCTTAAAAAATATACGCAATGATTCTAGTGGATTTTCTATAAACGGGGGCAGTTGTTCCGTTTGCCACCCCTAAAAGCCGCCAAATAGACATTTTCTAAGGCTACTACAAACTCTGTTCATTATTTTATTTATTGTTAATTGTGTGTGCCTTTCGGCTTTACTATCTACCGTATTCTATTTCTTATTACATTTCATTCCTATCTTAACAATTCAACCTTACTAATTCAAACTTACTAATTTTATTTAAAACTAATTATTTTCCTAAAACTAAACTTAATTTATTTATTAAAACTAAAAAGATTATTTTAGACTTTTTGTACTTTCAAAAAGTGCTTTCTGCTTCTTCTTCTTTTGACCCTCTCTCTTCATGTTCCCCATGCAAACTAGATAACGAGCTGGTAACCAGATAACAGATTTTATAAATGGACGACGGTCACTTCGCAGACAATTAAATTTACATTATTCTAGACCTTTTTATCTCCAAACGTACTTTCTGCTTCTTCTTCTCTTGACCCTCTTCCTTCATTTTCACTAGTCTTCCTTCTGTACTGGTCTATTCCCTAGTCTATTTTTCTGGGCTGAAGTTTACCTGTTTCCTCGCTACTTCTTTCTTTCTCCTGCTTCCCTTTATTGCCTCTTTTATTACTTCCTTTCTCTTCCTGTTCCTTGTGCAACCCAGCCATCAGCTTATTTCTTCTCCTGTTTTTTCTTTCCTTCTTACTTTTTCCGCCATCCACCACTTTCCTTCACTGCCTCCCTTTAATAGCTGGCCAATATTCCTTTCGCTCGCTACTTTTTCCTTACACTAAAACTTAATGTGCTCCAGTGTTTCGTCCTCCGCTCCGCACACTCTACACTTTCTTTCCTCACTACTTTCGCAGTATCTGTTTCCTTTTTCCTCATTTCCAAAACAAACTCTGTTCATATTTGAGCAATGAATTTGAGTTGAGGAAATTCTGATGTCTGTAGTTTTTTTATTGATATACTTAAGGTCACTCAATTTGTATTTATTTAATTTGTTGTAATGCTACTAAGCTCCGTGCAATAATTTAATCCATCTATTTTAATTCTTTTCGTAAAAAAACAAAATTTGCCATGTGTCCTATAAACCCTTTTTATTTGATTTAAATATATGGTATTTATACCATATTATTATTATTATCTATTTTTTTTTTATTTTTTGCGTACACATTGTAAACTATTTATTTAAATAAAAAGCATACATATAACATATAACATAATACACTTGCAAATATTAAATCCAACAGGTGTATAGTTTTTTACGTGATTGTCAATTATATGGACGTTAAATTTCTAATTGTTGGAAGCTAAACTTTTAATTGTTTAATTTCATAATTGTTTTCAGTTTAACATTGTTTAAATGTCACAAATAATATATTGATGATTACGTTTATTAGATATCAATTTTAATTATTTTAGTTTATTAGTTTTAAAATCTATAATATTTTCTTCTCACACAAAGAAATCTTATCTTGTCCGCGGTCGTTGTATTCTACTTCTGAGTGTACAAGTTGCATTTTCTTTTTCAGTTTCTTGCAACGACCGACATGACTCTGGCTTTCTTCTTCAGTGTGATTCGTAAGTACCATAAAGTAGATAGTAGATAAAACTCTCACTTTATTTATTATTTCATTAACAATTTGTTCCAGTAGTATTTTGTGCTTCCAAATTGATTATTTGCTCTTATTAATTGGTTAATTGACAAGCATCGAGAATCGAAACAAATTAAACTTTTACACTGTAACTTTCTTTAATCCAGAAAAATTCTTTTGACTTGTAGAAGCTGTACTTTGCCAGAATTCCCAGGGAACGGACGTTACGCAGTTCTAGGGGCCCTCGCTGACACACATCCAGGAGCAGTTGTACACAATTTAACAGTAATTCAGTACAACTGTGACGTCGGCTACGTACCATATTCACATTTCACGGCTGTTTGTATTGGTGGCATATGGAACACGCAATTCACAAAATGCCAGAGTAGGATAATGCCCTAAAAGGAAAATAACAAATTTATTGGGACTAAATCTAATTTATTTCTATATATTCTAGTAAAGGTAACATGTCCGTTGCCGACAAATCTAGCGCATGGAAGCTATGAGCTTTCAGGTTCAGGTTGTCCTTTGGTACAGGGCACAGAAGTTCATAATTGGTCCACAGCCTTTTATTCCTGCGACGCAACTTTTGAGATCGTAGGAAATAGAACAGCTCTCTGTTATAACGGATTATGGACCACAGATCTTCCTCAGTGCCGCAGTAAGTAACTCCCGAGGACCACCACCAGCAGAGAATCTGTTCTGGCCTCGTGCTTAGCTTTTCAACATGCAAATCTCACCTAATTACCTAGTGCAGGCAATTAAACAATTCTTTACACTTTTAATAAAAACTATTAATTTTAACAGAAACTACCGCCTGCGTTGTTCCGGATCCACCGGCAAAAGGCGGTTACTCAATCCTTGGCTCTCAGGAGGCTCCAGTTGCAGGATCAACGATTAACGAAAATCAAGTTTTGCTTTATGATTGTCCTGCACCAAATATCTTGCAAGGAGCACTCCTTATCTACTGCAAAAACGGAACTTGGGTGCCGGAGATTTCCAGCTGCGTGGGTGAGTAAAAGACTCCTTGGAATTCGTAACAATTTGTTCCAGACGATCGATTGTTCCAAATTACTTCATTTATTTGTTATTTGTTATTTTATAACTGAACAGTCTTCGATTTTTTAAAAAAAAGTTTGTTATACAGTTAAGTAAACGGGACGTTTTATTATTTAACGAACGTTAACATATTTCTGTTCCAGGCGTTGTCAACCATTTATATTGCAATGGTATTTACTAGAGTTCAGCAACCCGTTGAATTGTAGGTTTATGGAAATTTCTCTTTATTTTTTAGGCAACAAATCCTGCACTTTGCCTCCAGTTCCAGTCAATGGTAGAATAATCAGTTTTGTGGGTGATGTGGATCATTTACTTCCGGGAATTCAAGTTCGCAGTTTGACTAGCGTTGAATATTCCTGCGACGAATTGTTTGAACTAACAGGAACTTTTAATATCACCTGCAAAGATGGTTCATGGTCATCTGAGCCTCCTCAGTACCAAAGTAAGTAACTCCCGAGGACCACCATTAGCAGAGATTCTGTTCTGGCCTCGAGTTAAACTTTCCAACCTGCAAATCTCACCTAATTACCTAGTGCAGACAACTAATTAATTCTTTACACTTTTAATAAGAACAAATGTTTTTAACAGAAACTACCGTCTGCGTTGTTCCGGATGCACCAGCAAAGGGCAACTACTCGATCCTTGGCTCTCAGGATGCTCCAGTTGCAGGATCAACAGTTATGGAATTTCAAGTATTAAAATATGACTGCGCTGCACCAAATATCTTGCATGGTGCATCTATTATCGTCTGTGTAAACGCAAGTTGGTTACCAGAGATTCCCAACTGCTTGGGTGAGTCAAAAACAACTTATTGTAATTCGTTTCTAACAAAAAGCCTGCTTAAAATGTTAATAATAAATTCTGCAAAAGGTTTAAGACATTTTCTCTTTATTTTTAGTTAACAAACCCTGCACTTTGCCTTCACTTCCACTTAACACTAGAATCAACATTGTTGAGGATGTCGATAATTTACTTCCGGGAATCCAAGTTCGTAGCTCGTCTATTGTTGAATATTCGTGCGACGAAACGTTTGGACTGACCGGAACAAGCAAAATCACCTGCTTTAATGGTTCATGGTCATCAGAGCCTCCTCACTGCCAAAGTAAGTTTTTCTCGAAAGATAACCATCAGCTTACTTACTGGACTTCTTGTTAATGACGTTTAGTTAATGTTGGAATAAATAATTACTTCTTTAATAATTTTGAATACTTTTTTCAGGAAAAGCGTATTGTATCTTGCCGGATCTTCCTGTAAGGGGCAGCTACTCGATAGTTGGATCTGTGGAAGCTCCAGTACCTGGTGCAACCATTGCAGAAAACAAAGCCTTGCGCTACAACTGTATAACAAAGTACAAAGGCCTCACAGAACAGGTCATTGTCTGCTCTGATAGAAAATGGCTGCCGGGTGTCGTCGAATGCCTTGGTGAGTTAAAATAGCTGTGACTTAAACTTACTGATCGCAGTTCGTCTGTATATCTGTTTGTACAAACATTAAGGTATTCAATCAAGGATTACAAAGAATTTCCACAAACTTCCAAGATATTACTCGCACCTAAAACAAATGTTTTAAGTCATGTTACTCTAGCCGAACGCCTACAGTAACCAAGTTGAAATCATTACAGACACGCCTTCAGACTGTGGAGATGTTCCGCACAACAAATCTGGGGTGTACGTCATCCAACCTAAGATTAATAGCGCACCGCTTGAAGTATATTGCGATATAACATTAGGCGGACAAAAATGGACGGTAAGTATTAAATTATCTTAAGTAAAATTTATTACAAACTAATTAATATTTACAGGAAGTATTCAGGGCTTTATATATTTAGGATTTATTATAACTAGGTAATAATTTAAACAAGATTAAGAAGTAGAAAACATTAAAGCTTAATATGGGACTAATGTCACAGGCTTTTTTTGGTTAACGATGACTGTTTAGGATAACAGTTATATCTAATTCAAATTTATGATTAATTTTAAGTAGAAAGGATGTCTAATACGGTACGTGTGCCGTGTGAATTTAATAAATTGACTTATAATTGGAAAAATTAAGGTTTTTTTAATTCTCCATTTAAATATTACATATTTTGAAATAGTTCCGCATATTTAAGAGCTATTTAAAAGTAAGTTATAACGCAAAAAAAAATACATTTCAACTAATATTCAGTGACTTATTTTATTACTGTTAAAATAATTTTTCTTTCGATTAGCGTTCTTAAGTTTCCAACATCTCAAGAAAACCTTTTCGAGAATTAAATAAATATATATTATCTTTGGAAATATTTCAGGTGATACAACAGAGGCTTAGTGCAGAAGTTGAATTTTACAGAAACTATAATAACTATAGTAAGGGATTCGGTACGAAGATGGGCAGTCACTGGTTGGGACTTGAACACATCCATGAGGTAGATCAGTTTGCGTTTGTTAACAACATTTCAACGTCATCAATTAGTGTAGAAATTAGCAGTCTGTTGTTAAAAGTCGATTTCAAGTATCTGTAGTAGTTTACGACAATTTAAAATAATGTAAACACTGGTGATTGGTCAATCAACAACTAATATTCCGGACTGCGTAACATGGTCTGAGCTCCTGCCGGCAATATTCAGAAAAAATTAAATTCATAATGACTTGTATTTGTTGCAGATCACAAAAGGAGGACATCATGAGCTGTACATTGAGTTAGAGACGCATGACGGGAAGAAGGTGTACGCCCGTTACAACACTTTTATCGTCGGCAATTCCAGTACTGGATTCCGACTGACAATTAGCGGCTACAGCGGAACTGCCGGTAAGTTTTGTTACTTTTGTCATTTCCAAATTTCCGATGAAGTGCAGTTAATTTTGTGTTCTGCTCTATCACCAGTCTTGCTACTGATCATGTTGCAGTTTACAAAATGTCCGTTTGTTGCTTGAAATAAAGTTTCATGTTGTTAGTATACAACAAATGCTTAATCATCATTAGCATACTAAAGACACTTGTGGCGCAATTTTGAATATTGCTGACAGTTTAACTAGAGGCCAGAAATATTCACATTTAAAATAAGACGTCATCAAATAAATGGGAAATATTATCTGGACTACTCATGTGAATCCAAATTATTTTTTTATTGATAAGGTTTTCTCGCTGTCCTATATTAGCTGTCACATTTGTATATTTATGATGATGGTGATTCGGTATTTAATTTGGAGCTTTAATATTTGGTAAAGATATTATTTTAATAAAAACAAAATAAATAACTTCATAGTTGGTTTTAAAACACTAAGCTAATCATTAAGGTGAAATGAAAATTAAATCTTAATCAAAAGACTGAAAAACAACGCCATAGACAATTAAAATAATAGGCAGTAGTATTGTGGCTGAGACATTGTGTAAGCAACAATTTATTTATACTATGCAAATTTACATTTAAAACTAATATTCCCTATTGGCAGAGTCAATAGAAATAGACCAATTTCGATAAAAATTAAAATAATCTAGATCGAAAAAAGTAACTAATATTATGATATTTATATTTATTGGCCGTTTTATGTATTTTCTTACGTACCAGAGTTAAAACAGATCGGGCCTTTTCGCGGGTGCTTATGTGGAAAACAAATAAGAACGGCTTCGTTCACATTTCTACTGATTTGATAAATAATTGACCAATTTGTTATTTAATTATAAATCATAAAATATTAATAATTGTAATTCAGAGGCGCATATAAGGGAGGTGGCAAAGAAGGCAGAGCAAGCAATGCGACGGGTATGGGGACTAGGGGAAAAGGTATTTGGGGGGGACATACAAAAGAGAATATGGATATATGAGAGACTGATAGCCAGTATGATGTCGTATGGAGCAGAGGTTTGGGGGTGGAAGGAACAAGAAAAGTTGGAAAGAATACAGGTAAGATATATGAAATGGGTACTAGGGCTGGACAGGTGCACGCCAGGATACATGGTGATGGAGGAGCTAAAGAGGGACAAGATACGAATTAAAGCAGGAGAAAGAGCGGTAAAATACGAGGAGAAATTGAACAGAGCGGAAAGCAAAATCTTAAAGAAAATAAGAGAGGATTACATAAAGAATGGGGGGAAAGGAGGTCCAAAAAAGAGAAAAGAATACTTTGAAAGGAATGGAATGGCGATCGAGGAGGCAGAGAGGAGAAGAGAAGGTGGCGCAAGTGTGGCAGAGGAGCTAAGGAGAAGGGATAAGGAGACACAACAGCAGGAGAGAATGGGAAAAATAGAAAAAAGTAACTACAATAAAAGATATAAGAGGTTATGTGAAAATAATGTGCCTCAGTACCTTATAGAAAAAGACATAAAACACATAAGAAGAACAGCAAGGTTTAGATTGGGAAATGAGGAAAAAGGAAACAGATACTGGGAAAAGAGTGAGGAAAGAAAGTGTAGAATGTGTGGAGCGGAGGACGAAACACTGGAGCACATTAAGTTTGAGTGTAAGGAAAAAGTAGCAAGCGAAAGGAATATTGGCCAGCTATTAAAGGGAGGCAGTGAAGGAAAGAGGTGGATGGCGGAAATAGTAAGAAGAAAAGGAAAAACAGGAGAATAAATAATCTGGTGGAGAATAATAGAGAGGGTCAAAAGAAGAAGAAGCAGAAAGCACTTTTGGAAGTAGTAAAAGTCGAGAAGATCTTAAGTTTATTTTAAGTTTAGTTTTAAGTTTGGAATGCATATAGGAATGAAATGTATTAGAAATATAATACTGTAGATTGTAAAGCCGAAAGGCATACACAATTAATATATAAAAAATAATTGTAATTCCAGGTTTATAAAATATTATTGTAAAAAATCATATAGCTTTATGCTCTTTAAAATATGATCTTTTATCTTTTATGGATGTAATTATCACATATCTTACTAAGATGCAACATTATAGAAGATAAAAGAGAAAATTATTATAACAAAAGCCCATTAATTTATCGAGGTCATGTGAGTGTCATATTCTTTTTTCTTGTATAATCTGACGTTAATAACAAATAAACTTAACACATAACACACTTTATGTCGTAAACGTGTTAGTAATTGTTAAATTATTGATTAGGTAATGTGGGTAACACGTTAAGGACAGAGCAGGGAGTACGGAACACGTTGTGTTTTTCTTTTGTATAAAATATAAATTATTTGACGTTGAAAACAACAGGTAGTTATGTGTTTTGTTTCCCCATTGTCCATTTGTTGTAAAATAATCCCGCTCTGTCACCCCGTCCCGTCGTGAACGTGTTAACAACTGACAATTGATGTTGTGTGTGCCCAGTTGTTGGTTTGATTGTACCGCAGTGTTCTTGTTATTGTTTCAGGCGACTCATTGTCTAGTATCCATCACAGCCACAATAAAATGCAGTTCTCTACGTTTGATAAAGATCAGGACAAAGCGAAACAACACTGTGCTGAGTGGCACGAAGGAGGCTGGTGGTACAACAATTGTGCGACCAGGTAACTATCTCTTGCTGCATCTGAATCTGCAACACATGACACGTGCTTTTGATTTTTATTGCAGAATTTGCAACCTAGTAAATTAAAATATATTTCAGTGCAGAGTCCATGGTTGTTGTCAGTTGGTAACCCTGATTCATTTATGTTCACCCTCTGTTTTTCTGTGGGTACTATTCTAACGATGTGCTTTACTTGCAGCAATTTGAATGGTCGGTTCTCCAACAAAGCTGTTTTTAATTGGAGTAAAATATTTTGGTATTACAAATTCAACTATAACGCCCTAAAAACTAAATGAATGCTGATCAGAAGAAAATGAATGAAGGAAGGCAGAAAAAGACACAATGAAGAACAGCTACTGATAAAACTCTAAATGATTTAATTAGTCTAGCATCTTTAATATATACAAACTTTACTTATTCTTAACATATAGTTTCAAACAGCGTAAGTTTATTAGTACGACATCCTCGAAAATACAATATAGGTAAAATTTTTTCCTCTTTCTGATTCAATACTCAGATACAGGTAACAGATAAATAATTATCGAATATCGCTGGAATGCATGCAACTTGAACATTGCTTACGGTGCTGTAATAAAAATCAATATTTGGAGATGTGTTCCTAATTAACTGAACGATAGATACATGAGCCGTTAATAAATGATTGCGGTTTAGTCAAAAAAAATGAGAGAGTGAATGTCTTTCATCATCACGTGCAGAAGCTATACAGAGAAGAAGAAAATCTTTTTGCAACTAAAAAGAGTATTTGTTATTTCATTAAAATATACAACGGACTAAAATCGAATTGGCTTCTGGGCGGATTTTATTTAGTAATGCAAAAGAATTGTATTTTAACCTTTTACTAAACTTTGCTTGACTTTATAATGGAAAATTTGTTCGTCGAAAGATGTGGAACTTCTGTAAACCGGATAATAGAAAATTGTGAATTATATACATTCATTTTTTATTAATAGAAAATATTTTATAAAAGTTTTATTTCATAATTTGTTTTAAGTTATTTTAAATATTATTAAATAATTTTAAATAATTTTTATTTTAATCTATCTATCTATCTAAATAGCCTTAAACTCGTTTGCAAAGTTTTCTTTTTTTTCACCATGTTTTTCTAGGAACTCTGGCGCTTCGAACATAATTGACTGTATCTGGTATTGTACATTGCTACATCCATTCTCTTTATCCTATCCTGTTAGTGGACGTCTAGATCTTCCATTTTCAGATTTAGTACCTCCCTTAATCCTTCTATCTTCTTCTTAATGTAACTCTTTCTTCGTTGTACCTTCCCCTACCTTCTTCCCATAACATATTCCTTTATTTATTCCAGATCACCCACCTCTTTCACGAGTCCTCTCTCTGCCTTTTTAATTTTTCCTTCCATTTTATCCATTTTATCACTCTCACCACTGCCTATATCCTCAAGTTGCTCCTCTTTACCTCTTCTAACACTAGATATTCTAGATTGCATCTATTTTTATGTACTTTTCCTGTACCATCTGTATCTTCCACCACAACCACTTCCTTCTCTTCTATTCCATTCCAAAAACTTTCTTACCTCACTCCATACCGTCCCCAAAACAGCATTTGCGTTTCTCACCAGCGCCTTTATTTGTGCTTCTTCTTTATTATTTCTTTTAAATTTTTGCACCTCTTCTGTATCTGTTTTCTTACCGTTCTTCTTCAGTTCACTTTTATCCTTTTCCTTTAGAAATACCTTTCTATCCTTTGAAATTCCTCTCTCATTTCTTCCTTAGTCTTTACCATCACAACTTTATTGCTGGCATAGGGTAAGAAGTATATCCTAGCAACACCTAACCCACCTACTCCTTATCAACTCCTCCTCCAAATTATCCAGGTACAGCGCAAACCATTGGGGCAAACGTTGGACCCATAGAATGCCCTTATTTCACTCCTATCACTCTTTTAACTGTTTTGTTTCTTTGCTTCTCACCTTTAGTCTTACTCGTGTTTCCTAATATATTCCCGTTATCCTTATAAGTCTTCTTGCTAATCCTTCGTCTATAACATAGTTTAGCACATATATGTTGTCGATCCTTGGTCTTTTTTTCTGAATCCCGATTGGATTATCGGGATTTCTTTCTTTTTCTCCATCTCAACCGTCATCCATCTCTATCTCTATACCACAGCATGAACTAAATAAATTGTATTTAAAAAATATAAATAATGTATATACAAACCATGTATTGAATTTAAATTATATAATTAAATGCAACTACATATAATAAAAATTGATTGGAAAAAACCAAAATCGTGTTTTCAATAATTTAGTGCCAATTTTAAAAAGTTTAATCATTAACATTACTATTTTTTACCTATTTTTAGCAATACAATTTTTTTCTTTTTTTAAATGACTGAAAATCTAATGGAAAATTTATCCTAGGATAAATATTTTGCAATAATTTCTGCATAAGATGTAGTACACTTAAACAATGCAAAAAATGCAACCGTTTTACCATTTCACCATTTTTCCTGTAAAATAAATGTAATTTTAACATGGAGTAAAAACAAAAGCGGGACCAATTCATAATAGAATATTTATTTAGATGTTCTGGCTCTTTGCTTGCATTCTTTATATAACACATTTTAAATAAACAAGGGCATATTTTATAAAGAAAATTTTTTGTTTATCTTTATTTTATACTTTTTAGTGAGAATTTTGCTGCTAACTCATTTTTTATTAGTCGATTTTTTATTATTTGTTGTTATTCTAGGCGTTGATGACGTAACAAATATAATGTAATGTTATTTATTTTTTGTTTAATATCACGACATTATATTAAAACATTATGGGTCGACGTAAGAGCTGCTATAGCTTTGACGTTTAATTCTACATCTCTGTTGCACTTCTCTTGTTTAACAGTGATGGTAAAAGTTGGCAAATGGTAGTGGGGAATAAGGTAAAGAGGCAATGACTATTTCAATCATTTATAACTTCTATAATATTGCGAATTGAATAAAAGTAATTTGATATTTGAGGTTATGGTAGCCATTATTATTATATAGGATATCATTATGCAGTGCAGTTTTATGGAAATTCAGTTATGGTTCACAACCCTTAGATTTTTTAAGTAAATTAACAGAACAACGAGTTTATTTTATATTTTATTGATAATTGATAATTCAGTCAAGTATAAATTGAAATAAACATAAAAGTCTAAATATATAAAATTCTCGTGTCGCGGTGTTTGTTCCCAAACTCCTTCAAAACTGCTGACCCAATTTTGATATAATTTTGTATGCTATTGTAGGTCTGAGAATCGGTCAACATCTATTTTTCAAACCCCTAAATGTTGAGGGTGGTCCACCCCAAAAAAATTTTTTTTATTTTTTGCAGAAAATATTTGTTTTTATTCTTTCATGATTCAGCATTAAAAAATACATTTAATTCTAAACTTTCAAGCGCTGTGAGAACGAAGCCGGCTTCCTTTCTCTCACTCACTATATAGTTTTCGTCCATTTTATTTTTTGTTTTATTTGTGTCTCGATTGTTCCAGTGACTGTTATAGGAGGAGCATTTACATTAGTATTTTCAATTCTAAATACAGCCATATCACTTTCTTAATTCAGATATTTAAATATATTTGATGCTCTTCACCGAACTGCAGAACTCAACATTAATATGAGCATTGATTGTCAATGTTTATAATTGATATTTTTAATGAATGATTGTCCTCTATTATCGGTATTTCTTCGACGATATATTGGATATCCGTCAACATGTGTGACCGTATCGTTGTTGAAATTTTTTGGGAAACGCTTTGTACATTTTCCGTCTACCATGCAAGGCGATGAACGATTCAGATCTCCGCATGGACCATAAATCATGTTCGTAGTAACAATATCAAACAGTAATTGATCAGTAGACGGAAACAGTCACTGCTATGATCAAGACACAAATAAAACCAAAAAAAATTAATAGTGGGTTTTGAATGTCACTTTTTTTTTATTCGTACGTAATTTTTCCGATAACTGCCACATATAGGCTCAAGCAGGAGCATAAATCCTATGTAAAATATCCCAGAAACGGGTTCTTTAGGTCGTCAATAGGAGCAAAATTTCGACTTGGGTAACTAAACAAAGAAGTCCACCACGATCTTTATTTTAAATCAAACTGTAATTAATACTTAAATTAATTATCCCAGCTATCTAAGTTTCTTTAACACAGCATGACAGCAGCAGCCAGTTAAATATGTAATTACCGGTAATAGCTTTTCCAGTTTCGTTATTTTTGCATCAGTAACAATAAGTATTTAATGTTTAATTATTAAATCAACGTTGTCTTCTTGCATAGCAGTAGTTTCTAAATTTTCTGAATATTTTATTATTTGCAAAGGAACTATGATGGAATTGAATTTTAGTTCTAGTTTTAAAGTAAATGAAACTAAACATTTAAATGGCATTTTGTTTATTAGTTTTAATTAACATAAAATTTTTTACTACTATATTATTTTGTTAAGTAACATTTTATATTCTTTCATAAAAAGTTTTATTTACGCCAGGAAACGTAAATTTATGTAAAACGAATATTTTTTCTAATGTAATCTAACATTAAATTAACGAATTAAACTTAATATAAGACGTAAATTAGAAAAAGTAGAAGAGGTATAGAAGTTAGTGTCGCGGCACAACTACCCTAGTTAAAGCAAAAGATTAAAAATATTTTACTATTTTAAGTATAATGTCTTATGTTCAATTTAATTAATTTGTTGAAATTTGATAAAAATTTAAATATTTAACGGATTCATATTCCAGGCTGCCGCGGAGAAAATGTTGTAACCAGGAAACGAATAATTGTGTGATTTGTGACGGAACTTACAGACCCGGAGCAGGAATAAGTAAACTCATGGACTGGATATAATGTGTCTAGACGGGCATCCGATGAGGTTACAACTCTACACTCTAGAGGACCGTCACATCACGCGTCACGTGAACCACGTGACGTGCATTAGCCCACATTTTACCACAAGGCAACTTGGTAGAACTCAGCACAGTTATCCAAGGACTACTTGTCCTGATCCTTATCCCGATTCACAAGCCCTAGTAGCAGTCTTAAAAACGCTATATGGCGAAACTACTAGAGCCTTAGAAATTAACTTACTACCCTTAAACTATTGTTATGTATGTTAAAGAAACAAATAAATATTTATTTTCTCTATATAATATTAATAAATTTCATTTATCTTTAAATTACTTTATAATCACAGTCATCCTATCATTTTGTTTCGTAACCTTTATATTTTATAAACATAATAAGTATGTTCATATTTGTACAATCATCAAAAGTAAAATAAAGGAATAAAAACTTTAATCTACTATATAAAAATAAGTCGGGTTTTCCATCCTGACGTTATAACTCCAGAACGCACGAACCGATTTCCACGGTTTTGCATTCGTTGGAAAGGACTCGGGCTCCGTGAGGTTTATAGCAAAGAAAATTAGGGAATTCAGAAAAAATTTCAACAGAAAAGCGGGAAAATCTTTTTTCACATACAGCGCCATCTCTGATACATAGCATAGATACAAACTAATATTTTAAGTAGATGGCGCCGGTGCGTGATACATTGTTTGACAGCTACTCATTGTTCTCTGCTCAGTTAATTTTATTTGACAAACCGGTATTGTGTTCACTGTGAAATTGTGAAAAAAAAGATAAAAAAATAAGTTATTCGTTTCCTAACATTTCAATTGGAAACCATCAAATCAATCACGTGTATTGTGCAAATTTTTATTCAATTTCAACAGCAGGCATTTGTCTTTAAGGTGGTAAGTTGAACTGTGTAAATTATGTGGATCGTGCATTTCAGGTTACATTCACCACTCTGTCCATAGTCCAAAATGCCTAGAGGACGACGTGCGAACATCGGCCGCCGCACAAGACATGCAAGCCAGCAACAAGTGTATTTACAGAACTTAAGCGAAGAAAGACAAAATATAATAAGAGAAAATGCCCGATTGAGACAACGCGTGAGCACACAAAGATCATTGGCATCATACAATCGCTTGGCATTCCAATATGATCCCACTGCGAACTACAGTGATGATGAAAATTTAGATATTGGACCAACGACGACTATATGCCGATATTGCAATGCGTTAAAGTTCAAAAGAGAAATGGCTGGATTGTGCTGCGCAAGTGGAAAAGTCAAACTGGATCCATTACTTACACCACCACAGCCACTGAAACCATTGTTCGATGGAAGTGATCCCGATTCCAGCCATTTTCTTCAACACATCCTTGAATACAATAACTGCTTTCGCATGACTTCCTTTGGAGCTAATATCATTCGAGAAGGCGGCTTCATGCCGACTTGCAAGGTAAAAGATTCAACACACATAACCAATCACTCACACCAACACAATGAATTGCAACACATAACAACTACATATACACCACACACTACACCATCACACGATCAGAAGTTACACCGTATTCTTCAACAAATGATTGTTTGCAATTACAGATACAAGGACAAATATATCATTTGCATGGTTCAATGGTGCCAACACCAGATGAACCGCATCAATTTCTGCAAATATATTTCATTTCGTCGATGGTGGATCAGCTGAATGTGCGGTGCAATATACAGGGAACACAACAGTTAAAGAGACTAATTATTGAACAGTTGCAAGCATTTTTTCACGCTAATAATGCTGTGGTTAATATGTTCAAAACAGCATTGGAACGAATGCCATCGGATACGCACAAATTTGTCATAAGAGCGGATTGTACCCCAACAGGTGAACATGTGCGAAGATTCAATGCACCCACCGTTAATGATGTTGCTGCAATTATTGTTGGCGATCCAACTAAATCGCGAGACATTGTCGTTTAGCGAAGAAGCAATATCATGCATCGTGTAAACGAGACACATCGTTTGTACGATGCGTTACAATATCCAATCATTTATTGGCAAGAGCAAGACGGATACGACATCACGTTGAAGATGGTCGATCCAATTACTGGTACAATATTCACACACTAATTATTGCTATTATTGGTTTCCATTAACAATTCATTTAATTTTGCATTTTCAGGTGTATCAACGAATAAAAATCTAAGCGCAATGAATTACTATGCGTATCGTATGATGATTCGTACACATGAGGAGAATGTCATTCTGAAGTGCCGTCGGCTATTCCAGCAATTCGCTGTCGACATGTATGTCAAAGTCGAGACCGAACGTTTAGCGTTCATCCGATTCAATCAGGCAAAGCTACGATCTGAGGACTATATACACTTGCGTGATGCTATTCATTCAGATGGTGATGTTCAGAATATTGGACGTCTGACGATTCTCCCATCATCTTACATCGGAAGCCCACGACACATGCACGAATACGCTCAAGACGCTATGGAACTCCGGATTTATTTATTACGATCACATGCAATCCGAAGTGGACGGAAATTGAACGTGAGTTGGAACCGGGCCAAAAACCGCAAGATCGCCATGACATAATCGCCAGAGTATTTCGGCAAAAACTCAAGGTTATGATGGATGTGCTTACTAAGTATCGAGTTTTTGGTGACACACGTTGTTATATGTACTTGGTGGAATGGCAGAAGCGTGGACTACCGCATGCTCATATCCTAATTTGGTTGCTGAACAAATTACATTCAAATGAAGTGGATGACATCATATCAGCTGAAATTCCTGATCCAGTCACTGATCCCCATCTACACGACATTGTGACGACACAGATGGTGCATGGACCGTGCGGTGCATTAAATCCATTATCGCCTTGCATGGCTGATGGAAAGTGCACAAAACAATATCCGCGACCGTTAGTTGCTGAAACAGTCACAGGGAACGATGGATATCCAGTTTATCGTCGGCGTTCAAAAGAAGATAATGGTCGAACTATCAAAGTTAAAGTTAAAAATCAAGAGATTGAGTTTGGAAATGAATTCATTGTACCATATTGCCCGCTGCTATCACGAATTTTCAAAACACATGCAAACGTTAAGAGTTGTCATTCGGCCAAATCAATCAAATATTTGTGCAAGTACGTTACAAAAGGCAGCGACATGGCTGTGTTTGGTATTGCGTCGGAAAATGCGAATGACGAAATCAGCAACTTCCAAATGGGCAGATACGTCAGTACTAATGAAGCACTGTGGCGATTATTGTCATTTCAAATTCATGAAAGATATCCCACAGTTGTACATTTAGCAGTGCATTTGGAAAATGGCCAAAGAGTTTACTTCACTGAGGCTAATGCGGCACAACGAGCTGAGAGACCACCATCGACAACATTGACTAGCTTCTTTGCAATGTGTGAAGCAGATCCATTCGCAGCGACGCTGATGTACGTTGAAATGCCCAAGTATTACACTTGGAATCAATCAACAAAGAAATTCCAACGTCGCAAACAAGGAACCCCAGTTCCAGATTGGCCACAGGTGTTTTCCACTGATGCACTAGGTCGCATGTATACTGTTCATCCTAGAAATGATGAATGTTTTTATTTGCGACTGCTGTTGGTAAATGTACGTGGACCAAAATCATTTGCGCATTTGAAAACTGTGAATGGCCACCAATGCCAAACATATCGAGAAGCATGTCAACTATTGGGTTTGCTGGAGAACGATTCTCATTGGGATTTAACACTTGCGGATTCAGTTGTTTCATCAAATGCGTACCCCGATTCGTATTCTCGTATTCACGAGTTGGGAAACCATCCGCTTTGTTTGTGTTAACGTCAGACCAAAAAACAAAAAATGTGGTTTACCAAAGAGCACTTCAATGAAACGGATAATTTGCGGACACGTATAACGCTTCGATTCAGTATTTACTTTGGATTCACTTTCATTTACTTAGAGAAGTTCAACTAAATAACACTAATCGAAATGAATTCATTACTGTTGTGAAATGAAATAAAATTTTTCCTTTTCAAATATAAAACAAAAAAAAAAATTTTCTTCATCTTTTAATCACCAAACGAAATGTTACATAAAACGAAGCCATCTGATGGCGAAACGGAGTTCGTCGGGTTTGCTAGTGTTGTTTATAAAATTAAACGAAACATCAGCACTGTATATCCATTTTTTGGGTGTTTAATTGTGTGTTGGGTGTACTGTATAAAACACCCACACCCAATAGTTAAAAAAATAAATAAATTTGTAAATTTAAAATTTAAAAAAAAAAATTTGTTCTAAGGATTGAAGTAAATAAAAAATTGTATAATAATAAAAAACAAATGAAAAAAATGGGCCGGACTATCTGCAGCCGATTATGCGGCGGCATTGTTGTGATACGACATTTTGTAATGCACTAACAAAATGAGACAAAAAAAACTATAAGATTCAAAATACAAAAGAAAATGCGAAATCAATTACAATAAAGATAATGTTTACCGATGTATATGCATTTTCCTCTCTCAGAATAATGGGGTAGTGAGCTATAACTGAATTTATACAAAACTGCACTGTATATTGATAAAGTTGCCTATCATAACCTCAAATATCCAATTATTTTTATTCAATTCGCATATAGAAGTTATAAACGATTGAAATAGTCATTTCAGTTCTTTAATAATTAAAGTGGTAAAACTTACAAAACATTACTTTAGTTCACGACGTCATTACTTCCTCACCTTCTTCCCCACTACCATTAACCAACCTTTGCCGTCACTGTTAAACAAGAGAAGTGCAAAAGAGATGCACAATTAAAAATCAAAGCAATAGCAGCTATTGCGTCGACCCATAATGTTTTAATATAATGCTGTGATATAAAACGTAAAATAAAAGTATATGTTATTATATTCTGTTCAGTACATGACGGCATTAACTACTAAGATAACACCCGGAATATATCGCAGTAAAACAATATACAAATTACCGCTACAAATATTGGCCCTATTTATGACGTAATATGTCGCTCTGTTAAGGGATAGGTCAGTTATTTGTTATATGGATAAGATTACGTTTTAAGTATGCTATCTCTTTTACGCTCCGTTGTATAAAAGAAATGGAAACATAACGGACGTGACGTTACATGTCTTTGAATTTTATATAATCTTGAAGCCCTGGTAGCCAACTCTATCAATACATTGCTAATTTTTATAGAAATTAAGGCATTGTTCACAAGCCTATTGTGATTTTAATTCATGTCTCTATCTCAGCAATGGTAACTCTTAGGAAACAAATCATAAGGACCAATTTTGTAGAGAATTTTAAGATCTACAACTTTGGTTTGAGGTTTTTTTTGATAAAAACCGTTTTCGAGAAAAATCCAAAAAACCTCAAATTTTGACCTTTGACCCCGAATAACTTTTGAAGCACACATAGAATCGATGGGGATGTTTAAAACTTTATTTGTTATGGTAAACCCCAGCTCTTCACCAATATTAGGCTTTCCGGCAATGTTTCTTATTTTAAGTGTTTATATTGACCGTGCTATTAGTTGTGTAAATAAACTATAGCCAGTAAATTATCGATTCAAATTTGGCCGCCTGTTTTAACGTAAATCCATATTTAAATTTGAGAAGAAGGCAGCTTATATAATAATTTAATCATTTCAATTTGTTGGCTTTCGAGTTGTAAATAAATATCTAAGAAGTGTCAGAAACACAAACAACTCTCTATTAAAAAAATATATGTTCAAGATGGATTCGGCAAGTACCTACTTATCTAACTGAAATCTAGTTTATGAAAGACTCAAGTACACATTTTCACCTTACAACCTTAGGTAATGGTAAGAGCTAATTTAATCGACATCGCATCTGTCATTATTTGGTTATATTTATTTGTATTGATTTCAATCAATAAGGTAATAACAATCTGTTGTCTCAGTTGCTGTTGAATAACGAGACTGACACTGTCAGACATTTTACTTTGATTTTATACATATTTACTTATTATCCCCTTCAATCCTCTCCTCTATCCTTACAATGCTCCATGCGAATCTTCCATTGTTCGAAACAGTGCTGGAATTCTTCTTCTTTCTGCACTCCATTTTGTAACAGAGATGGCATTTGTATACAACTATTTACAAAAAAATTCTTTGTTGTATGGATATATATATATATATATATATATCAAAGACTAATAGCAATTAGTGATTGACAGTCAACGACTATTAAATTAATTAAAATTATTTATAAATTAATTAAATAAACTAAATTCCGAAAGAGCATGAAAAATAAAAAAAATTACAATTTAAAATATTGCATTAAGTCTGCGTCACTTTTCGTTTTATTTTTGTAATTTACTTAAATAATCCATCAACTTATTAAAAACCATTAAATGTCATTCGAGTGTAACGATTTCTCGATTACCGTGACATACCCGTTACATTGTTTAAATTGCCTGCACTCTACTAATTGCGTGCCCCCTCCTTCGCTGCTACTTCGACTGGCAGCTCAACATTATTGAGTATTTTCTCAGAGAGTTAAGTTGTGTGTTTTCTTACGGCTTTTCAAAGTGATTTAATCTCAGTTAAGCTTTTTCTATTTTCTAACAAATTGTAAGAATTTTAAATAATTTAACATGAAGATGTTACTCGTCGTCATCTTCGCACTATTTTGTGTCCCTATCACCAATGCTACGGTGAGTTTTTTACTTATTTGCTTATTTATTTACGTTGTATCTGTTATATGTATTACCATATTACCATGGACTACCATACACTTTTTTAGTTGTGTAACAAAGATGGCAATATATTTAAGGGGTAGCGGCATGTTGTCTACCAAGATCTCAAATGTTCAATTATTTTTAACTAAGACGCAGTAACATTTAAAATAGTCATTTTTGTCTTTCTACTGAATGATTAATCTACTAATTTCAATATTAATTTTGCGACAAAAACTAGGACCAAAAACTTAAACAGTAAAACAAAAATTCAAATTTTAAATAATTATGTGTAAAAAAGATAATTGAAATATATTTAACCTATGTTTTACTCTAAATTCAAATTACCTGACTAAAAAGTACTATTTTGATCTTTCAGTCGTCAACCTCTGAGTCTACAATGTCTACGACCTCCCAGTCTACGGAATCAATAACCCTGTCGACTTCGGCCCCTTATCCATCAGATGATTATTATCCCATTGAAGAGATTAAAACTTGAAAGTGAATAACTAGTTTTGCAGGACCACTAATAAGCCTCTGTTGTTCACGGACTTTTATCTTTACAGGAAAATTTAAATACGGAACTCCTGCAGCCAAAAAACAATTCCCTTACGTTGCCTATTTAAAGAGCAGAAATGACTTTCAGGTCAAGTACTGCTGCGGAAGATTAATTCATCCAAAATGGGTGCTCACTTTTGCTTATTGCATGCTCCCGTGAGTAAAATGTCTGATTTGGTATTTCTTTAGGTTGGTAAGAACTTACTGCCAAAGTAATTCATTTTCCAGTGACTCAAAGGTTGAGGTCACCCTCGGGGCTCTCGTTCCGTTTGATGATGAAGATCCGGACAGAGTCATCCTGCAATCCCACCCTGTCTTCACCCACCCTGAGTATCTTCCGCTTTATAAAGAACCTAAGAATGATGTGGCTTTGATTAAGTTGTCTAGACCAGTGAGATCAGGTAAGATCATCAGATAATGTAATTCATCAAACTGTTAAACGTTATTCATTGTGCATTTGTTGTAGCTGTTATCATTCCCATTGTCCTGAAAAGAGAATCCGTACCAATCTGTAAGAAAAACATCACCTTCGCTGCATGGGGAGAAGTTGGCTACGGTAGGTTAACTGTTTTAATAATTATATTTAGAAGGATTGTTTATATATATTGGCATCCCTGACATCAGCAAAAATCATTCTTAATTTCAGAAACTTTGAGATTTACTACACGCATATTGATATCGAAGGGGCCATGTGAGTGTCTTGACACAGACGAAAAAGTAAAATATATTAATGCGGCAGTGGACTTTGAATTTTTTTTCGGTAGCCCAGGACATTTATTTTGTTTTGTTAGTGTCCAAGTTACTTTTTAATTTACTTTTTATTCGCGATAGTTCTGCTGCAGATAATAAATTTATTCAAATCTTTATTTCACGCATTAATCTGTAATGTTTTCTTTTTCAAGATTCACAACGGAGCCGGTTTAGTGATCAATGGCGTTGTAGTAGCCATTTTTAGTACGCGGTGCTTTATCCATTGCCGTCACCATGAAGGGATCTTCAATAATTTATACAACCACCAACAATGGATTGACAACACCTTGATTGCAGGTTGGAACTAATTTTGTGCATATTAATCAAATATTTAATAGTACTGACAAATCAGATTCATCCCAGGTTACTTGGAAACGTATTCCAACACTTGAGTTGTCATCTACTGTGATGTTTTGCCCACTTGTACTTTATAGCCTTCATCCATTCTGCATCTGTTTTGCACCCTTGCATTTAATATTCCTTTTTGCTGATGTGATTTTACATCCCTTTTCCTCAGTTTTATTTCTATGCTTCTTCTTGCTATTCTTCTCTTCTAATTTATTGCCACCTCTGTTTCACAACACAACGGAAAAGAAATGGCATACTTACACGACAAATTTTTCAAATATTATTGTCAAATTGTAGAGCCTGTGCTCATTTTAATACCTTACGCCATTTCTTGCTATTGACTTCCGTTTTCTTCTAGTTTGCAATTTCCATTATCGTTAAGTCTTTATTAACTTTGTATTTTGTCTCTGTTTTTGTCTTCCACTCATTCTTTCACTGTCTCGGTACTTTTCCTTGTGTTTAAAAAATTTAAATTAAAAAAAAATTTACTTAGATGAGATTAACTCAGCTTTTAGCTATTTTGTAACTAATACCAACATTATAAATCTAAACTCCTGTAACTTTGTCGTCCAGATTCCATTCCGGATCTTAACGTTTACGGAGCGTGCAGTGATATTTCTAGTATCCTCTCTGGAGTCTATTTGATCCAACCCAACAACGACATCGAGCCGTTTGAAGTGTTCTGCGACATTCGCATGAATGGCGAGAAATGGACGGTAATTACTCTGACTTAATTTCTTTTTAAGACATTTCTTTCTTACATGCAAAACTTTCCCAACATGGTCAAGGTGAACATATCAAAGATTAGTTTCGTCTAATACTGATAGGATCTACTGATTCAAGTGGTATAAAGGATTATTTAAATAATAGACACGGTCTGTAATTTACCAAAGAGTAACATCTCGCTAAACACAAAATGTGGAAATTACCTTAAATATTCTACGCAAAGGAAATTCTATTCAGAGAACTTTTAGATTTATTTGCCACAAATGTAATGAAAATATTTTGTAGGTCATCCCGCAGCGCTTCAACGAGTCGGTTGACTTTTACAAGAACTATGCTAACTACACGGACGGGTTTGGGCTGATTGATGGAAACCATTGGCTGGGATTAGAGAAGATTCACCAGGTGGGGTCAAAATTTCTTCTTAACTTTATGTCATGATTCTTTGTAAAGTGTCATTGAGTAACACCAACTGCATCAAACTAAACTCATAACTATCTGCTGTTAACTGCAGAGTAAATATGATCACAGTGTAACTGTTACTTTCAGTTGACAAAAAATGGCGACCATGAACTTCTCGTCGACTTAAGAAGCCATAACTTAACGAGAGGATAGGTGCAGTACAGTACTTTTAAAGTTGACTCGATGAAGGAGGGATTTAAATTAACGATCTATGGTTACAGCGGAAACGCAGGTAGGTCTAATGGTTATTTCACTCGCGTGTGACGTGGCCTACCAATTTACTTGATATTCGGGGGATCTTTTGTATTCCACCTCTGGACCTTTTCAAGGTACCGTAGTCAGAAATATTATAAGTACAGTAAGAAGTTTACCTTTTAATATAAAAATGAAATAAGTACGTTAAAATAAACGGGTCTAGTAGACTATGGGCATTTAAATCCTTAATCAAGCACTCTATGGATACTAAGCAATGATCCACCGCCGTGTAGAAGTGTAAAGGCATTTAACAAGTTCAGGCGTTTCCGGTACCGTTGATTCTCTGACAGGATATCGTTTGTTAAAAGAAGTTTTTTGGGACACTCTGCAACTAGGAAACATAATTTCTGTATACGGGATCCCGATTCAAATCACCTAATCCCGGGATATTATATTAAAATAAAATCAATTATTTTGAACCCTCCTATGTCATCCTTATATTCCAACAAATAAAATATTTTATAATTGTTGTAAGAATCCTGAAAAATGCATAATTTATTTTTAGTCAATAAGTCCAACGTTTGATCAATTAATATTACGTTGTGTAGTTGCATTTAGTTAACGTCACATATTTGTAGAAGCTAACGTCACCATTTGTATTTACTTTGATTTGTGTTTTTATGAACAGGCCAACGAGGTAAAGACTGTCTTTATAAAATCGGTCTGTTATAAATTAGCACTTTTACAAAAATTGTAATTTTTGCTAATATTATGCAGTAGTGTTGTAGCTTGGACATGGTGTTAATGGCGTGTCATTTATGTTACGCAAATACAAAACTAATGAGCGCTATAGACGACCACGGTTGAAGTAAGATCAAAAGTTTTGACATTTGTGAGCGAAGCATGATGTCACAGATTAGACCTGTCGAAAAAAATAAATAAATTTCATTAAATATTTGAAGTTTCTAGATCGCAAATTATAGCTAGCACTATGATATCGGTAGTTCCAGTACCAGTGTTGAATCAGATCGGACTTTCTTGGAGGACGATTATATGGAAAACAAATAACATGGGTTAGGAAATGAAAGTTAAATGCAAATGCCATTGTTTCTTCTTTCACATTTCTATTGATTTGCTAAATAATTGACCGATTTGTTATTTGATAATAAATTGTTTTTAAAATATTATTTTTTGACATCATATAGTTTTATACTCTTGAAAATATGATCTTCTATGGATGTAAATGTTATATGGAGTAACGTGAAAAAAAAATTCAACTTTACTGCTGAAATGCTATATAACTAATCCCGGGATTGACTCTTTTTAATTCCGAAATTCCGGACCATAAATATGTTTCCAGGTTGTATTCCCTAATTGTAGCCAAGTCCAACCGCACGGGCTAATTAATATATCTGGTGATAGGTTTAAAGGGCCACGTTAATAAGTCGCAATATTCTAGAAGAAATTAACAATTGAAATAGTCTTTTGTGTCTCTTTAATCGCTTTAAGGATAATATTTATAAAAAGTCACTAATGACAATGAATTGAATGTACAATAATGTCACATCAGTTTTTTACCTACTTCCCTTCTTTATACTGACAGCAACGTCAGATACTATTTGCGGCTGTCTGGATATATCTATATATATATGTATATATATATATATATATGTGGGATATAATATAGGATTAGATATAATTAGTTTGTAAGAAATAGTAATTATATAGTAAAGAACTCTATAAAATAGGTTAGGAACATTGCTAATATTAAGTTATATTCAAATGTTACTAGCTCTGTTATTGAAACGACTTGTGGACCCCGTTTCACTTGACAAGTCGCTTGCTACGACATGCTCGATGCATGGTCAGCACAGAGAAGATTGTTAAAATGGCGATAGTAGGAACATACACATAGTTGTAATATTTGTTGTTGAATATTATTGTTGTGAACTATTTTTATATATGTGAGTTATTTTTGTAATATAATTTCTTTGAAAAATAATTAATTGAACTTTATTTTTAAAAAAGTTAAATTGTAATGGGGGTCAACTAAGGATTGAAATAAGATCAAAACAGCTAAAACCACAGCTGGTAATCTATCTAACACCCACTAAGGTGTCAGGTAGACCCACAATTGGAAACGTCAACAAGCATAGGATTATTGTCACCCCACACTTGAGGGCCTCAACCGGGATAAAGGAAAAACCAAGTTTATTCCGTCAAGAATATTCTTAACCTTTAAACCAGAACTATTGACCAACAGATAAGGAAACAAGCTTATTCATTCAAGAATAATCTTAACTTCCAGGTGCATACAATTTACTCGTCAAAGTAATTGCACTTCAATCTGTAGCAGTGACAAATAAAACAATGATAAAGGAAAAACCAAGTATATTCCGTCAAGAATATTCTTAACCTTTCAACCAGAACTATTGACTAACAGATAGAGGAAAAACCTAGCTTATTCAGTCAAGAATACTCTTAACCTCTAAACCAGAACTATTGACCAACGGATAAGGAAACCTAGTTTATTCAGTCAAGAATACTCTTAACTTCCAGGTGCGTACAATTTACTCGTTAAGGTAATTGAACTTCAATCTGTTAGCAGTGATAAATAAAACAATGATGGAGGAATTAAACAACTTATCAGTAGCAGAATTACGTCAAGAACTTAGCTTCGTTGGATTAAGTCAGCGTGGAAATCGTACTGAATTATTAACGAGAATGAACTCGTATAATAGCAAAGTTGGAGAACAGAATAGCAGGTCTGTAAACAATGAAACAGTAAATAAAACTAATTATACGTTTTTAGATTTAGAATTGGCTTTACCTAAATATGATGGACTTAAAAATGTCAAATTATGGATCAAACAATTTGATGATTTCTGTGACCAGACGGAAATAGATACAAATTACAGATATTTGTATGCCAGGAGATTGTTAACTGATACCGCAAAACAATTTGTCAATTTTGAAACCAGGATAATAAACTGGGATACATTTAAATCGTATTTGATCGATGAGTTCGATACGAGTTTAAATAGTGCACAGGTGCACAAAATGCTTCAACAAAGGTTTAAGAAACCAGAGGAAACTTTTCGTCAATATGTGTATGATATTTTAGACATAGCTCGACAAGCAGATGTCGAAGAAGCAGCTATTATTGATTATAACGTAGCAGGTATTCGTGATAGTACAGCTAATAAAGTGATACTGTATGGAGCTGAAAATATTGCACAACTTAGACGTAAGCTTGAACAATATGAAAAAATGAAAATGGATAGTCAGGACTATGATAGAAGATCAAGGTCAGGTACCAAAACAAAAACTGAGACAACAGGTGAGAAGATTAAATGTTTTAATAGGCCTTTAAAGGGTATGCTTAGCGCAAGCGCGTCCGCCATGTTAAAAACGCGGCAATATGAAAGTTTCGGGCACTTTTTATAAATATGGCTGGGCAACAAGTATTATCACCTCTAATATCAGTGCAATTAAATGAAAAATTAATTGACGGTGCTTCATTAGTGCATCCTACCGTAGAAGCCCACAACTGTGTTCAGTTACGACGATGGTTGAAGTGCCATGGTCGTCCTCAAGGAGGAAATAAAGCCGAACTAGTTGAGAGGTTAGGATATATAATAATAATTTAATAGTAATAAGTAAAAGTAATTACAAAAAAGAATAATTCTTATTTCTATTTCTTTTAGGGTCAAAAACGCTCTGCGTAATTGTGTGCCAGTAGATCCAGGTTTAGATAAAGGAAAATGGTTGAAGCAGGAAGTTCAAAAAAACCAAAATCATCAAGCAACTAGCACCAATTTGACTTTTCCAGATGTGTGGCAAAAATTTCCATCTAATGATTTACCAAAATCATTTAATGAAGCCTCTATTTATGATTATTTAATTTCATCTTGCATAGTGGAAAAAGAAAATTATAATTCTAGTGATGAGGAAAATGAACCAAATATATTAGATTATAGTACAGCTAAGCCTTTGAAAAGAGGAAAACTTTATGTCGACAGTAACCATGTTACAGATATTTTTGATTCGAAGATATCACAAGATATTTATTGTCTGAAAAGTAAAATCAAAGCTTCCTATAAAGTAAAAACAAGCTACGCTGTTCGTGCAATGATAAATGCTGAAAGTGGAAAGATTTTGCGAGGGACCTGTGAATGTAAAGCATCGAGTTTAGGACGTTGTGCACACGTTGCTGCTCTCCTGCATGTTTTGTTGATGCAATGTAAAGATGCTGCCAAAGAAAACGTTGCTTGTACAAGTCAGCTTTGTGTTTGGAATCAAGGGTCTAAGAAGAAAGAAGCTCATAAAGTTGATTATCTATATAACATCGATAAAAATTAAAATAACAACAAAAAAAATAATAAGCAATCCAATAATTATCAAAGTAGTAACATCAAATGTGTAAAACCAGACGTACAGAAAACATTAAATTTCGCACGTGACTTACAAATTTTACACGGGCCCAAAAAACGCCCAAGTGTATGGGAACTTGTCATTACTCCA
Source organism: Panorpa germanica (assembly GCA_963678705.1). Lineage (NCBI taxonomy): Eukaryota > Metazoa > Arthropoda > Insecta > Mecoptera > Panorpidae > Panorpa > Panorpa germanica. The sequence goes on from OY783208.1 coordinate 19,144,697, forward strand.
AGTTATGATGATTACGAGCTGAGCTTGCCTGGGAAAGGTATTTTACGTAGTCGGGTGTATAAATTAACTGCTTCCCTGCACAAAGATCAAAAAGTACCAGTAGATATAACTGCTGGAATTCAATCAGATTGTGATAATTGGTGGAAATATAGAAAAATATTAATTACGGCTTTTAAAATAAAATATCTGACCTCTGAAAAAAGCAAGGAGCAAATTTTTAATTGGATTAAATATACCCTGTGGATTGATAAAAATTTTGACAATGCAGCGTTAAAATATGGTCGTGAAAATGAAGAAATAGCAAGAAGAAAGTATATAGATTTTACATCTCGAAAGTTTGGATTTGAAATATCAAATTGTGGATTGTGGATTAATCCAAAATTTCCAGGGATAGGAGCTTCTCCTGATGGACTTGTTGAAGATGTACGAAATAAAACATATGGATTGCTTAAAATCAAATGTCCAAAAATTTTAGAACACGTTGGAGCAACTGATTTACATGTATTAACACCTCAGCAAAGAAATGCATTTTGTTGTATCTTGCTTAAACCTAGATGAATAAAATTAAAACGTAATCATCAATAATACTATCAAATTCAGACGCAAATGGCAATGACTGGAAGACAGTGGTGTGACTTTGTTGTGTGGACAGCGAAAGGTTATCACATCGAAAGAATTAAATACGATGCAAATTTCATTGAACCAGTATTAAATCGTATAAGTATTTTTCATCAAAACGTTTTGGCACCTGAGTATTTTGAAATGCGTATTCCTCGTGATTTAGCGCCATTTGATCTATCTAAAAATTAAAACCAAAGAAATAAAAAATATATATTATTTATATAAGTATATTATTTACAATTTCAATTGGTATAAGAGTTACAGTTGTAATTTTATAGTAAATTACAATTAAAAAACTGTATTTTCGCGACTTATCGGGCAACAATTTTTAATAAACCAAACCTATTTATTCTAAAAAACCTCTTTTTCGACGTTAACTGCAATTTTCCAGGCCAATTATTTAATCTATAATAATCGGCGGTTGGAAATTTACTAAGCATGCACACACAAAAAGAATTTGGGACATGTATGGACGTAAACTTAAAGGTAGAACTTTCTGAAGCAGTCGAAATTGTTTAATTCTTCCAATAACATGTTCTATGTATATACGTTGTTTGGCAATCCGCTTTGTCTGTATTTCCTCTTGAGGAGATACACATTTTCTTCCATTTAAAAATGGTGGTATATTTAAATGTGCTTGCTTCGATTCAACAATGTCATGAACGGTAAATCCTCTATCAGCCAAAACTAAATCATCCGGCTCCAAAAAGTCAGAAATATTTGATTTTATAAAAATTTCACGGTCTGAAATACTACCTTCGTATACATCGGATACAAAACATACACCTCCATTTGGAGTACATCCAATTAGAGCTTTATAAGTAGTTCGAGCTTTGTAAGAAGAGTATAAATTTCCTTGATGTTCGAAGTTTGACGGTGACTGACATTGGAATTCTGTACAATCAACAATAACTCGTATATTTTTTAAGAATTTAAAAGTTTTTGGTAAAGTCTCTGCAAGCTTTTTCTTTGAAGGGAACATGAATGGCTTCAAATTGGATGTAAATTCATCATATAAATGTTGTATCCAAGACTTTATGGTTTTAGAAACTAAAGTTGTTGAAATTTCAAATCTGAAAGCTAAATCTTCAACTAGTGTGCCCATACGTAATCGGATAAGCACTAAAATTAATTCCTGTATTGATGTTAATTTTTTAATACAATTATTGCTCTTCTTTTCTTGACCTATTTTATCTGTTACACTTTTACAACCCGGATTTACAAAATTATGTAAAATAACTACTTCATCATACTCCAAGCTTGTGTAAAATTTACATTATTTACTGTTCTTTTTTAAAGATTCTTCGAAATTATCTATCACTGAAACTTGACGTAAACTAACTTGAATCCTTTTACTAGTGAACTTTTTAATATCAGTTTGAACACCTTGACTGCATGTAGTGGATGGAGTAATTTCATCTTGTACACAAGTCTCTGCGGTTGAAATCTCAACATTTTGGTTGGTGACACTTGACCTGAGTATGTCACTGTCTCCGTTACCTGAGTTTGGATTCAATATTGAAGTTATACTTGGATTTAATAAAACTGTGGTTCTTTCATCGTTTTTTCCTTCATCAATACCCACATTACGGATATCTCTATCTTCACACACCATTTTTTCTGCAGACCGGTTTGAAACGTCTACAACTTGATTCATACTCTATAACATACAATTTTTTAATTAAATTTGAAACATTGAAGAATTTGTTTCTCAACACTACAATATTCTGTCATGTAAGATATAATTTTTTTTTTTTATATGAACTTACATCTTTTGATTCCTTATATTTTTCAGCCAGCGAGGTTCTTGTGACTTTTACCTAGGACAAATTTTATTATTTGAGGTTATAGCGCGAGCTATTACATTCATATTTAATTAAATATATTTACCTTATAACTATTCCTTTTTTTTACACAACTGATGGGGGTCTGGATATTCGGTTGTTGGACCAGATTCTCCTTCAAAATGAAGTGAACAAATATATGTGTCTTTATTTACATTATCAATTCCTTGGAATCTACCATCACCTCGTCCACACCGCTTTACCCACAAATCACATTTAGCACATTTGTGACAAATTTTTAAGTGCTTTTGCTTACTTATTTTAATGAGTTTCCGTCGATATTGTAAACAAGGTTTTGGAAAACTAATAAAATAATATAAATTCTCCTGAAAGGATTTACTACGCGTATCACTGCGGCATACTCCATAACAACAACGTTTTTTTGCCCCTTTCCTTATAGATAACATTATAAATTTTAACTACAATACTTGTAATATTATTTTATCATGTATGCACAATAATTTGAATTGAACTGTTTATAAAAAATTGTTAATTATTACTTGTTTTATTACTAATTTCTTTATAAATATATGCACTGCTCATACATTTGTAAATAAAGTGCCCGAAAAACATAGCGGAAGTTGGGGCATGCGCACAAAAAATTTTCAAGTATTACAAGGGCTATTAAAGGAGGCTGGAAAGTGTTGCGAAAAGTTCAGGAAATCAATGCGCACCGTGATCAAGAAATGGATATATTGGGTGTTCTCTATTTATGGCACTAGAGAGCATAGGGCGGCATTGAATGTTATAAGTACAACAGTGCCTCGTACAGTTAAACATTTTTTAAAGTTTTGGTCTCGCATGATGTGCCCAATTGATACCAACTAATTAGCATAAAATGTAGAACTTCTGATATTGTTGACAATTATTATTGATTACTACCCAGTAAACATTTTGCAGTAAATTCTACTTAATTTCTATTACATATCATGAGTTTTTTGTCTGGAACGTGTTCGTTTTCTATTCAGTCGTTCATAGGAAAGGCCCTTTTTATGAGCTACAGACATTGCAACGACGGTTCACTGCTGAATTAAAAGCGGAGTCGGTTTATGATTTATGACCGGAGTTATAAACTTGACACTAGCAGGGGTATAAAACTTAATGGAATTCTACTTTTTAGAGTCTGCAAAATATAAATATTTAAATGAAGAAATAAATAGATGTAATCTTTAGTACGGATCGTGATTTTTTTAATGAATATTATTCATCTTCAACAATACTCGTTATATTAGTTTTTTTACATTGTTTTGGTGATTCAAAAATCCACGATAGGCAGTTCTGCGTTAGGTTTAAAACCTCTGTCTTACCATCGCTAGATAGTATCTTCGTTTAAATATATTCTATTCGGGGATTGAGGGAGATAGCGTCTGTCTATAACCATTAAAGAAATATTTGTTGCAAAAGGATAGCATATACTTTAAACGTACTGTCCTAAACAAAATACTATACAAGTATACAAGTGTAACGGTGAAAAATATATTTTACTTGTCTAACCGCATCTCGTTTCTCTCTCACTTTGGAATAAATGAGATGAAAGTGAACTTAAAAAAAATATATCCATGTGGGAAAGAAACAGAAATTCTTAATGAATGATGTTGGAAAAAGAAAGAATACTAGAAAGAATAACTAACACAAAATCTGTGACAGGTAGAGAACTTGTAAAGCGTTAGAATAGAATTGTACGAGTGACTCGAACTTCACCAAATAGGGCACTTCACCAAATTGTTTATTGGGTAATTCCAAGAACATTGTATGTAATGATTTAAAATTTTAATAATAATCCTTATTTTATTTAAATCATAAAAATATTTTTTTGAATACAATTAAAAGTAAAATTAAATTATAAAAATTGAAATGAAAATATAAATAAATTTTGAGAATAAAACTAAACCAGGGGCGCTATTCCTGAGTTCAATCGATTCGTAAACTCTTTTTCTTTGCGTAAAAATCACTCGATTTACTCAAAAGTGCTATTCCTGAAAATTTTAGGACAATTTACGAATAGAAAAATCGACCAAAAAGGTGAACATTTGCTCGTCGACTATTTAGCTTGCGAATGTACGATCGAACAGTAAATTTTAATGATTTTTATTAGTTATCACTATTTCAGGCAAGAGTATTTAGTAAAATTTGTGTGGTTTGTTTTATTTTTCTAGAAATGTCAAAAAAATAAATATTTGTTGAAGTTAACCTAAAAATTTTCTATTACTTTTCATTGCGCTTTATATTAATTTAATAAAAATAATATCTCTAAGAGGTATGGCTTTAAATAATTTACCTATGCTTAAAACTTGGTTAAATTATATGGAAAATGAAATACAGTTAAGAAAATACAACCATTAGAATCAGAAACTAGACGTAGCCAAAACACTTAATTAATAGATCTTATTTTTAGTAGAATATACTGTTGTAAAAGGAGGTTAGGTTGTCGCCGGGACGTTACTTCTGACAATTAATGATATTATTAATTGTCGGATGCTCGTTCTAGGGGAAGAATACTCAGCTTAGCTTATGCACCACGTTGTGTTGTTAGCTTCTGAATGTAGATTCTTCTTTGGGGCGTTTTCCAACGGACAATTACGGAATGTTTTCAGAATAAAGAGCCCTCTTATGTTGTATAACAGATTCTTGTTTAAACGAAGTATTGTTGTAATTGAGAATACTTGAGCGGTCTAAAGTAAACCTGGTTACAACGTACCTCGTTGGAACAATTGATATCTTTTTAAATACTATTAATTTAAACACTTTTATTAAAATAAGTTATTTATTAGTTGTGTTTTATCATCTAAATACTTAATTACAGTCGTATTTTATTAAACTAATAAAGATGCCAAATATATAACTAAATGTAAATTTCTCGTGTTATAATTGATTAATAGTAAAACGTGCTTACAGCAAATAACTCGATGTTATAGTCGGAGTTGTTGTACTTGTGATTTTAGAACCAAGACTGTTGTACTGTGACTCCAGGAACACTCTTACAGTGACTGGCGTTCTCACTGTCGTTACAGCCATATACATCAGTTTAGTGTTACCAAAGATTGAAACAATACAAAAATATCTCAATAACCAGCGCCAATGTTTACAAGCGCCTAATTTAAATAATCATTTGTTACAATCTTAATATTAAAACTAAAGCTAACATAATATAATTCTTATATAATAAATAACATTTATATTAAAAATAGAGAGATAAGTACGACATTGTGCGTACTCACAACACCCTTCATCCTTAGAAAAGGAACGCATATAAAACAAAACATATGCGTTTCTTTCCAAGAAAAAGAAAAAGGAAAAGAGAGATAAGGACGATGTCGTACATATCACAACACCCCCTTCCAAAAAAAAGGACACGTATAAAAACAAAATATACGAGTTACGATTCTGGAAAAAACAAAAAGAGAAGCAAAGTGCCGATAACGATTCTAATCCCATCGTATAGAGTTGACACTGCTTCACAAAACAATCATCCCTGACAAAATCCATCAAACACGTCAAGGTTTTGTTCATTGGTACAAAATCTCTTTAATCTATTCTTATGAACTACCGTATACTTTTTAGGTGAAAAAAGAGAATTGACCTTTTTATCAAAATTTAATTTAAATTTTGGTTTATTTCTAGTAAATTTATTTATAGCTAAATCTTCTGCTATATTTATTTTATGATTTTGACACGACTCGCAGTGTTTAATAAAATTTTTTACTTTCCTAATCATACCTGGGAAGTTAAAATATAATTTTAGTCTTCTAATTGTCTTAGAGACTCCTAAATGTCCTGCTGTAGGATTAATATGAAATTCAGAAATTATATTATTTATTGATTCTGGATCATTAATCTTAATTGTAGTGTCATTATAAATATGTTTAAAATTTGCATTTAATGCTGTTTGTTCTTTATTTTCGGGAAGTATAGGGACCTGGTGAAAAACACTTGCTAAATCAATCGTAGAAGAAAATTTTGCACCACTAAGTTGGTCTAATATATCATGTACGAGGGGCAAAGGATAAGCATCACTCGTCGTCTGCTCATTAAGTTTACGATAATCGACTACAACGCGAAATTGTTTGTTTCCCGACGCATCTGCTTTTTTGGGTACCACTAATAGAGATGCGTTATAGGGTGAGTCGCTTTTTTCAATAATGTTGTTAGCCAACAGTTCTTGAATATGCTTCTCAACAATTTCTTTTTGCGCATGAGGTAGTCTATGCGGCTTAACGTTTACAGGGTTAGGTGAATCACTCAGTGCACTCGCACAAGACAAATTATCTCCCGGTAAAAAAAATATATTATTAAAATTATTACAGATTTCCATTAAATCTGTTACATATTTTGAATTAACATTTGAAAAATCTATATTATTAAATAAAAGATCCTTACGACTGTTAGGATTTCTTTTCAAAAAATGGTAAATGTTAAATTTATTTATTGGAATAATATCTGGTTTAAAATTGTTAAGTATTACATCTTTTGCTGAGGAATTAGTTATTGATATATAAAAAATATTATTGACAGGATTAATTAATGCGTTGGCTAAAAATACTTCAGGTAACAATTCCTTGGCTACACAAACTCCTACCGTAGAACCCGACATAGGAATTAATTTCCTAGTACGTGCTGGTAAAATAATACTGTTTATGTTTATTAATGGTAAATCAAATTTCTTGCCACATTATGAGAATTGTACGCTGTTCGTTACCAAGTTAATTTCCGCTTTTAGTTTACGTAAAATATCTAACCCTATAATTCCATCATGCTGAATGGGAAAGTCCTCTGACACAACCTGAAAAATTTGTTTCGACTTATAACTATCTAAAATTATAGAAGTTTTAAGTGAACCTAAGGTATAAGGCGTGCCTTCAGAAATTCCCTTTAACAAAATTTTAGATGTATTGTTTACTTTGATATTATTATTTAAAATGTTTTGTTTAATTAATGAAATTTGTGAACCAGTATCCAATAAAAACGATACAGTTTTTGCTTTGGCTGCTACTATTTTAAATTGGATAGTATCTGGTATTTCTTTAATCTCAATATGTTTATTTATACTATTAAATTTATGTAAATTGCGATTATAAAAAGAACATAATTCACTATTTGAATTCTGTTTTGTCCTTTTAGTAAAAGATGCTTGAGGACAATCAGATTCAAGATGTCTTGATCTTTTACAATAAACAGAAGGTTTTGATAATACTGTAGCTCTCCTACAAATATTAATCTGCGCGACAGGATTTACCGTATCCGCATTTTCCTTCTTAATAAAACAATATTTCTCAATGTGACCATTTTTTTTACAATGGTTACAAAAAAAAGTTTTAAATTTAGTTTTAACTTCGTTAGAAAATTGTTCACTTGGGACTGGTTCACTACTAGAAATAGAATGACTTGGATGTGTTTTAACTCTAACATGCCTTCTTCTTTCTAGAGTGCGCCACCGTCATTCAAGAAAATCCGTAAAATCATTTAGGGTTGGTAATTCAGAAGTATTTCTGTTTTCCCATTCCTTTAATGAGTTAAAATCTAACTTGGTTTTTAAAATATGTATAAAAATAAAATCTGAATGATTAGAATAAATTCCTAATTCGGTTAAGGCTCTAATCGATTCATTAATTTCATCGAGAAATTTTTTGATATTATTTTCTGACTCTAAACGTATAACATTGTAGTTTATCAAATTGTCTAGACAGGTTTCAATAAGTGCTACTTTATTGTCATAGCGTTTACAAAGGATGTTCCAAACAATTTCATAGTTATCGTTGGTTAATGGATAATTTCTAATGAGCTTGAGTGGTTCTCCCGTCAAATTTAACTTTAAATAGTGCATTTTCTCAATATTTGATAATTTACTAATGTTACGAATTAAATTTGTAAATAACTCCATAAAACTTTGCCAGTTAATATACTCTCCATCAAAAACAGTTAGTTGCATTGGACTTAAATTTAAGTTTCTTATTGAATCTATACTCTTTGAGTCATCGACGATAGGTATATCATCCTCAAATGTTTGTTTATAATTCAACAAAGAAATCAAGGTGTCGTCGTACATACTTTCAACCTCCATAGACTTATTGACTATAGCCGAAGCTTCCTCATTTTTTAGGGTTGGAAGTAATGCTTCTATGATACCATTATATTTAATCCAAGCCTATTTTAAATTTTTAATTTTTAATTCAACGATCGTTAAGGATGTTGATTAGACTTCTAAATTTTTGGAAAACTCATTGATTAAGTTGATTGTATTTTCAACTAAAGTGAGAGAATGAACGTTCGGTGCCATAGTACTTAATTAAAGTTTATTTAACATACAGACTAAAGATTATTTTGTACCAATAAACGACTCTCCGAAAAATAGGATTCTGATAAGGAAAAAATTGTTAGCAAAAACAGTAACTCACTGAAAATTTCCGATGAGGCTCAGACGTTGCAGTTGTAACAGGGAAAGTAGTTTCTCTGATTAAACAGACCGCTATCTAAACTGAATCAGCTCTTTGCTTCTCCTTTTCAAAATTCCTTCTCGTTCAAAAAAAAAATGTAATTTTTAAAAAATATTAAACATCAATTAGTATAATTGTAGAAACAATTATAAAAATATTATAGTAAATATTCAAAATTATTGAATATAATACCAAAAAAAAATCAATAGCTTCATTAACAATGATGCTACTAAAAAAATACTTAGATTATAGTAAATATTCAAAAGTATCGAATATAATACTAAAAAATCAATAGCTTCATTAACAATGATGCTACTAAAAAAGATATAATTATTAATTTCCAATAATAATTATGTACAAAAAAAAGATACTGTTCTATTATACTTAAAGATTTTCTTATCACTGATTAGGATCTATACACAGCTGTGTGCGAGACTCTGCAACGATTAACATCGATTCGGATTATTCCAGGCTTCTAGAAGCATCCATCCAGTTGCGGGCGCAAAAGATTTCTTTTTCCAGGTTCGACGGGCTGTAGTTTTTACATCCGCTGATACTTGTAGAAAATTATGTGAAATACAGATGATATGATGGTCTAGCTCGTACTTTTCAGCAATTTTTGAAAATAATCGATCGGTGTAGTGGAATCCACATAACTTGGTCCGCATCCAGGTGTAAAATATATAGAAAAAATTTTGGGCGTACCTCTTGGATATTTATATGTAGTAATATCTCTTCAAGACCCACGCCTGACACCAAATGTTGTAAAAGGAGGTTGGTAGTCAGATGTAAAAAATGTGTGATGATGCTGATGGTCGTTCTAGAAGGGGGTTACTCAGCTTGGCTAATACATACCGCAGGGTTGCTAGCTTCTGGAAGTAGATTCTTCAGTTGACGATCATCCACCTTCTTGAATCACCCACGTAGATAAGATTTAACTCTTTTAGTAGATTTAATAGAAATAATGTTCGAAGAGTATTTGTTGTATTTAGAGTACTTGAGCTGTCTAAAGTAAACCTGGTTACAACGTACCTCGTTGGAACAATTGATATCTTTTTAAATACTATTAATTTAAACACTTTTAATAAAATAAGTTATTTATTAGTTGTATTTTATCATCTAAATACTTAATTACAGTCGTATTTTATTAAGCTAATAAAGATGCCAAATATATAACTAAATGTAAATTTCTCGTGTTATAATTGATTAATAGTAAAACGTGCTTACAGCAAATAACTCGATGTTATAGTCGGAGTTGTTGTACTCGTGATTTTAGAACCAAGACTGTTGTACTGTGACTCCAGAAGCACTCTTACAGTGACTGGCGTTCTCACTGTCGTTACAGCCATATACATCAGTTTAGTGTTACCAAAGATTGAAACAATACAAAAATATCTCAATAACCAGCGCCAATGTTTACAAGCGCCTAATTTAAATAATCATTTGTTACAATCTTAATATAAAAACTAAAGCTAACATAATATAATTCTTATATAATAAATAACATTTATATTAAAAATAGAGAGATAAGTACGACATTATGCGTACTCACAACAATACTGTTTATGTATTAATAAAATTAGAAATAGTATATTGTGTTTATACCTAAATATACTTATGAAAATAAGTGCTGTTTTTTCAATCTATCATAATTTAACAAATATAATGTATTCTAATATTCTATTAATGCATATAATTTTTAAAATTCAATTGCGAAATGATTAAAAGTTCTAAAAAATTAATAAATAGGAGAATATATAAATTATTATGCAAACTCTGTATTCAATATTAAATTTGTACTATACTAAGATAAATGTTTCTTTTAAAATCCAGACAATCGGTAGAAATAATAGTTTAACCAGATAATCATATCCAACTTACAAAATATATATAAATAATTTAAATTCTACACAATATATTCAATCCAATGGAGAATGTTAGTTTCGATCGTATTCAGGAATAGTGTTTACAATTGTGATGGAATCTTACTTTACTCGTTTCGATCGAATCTGTTGGATTGCGAACATTGCTCGCAAAATTCAGAAATAGGGCCCCAGAATGGATGAAAGTATAGATTTAAAAAGTAATGTTTATTTCAATTAAACATTCGCACAATGTGGCACTAAGTCGCCTTGAATAGATGGACAACAAGTGGATGTCGTTTGAAATAAAAGTGGCATTTTCTTTCTTTAATTAAGGCAATACAACATTACAGAAAATTCCAACGCATGGTACGCCCTGTCCGCAGATTTGCCATCTCGTTCATACATCAGAGACGCATACGAGTATGTGTGTGTTACGTAATTCACCACACTCTACCAAGCTAGCGAGCTTCCACGATCCCCCACCTTAGGAGGCGCAACAAACCTCCGTGGGACAACTTATTTGACGCTGCCATTTTGCCAATAAATGTAATAGATCATTTGTGGTTCCATAAATATCAATTTTTTCTCTTGAATTGTATCTTAGAAGATTAAAATAATAATTATGACCAAGGAATACAACGTAAAAATAAATAAACGTTTTTATAAAATATGAAATATTATTTATCATTTAGTTTAATAATAAAAGCGGGTGGCACAAATTATTTATATATGTATAGCAAGACTATAGTAGATGCAACTGTGGGAGAGCAATAATTTAAAATTTATTTAAAAATGGTTTCCTTTTTTGTTTATTACCTTTTTAATCAACTTTATAGGATAGATACAGGGTGTATCATGAAGATCCAACTATTTCATGTGCAAATGAGACGGCGTGATACCGCGAGAGTGGGGAGCGTAGCGTGGTTCAAGAATATTTAGTTGCTATCATGGCGAACAACTGAGAAACTTGGTTTCAGCAAGATGGAGCCACGTCACATAAAACTAACAACGATGGAAGCACTACACGAGTTGTTCCCTAGAAGGGATACTTCGAGAAGGGGCGGCATTGCATGAACTCCCCAACTCCCAGAAGCTTATCTTACTACATGCAATTTTTTTTTTTTGGATTACCTTAAGTCAAATGTGTACGGCTACGCCCCACAATAATAAGTGGAGTCGAGGACAAACATCACATTTAAAATTGCGTTGATTTCCAGATCTCTTCTTCATAAAGTTATTAGAAACCTTCATCTGAGATTCCAGGAATGTTGTCAAAGCATCGGACGTCACCTCATCGATGTTATTTTTAAGAATAAACATTTATTTCTTTAAGAACTAATTCTTACCAATAAACAATTTTACAACAACTGTTTTTGTGTACAATTGTTTATTTTTAAAATTGCCGTACTAACATCAAAAACTATTAAAAGTAATAAAGATTTTTATTGCGTGAAGATTTCGTCCTCAGACCAACCTGTTTACCCTTAGGGGACCCTAAAAATGTAGTAATAAAAACACGATAATAAAAAATAGTAGCAGATGATCTGAGAAGACGGTGGACAAGGATGACCTCGAAGAAATAAAACCATGATGTCTTCTTTTAATTAGAATACACATTTATTAGTTCACAAATGAAAAACAATTAGTTACATACAAATTAATTGAATATAGTTAAATGTTCAATTAATATAAGGTTTGATTTAGTTTTAAGAGATGGGGTATAAGCCAGTTGGAGTATGGGGTATGATGTTATTCAAGGGGTAGTTAAATTGACAACGAGCATGTTGCCTGAGGCGTCTATTAATTGGGTAAAAAAATCAGAAAAAGCTAAACGATAAAACAGCAACAGGATATAGTGTTGTTGCGGGATGAGTTCTTATTTATTTTTACTATTTAAACTTCTTTACTTTATATTTTATCTAATTTTTTAAACGTTATTTCCCAGCGCCACCTAATTTAAATATGAGCTGTAAATTAGGAAAGCAGCTAAAAAAATAATGAACATTATTAACAAAAAAAGGCAAAACAGTTAAATATAACTATTGATTCGGTCCGATCTGAGACAGTTTTGCGTTCAATACAAAGCGTACAAGTGTCTCAAAAAAATTAATAAGAATAATAATTATTTACCGGAATCTAGAGTTACGCAATGCACATTGGACATGGGGAAATTAAGGTATATTACTGACATGATAAAAAAACAAACACACATTTAAAAACAATATATTAATAAAATAAAGTTAAACAAAAAAAGAATCTTAAAATTACATATAACAGAGTTACCAATTAATTTATCGTGAATTTATTCGGGCTCTCCGAGAGAACGCCGAAGTATCAAAACTTTATGTTTTAACTTTCTTTTACAATTATTAAGGTACTTAAACTACTTTTGAATTTTAATTTTAAAGTGTGATTATTGAGTTTTGAAATTAAACTGTCTTCTTTTGTTAAGCTCCAATCTGTATATATACCCCCTAACCCTCTGCAGATCTACAACATTCCTTATATATAGATAAATTATTATTTTACATCTAAATATGTAATACAAATCATTAACAGAATTAACTAAGAAGAAAAGGATGTCCCATACCACATAAAAGCGGTTCAGGGTCCTTTGTCGTTCTACCAATATTTATTCAATAAACTTCATACAGTAAAACTAATAGGAATAAGTTAGGATATGAAAAAACGACTTACTCAACCTAATGTAAATTACGTTTTTGATGTCTCTTTAGAGTACCTGCAGTTGAGAAACATATATTACATAAACCACAAGAAAATGGTTTTAGACCTAAATGTGTGTTTTTATGTTGTTTTAAATGCGATGAACTATTAAACGATTTACTACATTTGTCGCAAGAAAATGGATTTACCAGTAAATGTGTGTTTTTATGTTGTTTTAAATGAGTTGATCGACTGAATGTTTTACTACATTCGTCACAAGAAAATGGTTTTACCAGTAAATGTGTGTTTTTATGTTGTTTTAATTGAATTGATTGACTAAACGTTTTACTACATTCATCGCAAGAAAATGGTTTTAGACCTAAATGTGTGTTTTTATGTCGTTTTAAATGAGTTGATCGACTGAATGTTTTACTACATTCGTCACAAGAAAATGGTTTTAGACCTAAATGTGTGTTTTTATGTTGTTTTAAATGCGATGAACTATTAAACGATTTACTACATTTGTCGCAAGAAAATGGATTTACCAGTAAATGTGTGTTTTTATGTTGTTTTAAATGAGTTGATCGACTGAATGTTTTACTACATTCGTCACAAGAAAATGGTTTTACCAGTAAATGTGTGTTTTTATGTTGTTTTAAATGAGTTGATCGACTAAACGTTTTACTACATTCGTCGCAAGAAATTGGTTTTACACCTAAATGTGTGTTTTTATGTCGTTTTAAACTTGACGAATTAGCAAATATTTTACTACATGTATTACAAGAATGTAGTTTCTTTGCTGAATGTACACGCAAATGTTTTTTGATTTCTGCCTTAAAGTCCAACAATTTGTTACATACATCACAGATATAAGGCTTCAGGTTCGTATTCATTTCACATTGAAGTTGTTGCTCTGGAACTTCAAGCTTAATGAAGTAATCATCTCGGGGTAGATGTGCAGCTTTATCTGAGTTATATTCTGGTTCTTTTTTAAATTCTATTTTTATTTCATCACATAGCGCTGCTTCATTCACGACTCGTCCTTCTTCTATTTCTATTTTGATATCTCCGTTTAAATTTTCCGTTTTCATTGGTTCAGTTAATCCCACATCAACTTCTAGCTTTATTTGTTCTAATTTGCAATTCTCCATTATATGTAGAACAATTTTGAAGTTTGCTAAAAACAAAAACAAATTTTAGCAGCAAAAAAATAAGAAATCTATGTTAATAAAATAAATCTGAGGTGTTTAAGAAATGAAACAAAACTATGTGACATAATAAAAATAAATAAGTGAAGGTAAGCTAAATTAACGTAAAGGCTTTTATGTAATAAATGTATGCTTTGTAAAACATTAATTAAATAAATAAAGGTTATATAAAAGGCAAGATTAAAACCCTTAAGGCAATAACCATTTTAATATTTTGTTTCTCACTCCCTAAAATATGATGTAATTAATTAGGTAAAATAAAAATTCATTTTAATATAGTAGGATATTTATATATTAATTTACCACTTTTCTCAAAAACTACAGCCTTCTATTAATCTTTTTATAAAATATTAATAGAATAAGATGAACTGAGAAAAACCTTACAATGGGCTGTCAAAATAAAGATATTACAGTTTTCTTTATTATAAATGCGAGTTAACATTGGGACTGACCCCTACATATGTTTCTCATAAATTACATTCAATAATTGCTTAAGATCTCAAATAGCAAGAGTCCTTTAGTTAACATAGGTTACGACCTACATATGTTTTATATCATATTTTATGCGTTTTAAAACTATAAGTGTCAAAACCATAACCTACATTTATGGTTTATCTTTCATTTCTTTAAACTCATTCTTTGCATTCAGTAATTACTTAAAATATCAAATAACAAGAGTTCTTTTGTGTTCATTAAATAAATAGAACCAATATCTTATTTTACAAAAATCATAAATTATACTCGTACATTTAAAAACTGTCAGAACCGTAATAAACCTTGTAAGTATGTAGTAAAACCCTTAGGCTGATTCTAAGAACCAAAGACACTTGAATATCCCTTGTTCTTACCCTAAAGTTAATATACAACATTTAGTATATATATAGTTCGTAGGAGATATAATAGTTAGTCTGTACAAGTTCCAGCAACAATCAAGATCACTTGAACTTATACTTTCTCAACGAATCTTTAGAATAACACCACAATAGTTGTACGTGTTGTTTTGATTCAGCAATTAGTCAATTTTTATTGCATACTATTGACATTGCCAATTAGATTTAAGAAACACAAATTTAAAAGAAAGAAATCAATAAATAAATAAAGTATATAATGAAATATAAATAAATAAACTTAAATAATTGTTTTATTTACGTCGAGCACGACATATGAATGAATAAGTAAATTAACTACCAAATATAAATTTGTTAAATACTTTCGGCTCCCAGAAAGTATACATTAACTGGCGCAGTCGGGTAGGATAATTTGCTTTTTTGGAAAATAGAAAGTAGAACCCAGTTCTTGAAAAAATTATAAAAGAATCTACAAAAGTGTATTAAGTAAATATTTTTATGTTAAAGTGCACAAAGTTTTTTTTCTGTAAAAGTGAAAAAAAAATAAAAAGAAAAAGTGTACGAAAGTTTTTTTTAAATAAAAGAAGTGTAATAAAAGTTTTTAAATATAAGAAGTGTACAAAAGGGCATTTAAAAATAAAGTGTAAGAATAGTTTTTCTTTAAAAAAGTAGTGTACTAAATTTTTTTTAAATAATTATAAGAAGTGTATAAAAGGGCATTTAAAAATAAAGTGTAAGAATGTGTAAGAATAAGAAGTGTACTACATTTTTTTAAATAATTAAAAGAAGTGTACAAATGGGCAATTAAAAAAAAAATACGAAAAGTGTTTTATAAAAATAAAAATAAGTGTATTTTTTGTTAAAAGTGCAAAAGCAGTCGTGACCATCGCACAACCCCATGGACAATGTCAACTGACCTCTGAACAACTAGAAAACCATCACAGCTTGAAAACAGAGACCATAAGAATCTACATTAATGATATTTGTAATCGAACTGTAAGTAGTAAATATTTCTGAAATTCCTTTTCACAAATTCCTAAAATCCAATTATTGAATTTTAAAAAAAAAAATTTAATCAAAAATTTATAACAATAACAAAAAGCATTATATGACCCGAAATACATTTGACTTCACTGACCTAAAATCTATACTAAACGAAATTGAAGATAACACAAATTTGAAAATGGAAAACGTTATATTACAATTGCAAGAACAACTAGAATCACAGAGAGAAGAACTTATACAACTCAGACATGAGATAGTTGACCAACGCCCAACAATTATACACAGACAACATGTAGATAACAACATTAGGTATGACAACTCCTATTTTCAGACTATTAAAAAATTTAATGGTGAACCAGCAAAACTAAACGGTTTTATTAGAAAAGTAGATAACATCGTTTACATGTTCAGAAATTCAGTAGAAGAAATAAAAACCTGCATAGTCGGAGGAATTCTATCCAAGTTGGAGGGATCTGCCGAAAGAGTAACGTTAGGTAGACGGATTGATACATGGGATGAACTTAAAAAAATATTAATTTCTAACTTCTCTGATCAAAGGGATGAAGCTACGCTTATCGTAGAAATTAGTGAACTGATGCAGAAATCGCAAGAAAGTACGCAAGACTTTTTTAACAGATGCTCAGATCATCTAGCAGCTCTATTAGCCAACAGCAGTCAAAAAGATTGTGAAACTCTCTTTAATGGTAAGTCAGACCTATACACAACGGTAATACTAAAAGCTTTTACTAGAGGTTTGAGAGAAAGAATGGGAGAGAGTATAAGGGCTAGAATGCCAAATTCAATGGAACAGGCATGGGTGTATGTGTTAGATGAACAAAATGTGCAACACATGCAGTTGAAACATTATTCGCCAGATAGGCCAAAACAAAGTTTAAAAACAGTCCAATATAAACCACAAGTTTTACCCCACCAACAAAAATTCCTACCAAGACAAACATTTATGCCTCAGCAACAAAATTATCAACCCAAACAATCATTTGTGCCAAACCGACAAAATTTCCCGTCAAAACCATCCTTTACGCCATTCCCACAAAATATTCAAAGACAGTCATTTAAACCTATTCCACCACAATTTCTATCTAAAATCTATCCAACGTGATACACGAAACTTTGAGCCTATGGAGACTTCACGAATGACACGCCTGAATTATATAAAACGAGAACCAGAAGCTGACAACGACATCATATCAGCAGAGTATTATGAACCTAATAAAACACTAGAAGAAGAAGAAATTGATAATACGCTTGAAGAATATTATCAATATTATGAACAACCAAATGTGACGCAAATCGAGTATGACCAACAGCAAGAATGTGAAAACCAGGATTTTCAAGATCCAGCCTCGAAAAAAGAACGCGAATAAGAATAAATACTCACAATTCCAATTCACTACCGTTCATATATATTCCTGAATATAAAGCAAAATTACTTATTGACACAGGGTCCTCCAGAACTATAATTAACCCTCAATTTGCTAAAAAACATTATACACCATATATCGAGCATGAATCTTTTATAATTACAACACCACACAAAACTACTAAACATAATGAAATTGCAATAGTCCCCATATTCCCTATTTTTAAAACTGCGGAATATCACAAAATTTATCTGTTTAATTTTTCCGATGATTTTTGTGGACTAATAGGAACCGACCTGATAAGACAAGTCAAAGGTAATATAGATTTTAACAAAAAAATACTATATACAGCAAATGCAAATATTCCTATATATATGGATTTAGAAAATTTCAATCAAGTGAATGCTATAAATGTAAATTGCTCACATATGAATAAAGAGGAAGAAAATCAACTTTTTAAATTACTAAAAGACTATAGAGATTTATTCCCACACGAAGAAGAGCAACTGACATTTACAAACACTACTAAACACGTCATAAGAACGACTGATAACAACCCAGTTTACACACGGAACTATAGATACCCTGAAATCTATAAAGAAGAAGTACGAAATCAAATACAGACGCTAAAAAATAAAAACATTATAAGGAACAGTCAATCTCCTTATAACAGCCCTATAATTATAGTACCGAAGAAAATGGATCAAAGTGAAACACAGAAATTCCGCATGGTAATTGACTATAGAAAGTTAAACCAGAAAACTGTAGAAGATAAGTTCCCTATTCCTAATATAACTGATATACTCGACAAGATTACCACTTACATAGTGGTTTTCATCAAATTGAGATGCACAGAGATAGTATAGAAAAAACAGCATTTAGTACCGATTTTGGACACTATGAATTTCTAAGAATGCCATTCGGGTTAAAAAACGCACCCGCGACGTTTCAGCGCATCATGAACTATGTATTAGAAGGCCTAGTAAATCAAATATGCCTCGTATATCTAGATGATATAGTTATATTCGGAACGTCGCTTTAAGAACACCTGTCCAATCTAAAAATTGTTCTAAACAGACTAAGAGAAGCAAATCTAAAACTGCAACTAGACAAATGTGAATTTTTAAAAAAAGAAACTGAATTCTTAGGACATGTTATCAGACCTGAAGGATCAAAACCAAATCCTAATAAACTTAATGCAGTAAAAGATTTTTCACTGCCTAAAACAACAAAGCAAATAAAAACTTTTCTTGGCTTAGCAGGATATTACAGAAAGGTTATTAAAGATTTTGCTAAACTAGCAAAACCTCTAACAAATTGTTTGAAAAAAAATAGCAAAGTAATAATAACTAAAGAATATTTAGAGGCATTCGAAATATTAAAAAACACCTTGCTGAATGCACCTGTACTAACAAGACCTGATTTTACAAAACAATTCACAATAACAACTGACGCATCTGACTACGCACTAGGCGCAGTACTTTCACAAGGAGACGGAAAAATAGAACACCCCATTGCTTATGCTTCGAGAACTCTTAATGATTCAGAAACAAAGTATTCAACTATAGAAAAAGAATTACTTGCTATAGTTTGGGCCACCAAATACTTTAGACCTTATCTATACGGACGTCACTTTGAAATTATCACTGATCATAGACCTTTAGCATGGTTAGATTCTGCGAAAGACACATCTTCTAAATTAACCAGATATAAAATTAGACTAATGGACTATGATTATGAAATTGAATATAAAGCCGGTAAACTAAATAAAGTAGCAGACGCTTTATCAAGAATTAAGGTGAACGTAATTATAGATGACGACACTGACTCATTATACAACAACCCCGACCCACACAATGAACCTTTATCGAACGAAGAAATGAATGTAAACAACTCTACAATACATTCACAAGAAGAAGATGCCACAGGGATACCCATAAGCGAGAAACCTTTTGAAACCCATAACCAACAAATTCAAATTAAAATAGTGTATACAAAAGAAACTTCAAAAATAACATCTAAACGAGACAACCAAACTATTACAATATTTAACATAGCCGCACAAAGACTAGAAGACGATTTATTATTTGAACTAAGAACTTACTTAAATCCTAAAATTAATTACTTTATTCAAACATCTGAAGATATATATAAAATATTAATAAAACTTCATAAGAATTATATGTCACAATATAAACTGTTTAGATGTATCAAAAATGTAATTTATGTAAATGAATTAAACGAAAGAATAAAATTGATTCACGATTATCACACAGATCTTACGAATCATAGAGGAACACCTGATTTAATAAAAAGACTAAAAGAAAAATATTATTGGTATAATATGGAAAAAGAAATTGAAGCTTATGTAGATACTTGTACTCTTTGTAAAACTAATAAATACAACAGAAAGCCATTAGATACTATTATGAATCTAACTGAAACACCCAGTA
This sequence comes from Panorpa germanica, assembly GCA_963678705.1. NCBI lineage: Eukaryota > Metazoa > Arthropoda > Insecta > Mecoptera > Panorpidae > Panorpa > Panorpa germanica. Next base: position 19,165,018 of record OY783208.1, read on the forward strand.
GGCCGTTTCAAGTATTACATATAGATACGTTTACAATCGATAAGCAAGATTTTCTAACAATGCTAGATCCATTGACAAAGTTTGCAATTGCAGAACCTATCAAAGCAAAGAATAACTTAGAAATAACTGAAGGAATTCTGAAACTATTTAAACACCATGGTATACCGCAAACAATAATTATGGACAATGGATTAGAATTCAAGAACCACCTCGTACAACAACTACTAGGGACACACAAAATAAATGTGCATTTTACGACACCAATTGGACACACAGGAAACAGTCCCGTCGAAAGGCTACATAGCACACTTATTGAAAACTATCGAATATTAAAAACACAAAGTAAAGAAGATCCTACTTAAATAATGTTGATTTGTATTATAGCCTATAACAATACAATTCATTCTGTAACGGAAATAACTCCTATGGAAGCATTGTATGGCAGTCAACATCGAAGAAACATATTCGACCTAAATATCAACACTGAAATTGTTCAAGACAAAATAAAAGATTACCATAATAATATGAAAATATTGCATGATAAAATACAAAACAATATTATCAAAAAAAAGAACGATACTATAAACAGAATAAACAACACTAAAAACTTAATCAAAATCAAAATAGGTGATTTAGTATATATAAAATTAAACAACAGATCTAAAAGTCAACCACTTAAACAAGGGCCATATATAATAACCAAATTGGATGATATGCAAAGAGCTTATATAAAAAATACCGTTACAAACAAAACACTAATTAGACATATTAGAGACTTAGAAAAAACTAAAACAAATCTTACTATTACAGAGGATGAAGCTTCCACGTTGTGAAAAAAAAAAAAAAAAAAAAAACCTTAAGAGATATCCTTTATCAACCTGTACTCTATACCTATAAAACAACCTTCCTTTTATCTAACAATATTCCTTCCTAAGAAATATTTATTATTGTCGAATGAGTATTATTTACAGTGCAACAAACAATATAAACAAATCAAACAACTAGATTTTATCACCCAACCAGATGAATTCAATATATAATATTGAAAATTCATATTCATCTCATATTGAAAACTAATATCATTAAATAAAATCTTAACTAAACTTAACATAGATGTTACATCATATAAATACTAACAATTATTGTACTATGTATTATTATAACTATATTCTGTATTATTGTTAATGTAGTATTATATCTAGAATTATTATAACTAATAACTAATATAAATAAATATAAAATGTTACAATTATTAATAGATCAAAACTAAACCATTAAATCTAAAGTAAAATTAATTTCAATAAATTAAAATGTAATTTTCCCTCTAAAGGTGGAGGAGTTAACATTGGGACTGAACCCTACATATGTTTCTCATAAATTACATTCAATAATTGCTTAAGATCTCAAATAGCAAGAGTCCTTTAATTAACATAGGTTACGACCTACATATGTTTTATATCATATTTTATGCGTTTTAAAACTATAAGTGTCAAAACCATAACCTACATTTATGGTTTATCTTTCATTTCTTTAAACTCATTCTTTGCATTCAGTAATTACTTAAAATATCAAATAACAAGAGTTCTTTTGTGTTCATTAAATAAATAGAACCAATATCTTATTTTACAAAAATCATAAATTATACTCGTACATTTAAAAACTGTCAGAACCGTAATAAACCTTGTAAGTATGTAGTAAAACCCTTAGGCTGATTCTAAGAACCAAAGACACTTGAATAACCCCTGTTCTTACCCTAAAGTTAATATACAACATTTAGTATATATATAGTTCGTAGGAGATATAATAGTTAGTCTGTACAAGTTTTAGCAACAATCAAGTCACTTGAACTTATACTTTCTCAACGAATCTTTAGAATAACACCACAATAGTTGTACGTGTTATTTTGATTCAGCAATTAGTCAATTTTTATTGCATACTATTGACATTGCCAATTAGATTTAAGAAACACAAATTTAAAAGAAAAAAATCAATAAATAAATAAAGTATATAATGAAATATAAATAAATAAACTTAAATAATTGTTTTATTTACGTCGAGCACGACATATGAATGAATAAGTAAATTAACTACCAAATATAAATTTGTTAAATACTTTCGGCTCCCAGAAAGTATACATTAACTTGCGTTTATGGTTCGAGGACGGGCGGGATTTATGAACCTGAATATTTATACGATGATTGATGTCAACTTTATTTTGTTGTAATACAATCTATTTTCAAAGTATTTTTTAATTAATGTGTAAACCTCTCAATAAATTTGAACTTCATAAGCCTATTAACACAGTACATTTTAAATCATTAAGCCAAGAATCATTTCTTAGAATTATATTCAATATTTGTCGTCATTTGCGTTTAATGTATTTTTACTAAAATTTTTTGTGTTTTTATTATAAATAATTTTTTAAACATTATGAAAGCTGGGCAGTCACAATTCGCAACGTTTGTGCAAATTATGATTTAAATTAATCGACTGTGAAGATATTAATTAAGAAATGGGCTTGCGTCCTCATTTTTTAGTGGTCGATTTTTTAATTGTTGATTGAAATTGACGTTAATAAATGTGTATTGGCGTGTCTATTTTATTAAATATCTAAATGTTGACGGAGATATAGCAATTAAATGTTTGAATTGTAGTTTTAGCGATAGAAATGGTCCATCAAATTCGTATGACGAGAAATGCATTTTAACGTCAGTTATTTGTTGAGCAGGTCAGTGATGTGATAATGTTTTGTAGCTGTTGGTAGTCAAATAATCAAGTGAAATCAAAGAATAATAAGTTTTTATTTTATTTAACCCAATATATATAAGCCTATTGCTAAATAATTAATTATTGGCATTGTTAAATAAAATAAAAACTTATTATTCTTTGATATATATATATATATATATATATATATATATATATATATATATATATATATATATATATATACGATATATATAGACGGATATATATATATATATATATATATATATATATATATATATATATATATATATATATATATATATATATCGGGTAAGCTATTCATTTTTTCACTTTTGCAATAACTATAAAAAAGAAAATATGGATTGTTTTCAAATACAGTTTTCTTAGAGCATATATATGAAGAGAGAATGCTGGACGTGATAGTCTGTCCACTTAGCACTTTAATTCTTCATTTGATATTCAACAATTTACATTAAACATTTCATCTCGATAATTGACATTTTACATTTAATTATCTTTAGCAACTTTATGTTTCGTGTGGATGTGTATATGATCGAATCCTAACCAGTGGCTGCCCGTCTTGCTGCCGAATCTGTCACTGTATTCTCTGTAATTTCTGTAGAAGTTGACATCTTTGTTAAACCTCTGTTGTATTATCTGAAATGAGAGAATAAATTATTTCAGTAACTTGGCTCGAAACCTTTTCGTTTTATGATGCTAAAGATACTGTATATTCATTTAAACTTTGAAAAGAAATCACGGTTCTTTTATATTATCAAATCAGACTAAAGTTCGATAGTCTGTTATTCTTTGAAAATGTTTTCGTAGTAGAATAATTCGATTCTGCTTTAGTAATCTCGTAGCCTGTGAGATAATACAGCGCCTAAAGCATAGTTTGAATCATATGTTGTGAAAGGAAGTTGGATCCTTTTAGTACAGGTGTATCCGTTAAAATTTCTTTTAGTTTTTAAATGGTTCTATATATTCGGGTACATCTTCAATTTTCTTTCGTTTCTTTAGAAAGTTTATCATCCGCAAGTTTCGCATTGTCTTTTAAGAATATACTGTGACTCCTAGGAATGATTTCATTCCTTTTATAGTTTTTGGTAAAGAAAGAAAGTCCTTTACTTATTTATTCATTAATTGTGTGAGCCTTTCGGCTTTACAATCTACCGTATTCTATTTCTAAATAAATTTCATTTCTATCTTAACAATTCAACCTTAAAACTAAACTTTGTTAATTTATTAAAACTAAAATATTCTAGACTTTTAGTACTTTCTCTTTCTTCATGTTCTCCATGCAAACCAGATAACGAGATTATTTATTGTCCTGTTTTTCGTTCCTTTTTCCTATTTCCGCCATCCACCTTTTTCCTTCACTGCCTCTCTTTAATAGCTGCCCAATATTCTTTTCGCTCACTACTTTTTCCTGACAATCAAACTTAATGTGCTCCAGTGTTTTAATCTCCGTTCCGCACACTCTACACATTCTTAGCCTCTCTATTTGCCCAGTATCTGTTTCCTTTCTCCTCATTTCCCAATGTAAACCTTGCTGTCCTTCTCATATTTTTTATTTCTTTTTCTATTAAGTACTGTGGTATCTCTCTTTCCCAAATCCTTTTATAACTTTTGTTGTAATTGCTCTTCTCGACGACACAGTGGGCGAGAGCATTGATGCTTGACGCCGACTGCTGTGTCTTCGGGTTCGATCCCCGGACCAGATAGATATTTTCTGGGTTTGGTTATTATGAAATTAATTTGATAGTATTAAAATAAATAAGATAAGAATTTGAACCGTATAAACACTCTGTAGATATGATGTTAAAAATACACGTTACATGTGAAACAAATTAGAAAGACTGATTAAAAATTAAAAGACAAATTAAAAATATGATCGGCAAGAAGGTTGAATAAGCCAAAGCCTAAATAATAAAAAAAAAAAAAAAAATTGCTCTTCTCGATTTTTTTCATTCTTTCCTGTTGCTGTATCTCCTTGTCCCTTCTCCTTAGCTTCTCTTCCACACTTGCGCCTCCTTCTCTTCTTCTCTCTGCCTCCTCGATCGCTATTCCATTCCTTTCAAAATACTCCTTTCCTCCTTAAAGAAAGAAAGTGCTTTATATTCTTGAGTTTGTTGAGGTGTTATTATGTGTTTTAAGACCTCCGTCTCTTTGTTTAGAAATACAAAATATTATCATTTTATAATTATTTTCATTTTATATGTGAAGTTCAGAATATTTCGATGTCATTGATGCAGGTGAGACAAATTTGATTTGTAAGACATCCTAATACAAAGTTTATTAGTCTGTGGAATTCATTGAGTCCAAGGTATTCTTAAGAATTCATATTAATGAATAAGCTAGTATCACCAATATCTGGCACATCTACTGCGGTTACAAAATTTATTATTAGAATAGATTTACCTTGTTCGAAGTTACAATTATTACTATACTTTCATCTAATATATAAAATTCTCGTGTCGCGGTGTTTGTTCCCAAACTCCTCCGAAACGGCTGAACCGATTTTGATAAAATTTTGTGTGTTTATCGGGTAGCTCTGAGTATCGGCCAACATCTATTTTTCATACCCCTAAATGTTAAGGGTGGTCTACCCCAAAATTTTTTTTAATTTTTTGGACAAAATTATTTATTCTTATTCTTTCATGATTTAGCATTGAAAAATACATTTAATTCTAAATTTTCGCCCTTATACGATCAACCCCTGATTTTTAGTCGCGATTTTTATATTATTCTGTTCCATCCACAGATCAACAAGATGGCAATTGAATATAATAATTCTATCAACCAATATATATAGTTCCAACCAATATATAAGTATAGTTCTATCAACCAATCAGTTATCCGCTCCAGGTGTCTCCCGTTGTCACTTTTCAACCAGCAAACATCATGGAGTAGGGGTGAGAACGAAGCCGGCTTCCTTTCTCTCACTCACTATACAGTTTTCGTCTATATTTCGTATATATCATACTTTTACATTGAGATATTAATCTTTGTTTATTTTTTAATTGCAATAATTAGTAGTAGAAGTATGAATTATTTTCGATGTATAGATAGCTATCAATAATTGTAATTTAATATATATTTGTTACTTTAATGAAGAATAATTTATTAACTTAATTAAAGTATACTTAAATTGTCTTACTTTAATCGTACAACGCTTCATTCCTCTTTGAATTATAATAACATCCCCACACACTTATAGTGTTAGCTATTTTTAAAAATATTTCTTAAAAAAAAATATTTCCTAAAAAAATATTTCCTAGAAATAACGTATATGGCAAAACAACGTTTGCCGGGTCAGCTAGTAATTATATATTATTAAATGATTTTTGTTATTTTGTTAGAATAATAATGTTTTATAATTTACAATTTAGTTAATCTGTAATTACCCGCTTGGTAAATTAATTGTTTGAATGACATGAATCTTAATCTGAGCTTATTTATCGATTATTGTAGAACTGACTTGATTTATTTGTATTATGTATTTTTATACTATTATATTATTTTGTGATGGATAAGTTTTTATTATAAATCTCAATTGTTTTTCTAAATAAATTATTTATAACTTCCAGACTTCATTTTCATTTACCTTATTCTAATTGAATTTCTTATTCCAGATTATTTATGAAATGGGCTTAAAAGTGTACTATATATTGATAAAATGGGCTACTAGAACCTGAAATGTCCAATTATTTTTTAATAACTCCTTATATGTTAGGAGATATTAACAATTAAAAAAGTCATTTTGTCTCTTTAATTATTAAAGGGATTCAACGTTGAACACATTCCAAGTGCATGTGACATCACAATCCTTGTGTAACCTTACACCTCATAAATCTCTGCTATATGTATTTATATATCAAAATATCAAATATTATTTACAGCTATTTCAAGGAACAATCAAATTTCAATATTATGTCTGCCTTAGCAGGGTTAAATAAAATAAAAACTTATCATTCTTTGACTTGACTTGATTATTTGACTACCAACAGCTACAAAACATTACCACAGTACTGACCTACTCAACAAATAACTGACGTTAAAATGGATTTCACGTAATACAAATATGGTCGACCATTTCTAGCGCTAAAACTACAATTCAAACTTTTAATTGCTATATCTGCGTCAATATTTAGATATTTAATAAAATAGACACGCCAATATACATTTATTAACATCAATTTCAATCAACAATTCAAAAATCGACCACTAAAAAATGAGGACACAAGCCCATTTATGGATATCTAATAACATAATAGCGTTAATATACGATTATTAATCAATATTTTAATATTGAATGCAATTTTTGTTTTGTTATTAGCTTAAGTCAAATGTGTATGACAATGCCCAATAAACTTCAGCGCAGTCTTTTCCAGACTTCTTCTTCATACAGTTATTAGAAACCTTCATCTGAGATTCTAAGAATGTTGTCAACGCATTAATATAAACATTTTTTTCTTTAAGAAATAATTCTAACAAACAAACAATGTTACAACAACTGTTTTTGTGTACAATTGTTTATTTTTAAAATTGCCGTACTAACATCAAAAACTATTAAAACTAATAAAGATTTTTATTGCGTGAAGATTTCGTCAGCAGACCAACCTGTTTAGCCTCAGGGGACCTTAAATATGTAGTAATTAATACACGATAATAAAAAATAGCAGCAGATGATCTCAGAAGACGGTGGACTTGGATGTCCTAGAAGAAATAAAACCATGATGTGTTCTTTTATTTAGAATACACATTTATTAGTTCGCAAATGAAAAACAATTAGTTACATACAAATTAATTGAATATAGTTAAATGTTAAATTAATATAAGGTTTGATTTGAATGTGTTTTTCAATTAATTTAGTTTTAATAAATAAACCAGTTGGGGTATGATGTTCTTCAAGGGGTAGTTAAATTAAGAGCGAACATGTTGTCTGAGCCGCCTGTTAATTGTGTAAAAGAAGTCAGAGAAAACTAAAGGATAAGACAACGAAAAGACATTGCAAACAATAAACACAAGTTAAGTTAGGAAATGTAAGAACGACTTGCTCAACCTAATGCAAATTACGTTTTTGATGTCTCTTTAAAGAACCTGCAGTTGAGAAACATTTATTACATAAACCACAAGAAAAAGGTTTTACAACTAAGTGCCTTATTCTGTACACTATTTCCACCGGTGAAAAAATTTCATCGCTGTAAAATGATGCCACAAAAGCGATGGTTTTTTATTTGGTATTCTGTAAGCAATTTCCATCGATTTTATTTTTGTCGCTGGAAAAAAATCGACCAAATTATAAGGTCACCGTTTGCGATGACTTTAAAATATTTCATCGCTGTATCTTTGACAAGTGTCAAACAATTTTAATACACAGTATTCAAGTGAAAGTGTATTTTATAAATATATGTTAATAAATGATTTCATATTTGCTGTAGTTGGAGGATTCTACAAAAAAGTAGAAAAGAAGTTAGTATTCATATGTTTACATATGAATATATCAATATAAATATATCAGAAAGTGAGGTTAGCTTGTTTGTCAATTATTACTTCAGGTGAATTAGGGTAAGTTAATTATTCTTCAAATTTATTGTTTATAATTGGTAATTTTTAATGACAATACTTTATTATAAATCTTTATTTAGCTTTTATGAAAAATTTGAAGTTCCTAGAGATCTTGGGTGGTCATAGACTGCGTACACGTTAGAACTTTTTTGTCAATGGTTTACGATAAGGATTATTCTGCATTTGCTTATCCTGGCAGTAATGTTAGCACAAAGTTTAAAGCTGTAAGTATGCTTGGAGATAATAATTGATGTACAGTTGTTGCTTTATATTATAATTGAAGCACATTATCATTACAGGTATGCGATTCAAATCTGATATTGTTGGCAGTAAAAGCAAGGTACTTAGGATCAATGTGTGACTATGGAATTTGGAATCTAAAAATTATAATAGCATAGAATTTATATGCTTAATAAAGAATAAGATAGACACAAAACACAGGACATGGATGTTACCTTACATGTAATATTTTGCTTCAGCAAAATCTAGTAATATTTAATTATAATGAGTAAATTTTGTTATGTTAGATAACCTTTGACACATGTAACTGTGTTTAGCAGGTACAATAATTACTTATTTTAATGAAATGAATTTGTAAAATATATTTTAAGTAATTACAATATTTGTATTCCATATTTTAATATACTTTGTATAATATATTATAGTCAATATAAATGAACAACTCTGGTTATCTTTAACAACACACTTCTAATTATTGTACTTCATATTCTAACATGTAAATGAATTGGCAATTAATACAGTACAAAGTATAATTCATATTTGTATAATTTATTTAATTTGATGTTATGCTGTTAATTGCTTGAGAACTAAAATAAGAGTGAACCCTTACGACATTGAGACACAACAAAGAACCAAATTAAATAATTGCAAACTATGTAAATAAAATAGATGATTATTCAAACAATATAACATGTCTGGGGCTCTAAAATTAAAGATGCTTTTACTTCTTGTACATCAGCAGTGTTACTTTCAGTATAGTTGCTGTAAGAGTATTGACGAGATTTCGATCCACTACAATTAAGCAATTCTGCTAATTCCTTCCACATATCTTTTAAATATGATGGATTAGAAGAAATAACTTTATTTTGTCTGAACTCCGGATGCTCAGACAAAAAATCAACATATAAATTATATTGTATATTTGAAGTTTTTACTTTTCTTGTGAGCTCCATATTTCTTGAAATAATTTTGACAAGTGTACACCGTGTATTCGTACTTGTCAAGTGTTTGGATTTTAAAATATTTGAATATTTTGAATGTCGTGATTGGCCATATATTTCTAAAATTGATGAAAATGATGTGATGAAATTGAATACCAGTTTATACTGCTTCACCGCTGTATATTATAAGGGCGATGGAAAATTTTGCATACAGAATACCACTTTAGATATTTTAAATACAGCGACCTTATTCTATCGGTGAAAAAATTAAATATTTCCACCGCTGAAAAAATAAGGTCGATTTTTTTAAAAGTTACAGAATAAGGCCCTCAGGCCTTGGCAATCCTTGCAAAATTAACTTTGCCTTAGAATGATGGTTTAAGTCTCTACTAGACTGATGGTTTAAGTCTCTACTAGAATGATGATTTAAGTCTCTACTAACTAACTCCGGGTTTCATAATCCCGGTAAATAGAAAGAAGTTACAGAATAAGGCCCTCAGGCCTTGGCAATCCTTGAAAAATTAACTTTGCCTTAGAATGATGGTTTAAGTCTCTACTAGACTGATGGTTTAAGTCTCTACTAGAATGATGATTTAAGTCTCTACTAACTAACTCCGGGTTTCATAATCCCGGTAAATAGAAAACCATAAAACCGGCCCTTAATGTATCACAATTATTACGTAAGTTTACGTTTTGTGAGGTATTAATCAACAATCGATGACGAAGACTCGTCTGTAACTAGGGTTCTACCATTGTTGCACCAATTGTTGACGAAAGCGGGGCTCAAATGCATTAAACAATGGAAACAGAGCGACATGCCTAGAGGAATCTACCCAGTGTACACTTTAGCTTTACTTCCGGAAAACAGAATCCATGTGGAAGTAGTAAATAAGGAACCGGAAGTCAAATCGAAATCCACAACGTCCCAAAATAAGAAGAAGAAGAAGAAGACGCCGGCCTAAAAAAGAATTGTTTGCGTTAATTTAAGAATTAATTGTGATTTTTGTTTTGAGATTTGATTTAAATTATGTGAATATTTTGTAAATATATAAAATATTGTCTGACTGCAGCTGGTGTTTTATTTTGTATTGATGTGCCCCTGAATTGATGGCAACACAAATAACAGCAATTTGAATAACATCTTTAATTTCTTGCTCCCTTTTATCCTTTTCATTATCCTGGTTCTTTAAATGACTATTTTAATTGTTTATATCTTCAATAATACACGTAGCTGTCTACTCAGAACAATAGGTTGTTGGTTATAAGACTAGAATCTAAAAATAAACAGACATTAAATAAAATTAATCGTTTAAATTTAGTAGGTGTCGATGCGCCTGAATTGAAAGCAACACACATAACAGTAAAAACTCTACTGCAAAGAAATTAACTTTACTGAATTGGGCTGCGTCCTCATTTTGTAGTGGTCGATTTTTCAAATGTTGATTGAATTTGATGTTAATAAATGTGTATTGGCGTGTCTATTTTATTAAATATCTAAATGTTGACGAAGGTATAGCTATTTAAAGTTTGAATTTCGTTTTACTGACGAAGACTGTAGTGTTATTTATTTCAAAATCATTGGATATTTGAGGGATTCATTTTTATTTATATATTTCAATACAATCCATTTTTTATTATATATTTATAATATTTAATTTATATTTAAAATAATATTCAAGATGGCGGCTTTACTTAACTCTTTCTATGGAAAGCGCGCGTTATTTGAATATTATTTTAGTAAATACATAAATTTGTAATAAAAAGATAAGAGAGAGAGAGAGAGAGAGATTTTCTACTTTTCTTCAACTATTTAAGGCAATTTAATTTTAGTTTAAATAATTTTTTTATAAGCTCATTTGGGTCAAAACTTTGCAACCGGGTTTTAAATTATAACATCGTTGCAAAGTTTTGTCCCCACCGAGAAACAACTTACTAGATGAGCCGCCCAGAAGACAACGCGGTTAAGTCCATTATTTGATATTTTCTGATTTTTGTAAATTTTAATAAAAAAAATAAAATTCTTTTAAATTACCGTCCAGTTCATTATGGAGACATCTACGAATATTCGAGCTCCAAACATTCCAGTTGCATTTATGACTTATCTGAGTATTGGACCAGGTATAAGGTACAACTGCATACACAAACTTTAATTATTCGGAGATGTCCCAATAATGAACTGAACATAATCTTCCAGGGTTTTAAGAAATTTTATGAATTTTAATTTGTAGGCATGTTCCCTATTATTTGTGTTCTATATTTACGCTATTTAAATAAGTTAGTAGTAGCCTTTTGGACACCCTGTACTTTTAATAATTAACAAATTAGTTTTACAAGTGGAATTTTTATTCAATGAAGATGTCGGACTAATTAAATCCTCTAATTAATTCCACTGTGTTCTCTCTCTCTCTCTCTCTCTTTCTGTCTCGTGGTTCCGTTCATTTCATTTCCTTCCCTCCCTGTGTGTTTTTGTTTTGCGCGGTTTTGTTTCACGCTGATCATTTCCTTCTGATCAGCATCCGCGCTGTTCTAAGGGCGTACCAGCCAAAGTTGTAATACCAGTTCATTGTCTTCGAACCATACTCAGCCGAGTCGTGGTACGGGCCATTTAAATTGCTGCAAGTAAAACACAACGTTAGAATAGTACCAACACAAAAACACAGGGTGAACATAAATGGATCAGGGTTACCAACTGAATGTTGCCATGAACTCTGCACTGAAATATATTTTAGTCAATTCACTGAAAATCATAAATTACAAAAATCTAAATTCGCAACTAAGCGATGGGAGTTTCATTGGGTTGCTGCATATTTTTATTTCATCTAATAAAACTGCTTTTAATCACTCGGTGAACAAAAAACGTAAATTTATGTTAAAACGAATATTTCTCTTAATGTAATCTGACATAACATTAACGTAAAAATGTTAACCTAAATATAGGCCGTGTATTAGAAAGAGTAGGACAGCTATAGAAGCTAGTGTCGCGGCACAACTACCTTAATTAAAGCAAAAGTTCTAAAATATTTTACTAGTTTAAGTATAATGTCTTATTTTCAGTTTAATAAATTTGTTGAAATTTTATAAAAGTTTGAATATTTAACGGATTCATATTCCTGAACTGCCGCGGAGAAAATGCTGTAACATGGAAACGAATAATTGTGTGTTTTGTGACAGAACTCGCTGAGCCAGAGTAGGAATAAGTAAACCCGTGGCCTGGAGATAATGTGTCTAGGCCCGGGCGTCCGATGAGGTGGCAACCCTACACTCTAAAGGACCGTCACATCACGCGTCACGTGACGCAGACGCAGGTGAAGATAATTACCTGCGCGAACACATATTGTACCACCAGGCTCCTTGGTACCTCTCAGCACAGTTACCTGAGTAGTTGTCCTGGTCCTTGTCGTACGTAGTGAATTTCATTCCGTTGTCGTAGCTGGTAATTGGGTCGCCTGAAACAATAACAAGAACATTGCGGTACAAACAAACCAACAACTGGGCACACAGAACAACAACCATCCGTTGTTAACACGTTCATGACGGGACGGGGCGACGGAGAGGGGGGGTGAGTTACTTTACAACCAATGAACAACGGGGAAACAAAACATAAAACTTCCTGTTGTTTTCAACGTCAAATAATTTCAATTTTCTACAAAAGTAAAACACAACGTGTTCCGTACTCCGTGCTCCGTCCTCAACGTGTTAACCACATTACTTAACCAATAATTTAACATTTAATAACACTTTCACGTCACAAAGTGTGTTATGTGTTAAGTTTATTTGTTATCAACTCCTAATACCCGGTGTTGCCCGGTTTGTCTAGTGATGGGAGGGGGACATAATTTTAAAACAATTGGGTTGTGAATTATTTTCTATTAGTTTCTTTAATTATTAAATATTCTTATAGTCGGGATTCCGGGATTTAAAAGAGTCCATCCCGGGATTAGTTATATAGCATTTCAGCAGTTAAGTTTAATGTTTTTTTGCGTTACTCTATATAACAATTACATCCATAGAAGATCATATTTTCAAGAGCATAAAACTATATGATGTCAAAAATAATATTTTAAAAACAATTTATCATCAAATAACAAATCGGTCAATTATTTAGCAAATCAATAAAAATGTGAAAGAAGAAACAATGGCCTTTGCATTTAACTTTCATTTCCTAGCCGTTGTTATTTGTTTCCCATACAAGCGCCCTTTAAGAAAGCACGACCTGATTCAACTCTGGTACTTGGGACGTTATCCTGTGCACAAAAACACAAAGCAAAGTAAGTATTCCAGGCTGTCCAATATTTGTGAAAACATAGTAGGAGACCAGTCACGTTATTTATGCTGTAGGACAAAAGTGACATTAGCTTACCGGCAGTTCCGCTGTAACCGCTAATTGTCAGCTGGAATCCAGTACTGGAATTGCCGACGATAAAGGTCTCGTAACAGGCGTACGCCTTGGTCCCGTTATGCGCCTCCAGCTCAACGTACAGCTCATGGTGTCCTCCTTTTGTGATCTGCAAGGAATACAAGTCATTATGAATTCCATTTCTTCTGAGTGTTGTCAGCAAAAGACTGCTAACTTCCAAGCTAATTGATGACGTTGAAATGCAAACTGATCTACCTCATGGATGTGCTCCAGTCCAAGCCAGTGATTACCCGTTTTTGAACCGAATCCGGCACTGTATTCAGTGTAACTCCTGTAGAAGTCTACGTCTCCGTTAAATCTCTGTTGTATCACCTGAAATAATGAAACAAATAGTTTTCACCTGTAGAGTCATTTAATCCTTGACAAGGTTTTCTTGAGATTTTATCTATATTATACTTACTGTCCATTTTTGTCCGGCTAATGTCAGGTCGCAGTAAACGTCAAATGGTTCAGTGTTACTGGTTGGCTGGATGACATGAACACCGGAAGTGTCGCCCAAAACATCTCCACAGTCTAAAGGCGGAGCTGGAATGAAGTCAACTTTGTTATTGTAGGCATTCGGCTGGATTACCATGATTTGAAACTTTCAAATTGTCATGACTGCAGTGGCGTGACATTCATATAAATTCTTTATGTAACTTATTTTACTTAATCTACCTTTGGAGAGAACTTACTTTGGCACTGAGGAGGCTCTGTGGTCCATAATCCGTTATAACAGAGAGCTGTTCTATTTCCTACGATCTCAAAAGTTGCGTCGCAGGAATAAATGGCTGTGGAACAATTAGGAACTTCTGCGCCCTGTATTAAAGGGCCACCCAAATCTGATAACTCATAGCTTCCATGCGCTGGATTTGTCGGCAACGGAAATGTTACCTTTCCTGGAAAATACAGAAATAAATTAGATTTAGTCCCAACAAATTTGTTCTTTTCCTTTTAGGGCATTATCTTACTCTGGCATTTTGTAAATTGGGTGTCCCATCTGCCATCAATGCAAACAGCAGTGGAATGTGAATATGGTACGTAGTTGACGTCACAGTTGTACTGAATTACTGTTGAATTGGGTACAAGTGCTCCAGGATGTGTGTCAGCGAGGGCACCCAGAACTGTGTAACGTCCGTTCCCTGGGAATTCTGGCAAAGTACAGTTTCTGCAAGTTAAATGAATTTTTCTGGATTAAAGTTATTTGCAGTGTAGCAAGAAGTTTAATTTGTTTCGATTCTCAATGCTTGGTAATTAACCAATCAAAGTCTGGTGCACATAATCAATTTGGAAGCACAAAATACTACTGGAACAAGTTGTTAATGAAATAATAGAGTGAGAGTTTTATCTCACTTTATGATACTTACGAATCACACTAAAGAAGAAAGCTGGAGATACGTTGGTCGTTGCAAGAAACTGAAAAAGAAAATGCAACTTGTACACACAGAAGTAGAATACAACGACCAGGGACAGGGCTATAAGATTTCTTTGTGTAAGAACAGAATATTTAACATTTACAATCTAATAAACTAAAATAAATAAAATTGATATCTAATAAACGTAATCATCAATGTAATTGTGACATTTAATTAATTTTAAACAGAAAACCATTATGAAGTTAAACAATTAAAAGTTTAGCTTTCCAAACAATTAGAAATATAACGTTTAAGCACATTTAGCATTGACCCTTCTAAATTGAACTTTAGTTAGAATCAGTCCCTTTTGAATAAAGAAACAATTAGTAATGTTATGTTAAGTTTTTAAGGTTATGTATGTTACAATCCACATGTTAAGAACCTTTATCATGATATAGCTCAGTAAGCACATAGATTAGAGATATACTTAGAATTACAATATAATACCCCGCACCTCACCTGTAATGAATAAAACCATTGTACACCGATTAAGCCATGTTCTTAACTCACTCAGTGCTAGCGAATATAGTTCCTGATAATTAGGCCATTACTGAATATCGAATTCGGTTAAAAACAAACAACAACGAAGAATTACAAAGAACAAGCAAACTAGTATTACGGACTTAGAGTTATTAATTAATAATAATAATTAACCAGCATGAAAGCAATTAAGCTAAATAAACGCTCTTTTAATAAATTTATATTTTTTTTGTTAACTCGACCGACGCAGAAGTTAACTGGCGGAGTCTTGTGGATTCCAAAAATCTTTTTTTCGAAAATAAAAGAAAAAGAATTTTTGAGCTTTCCAACTTTTAATTTGGAACTTACGTGAAAAAATTGAACAGTAATTCAAGAAAGAAAAAGAAGTCTTCTTTGCAGCCAAGCAGAGATCTTTCCAACTGTAAGTCATTTGATTTTGTTTACTCTGACACCACCCATCACGAAAATTTAAAATCCATCTTTATAAATCTTTCCATCTAAAATAATTACCAAAATGTCAACATCCCAATCCAATTCACCAACGACGTGTACGAAATAATCTTTATTTACCAAAAGCTACATTAATTAATCAAAATGGAGCCCCTAGATATTTGTCTAAATCAAACGAAGAAATGTGACGGAAAAAATGCTCTGACGAATTTTATAGATGATTGTGAAATAATCATAGACAAGTTTGCCATATTTCCCGGCGAAGATGAAGATCCAGCATAAGCTATTACCAATAACGCTCTATTGCTCTCAGCTATAAAAACCAAGATTGTTTGAGATGCAGCAAATTTAATAAACAATATTTATACATGGGATAAAGTAAAAACTATTTTAATGAAGAGTTATTTTAAAATCCACATCATTGTCTCGAACACACTTCACAATTTCACATCTATTGATTCGAGATCACTTGACAATCATCACGACCACGTGTTAGTAGAAACGATCACAGACGAGCTAGACTATCCACTAGGTATAAATTGAGATGGCAAAACCCTTACTCAATGGATGATCTCCTAGAATTATTAATCCAACTATGAGAACTCCTCTAAATAAACCAATTAACACATGGCTGCAGCCTATGGAAACTAACTGTAAGACGGAAACTGATTATGAATATGAAGAACCCGAAAACAATTGCATGACCAACTATGAAATGGATAACTATGCACAGGATGATTACCCTGACCTACTAGAACCACCAATGGACGAGTTCAGCTTAAATAGAGACGCTTTCCAATTAAAGCAGAAAAACAATGAAATCAAGAGTTTTATGAGAGATGCCAATATCATAAAACTCTACTTTACAACCCCTGCAAAACGCACGATGAACAACTACTCCCCTGGAAAAGTGTACAATACGACGGCTTTATTTTGCACGCTTTTCTAACAGGATTAAAGAACCCCATTCGTACCATTCGCCCAAAACAGTTGAAGAAGAGCTAACATTTTTAAACAGTTCAACAGAAATTCAGGATATTGAAATAGATAAAAATAAAATTGATAAAAGAACTACGATTAATAAAAAACAAATCAAGAAAGAAGTAATTGTTGAAGCAGATATAAAACTAGAAATCGAACCACAAAATCAAAACACTTTAGAAGAAGTTCTGGATACAGAAAAAAACGAAAAAGATGTTTAAAAGTTTAATAAAATAAAAATCAATCAAAATTCAATTGTAGAAGTAAAAGTCAAACAAGACGCAGAAGATCAGAACATGCAAGATTTCAAAGTAGAAAATCAGCAAAATGTGAAACAAGAAAAAGAGAATCAAAATACACAACATTCTGAAATACCAAATCAACACAATGTTAAGGAACAATCAAAAAATCCAAACTTTCAAGATTTCAAAGTAGAAAATCAACAAAAAATCGAACAACTAGCAGAAAAACAAAATATGCAAGAACTTGAAATAATGAAACAACAAAACATCAACCAAGAAGAACCAGAAAAACAAAATGTGCAATACTATGCAATGCAAGAATAAGCAGAAAATAAGAAAAATCAAAATTTTAAAATAAAGTGCATACCGAAAAACAAGAAGATCCAGAAAAGGAGGCTCAATTCAAGGGCAGAAGATTAGAAATTCGGCACAACTAAAGCAACTACATGGAACCAAACAAAATAAAAATAATAACTGGATAGATGAATATATGACGAAATATCATAACGAATAAAAATAACAAAACTTAACTGAACTTAACTTTAAAGAACTTCCTCATAACATAACCCAGACTAGAAAACATAACTTTCAAAAATACTCCCCGAAAAATAATAAAGCCCTAAAATGGACAACCACCTTAATGAAGAAAATTGTACGAACTATTAAAATAATTATACAGAACAAACATTTAAATAAATTGCTACAAATATTACAATACCCAATACATTTACAAAGCACTGTCTGTTGTGAACAAAAAGAAAAAATGATGAAACGAATTAAGAATCAGAAACAACCACCTTAAAACCATAGAAACATACAAATTAAGCGACATCAAATAATAACTATTTCGGTACAAACACCAACGCAGTTAAAATTATTAAAATTAATGAAAAAGAACTAATTATTTAAATTGAAATAAAGAAACACGACCTATTAATATCTCGTTAACAAAACTACATTTAAAAACAAAAATCATTAAACCCATTGTAATGATAACACTAATTAAATGTACAATAATTTAAAAGATAAACACCATCGGCAAATATAAAAATGAGCATAAAATAAAAAATGATGTAGCATAAGTATCAGCCATCGAAAAACAAACGCAGCGCACAAGTTAATTTACGAAAGACATACTCGTGTAATCTAAGAAATACGTGACACATGTAAGCAGTGCAAATACCAAGATTAAGGCCGCTAAATAACACGAAAACAACTGTGAGATCTTAACATAAACATGACCTTGACCTTGACCTTGCCAAGTCATGAAATGTGTCATTATAAGATGTAATGAAAGCCCATACTCCAGTACAAAAGATAACGCTACATTACAAACTAAGTCAGCATTTCTTAATGGGCTTGTGTCCTATGTCTTAATTTCTATAAAAGTGTACCACATATTGATAAAGTGGGTTACTAGAACCTCAAATGTTCAATTATTTGTTAATAACTCCTTATATGTTAAGAGATATTAACAATTAAAAAAGTCATTTTGTCTCTTTAATTATTAAAGGGATTCAGCGTTGTACACATTCCAAATGCATGTGACATCACAACCTTACAGCTCATAAATCTCTGCTATATGTATTTATATATCAAAATATCAAATATTATTTACAGCTATTTCAAGGAATAATAAAATTTCAATATTATGTCTGTCTTAGCAGGGACTTATTATTCTTTGACGTGACTTGATTATTTCGATTACCAACAGCTACAAAACATTACCACAGCACTGACCTACTCAACAACTGACGTTGACGTCATACAAATATGGCCGACCATTTCTAGCGCTAAAACTACAATTCAATCTTTTAATTGCTATATCTCCAATTTAATTGCTATATCGTCATCATTTAGATATTTAATAAAATAGACACGCCAATACACATTTATTAACATCAATTGAAAAATCGACCACTAAGAAATGAGGACACAAGCCCATTCAACATTGAAAATCACAATAATGTTATGTGCATAAAGTTGAAGTAATAAATGCAGACAGTGCAAGTAATTGTCATTATTAAAGCTACTAAAGAATACCAAAGAAAAACAAGGAAATAGCGGACTAAAAACAAAGGACCCTTATTAAGTAATAGAAGTATCAAAGTAATGATCAGATTCAGCAAGTAACGAAGTATCAGACACCCGTATAACAAAAATAAAAAGTACAAAAATTAAGAAAGTAAAACCAATTACATGTAAATAAGTTAGTAAGAACTAAAATTAAAAAACAAGTATTCAACTGAAAACGAATTTGATAAAAAGAAATAATGAATGTTCTTTTCGAACGCACCGCATAACCTGTCGTTAAATTTAATTCAACCCGGGAAAAATAATTCATTTCGGGAATCGGATGTATTTAGGCATCAAGTATTTCATTATCAAATCACAGACTGGATGTATAACTTTTACTAACGTTCATCTGTGAAAGTGATACATTGTATTTTCCTCCTACAACTCGTTGATAACCTTCATTCAAAGAACTGTAGAGCGGCAAAGAACTAAAACATTAGAATAACAATTAAAAACATATCTTCTATCAATATAACTTCTAACCTTGCTATTAAAAGATACAGCAAATCTTCTAATTTGTTTTGGCGCGTGCGGCTTCAGTGTTGCGATTATCATATTAACTATTTTCTTCGAAAATCTAAAGCTATTTAAAATGGATCAATACAATATCTCAATGTTATTCATCTTAGGTATTCTTGATGGTAAGCAGCAATTACCTAAAGAAGCACATCATCGAAACTGTTAAATAACTACATTATTATAATCGTTTGTTGCTCCTGTCAAATAATCCTAACCTATAATTTTTTAAAGTCAAAGTATTAAATATGCTAAATAAAAAATATTAAAACATAATTCGTATTTGCAAATATACTTACCTTATATTAAAAAAAATTATAGGCAATTATTTAATTAGCTAGATCACTTTTCTTTAACTTGTACAAAAATTACTGTATTTTCATATGATTTATGTTCAATATCATTCAATATTTCAAAAAAGATTAGATTTTTATATAGAATAGTGTAGATTTCTACCAAGTCCGACGTCGGATTAGTGTTACCAGGCACCTTATTAGATGCCTGGTAAATAGCGTCGTATTCACGGCGTTTCCTAGACACACTCCTGCCATGAAATGTCATTCAAAATGCCGTTTTCAAAATTCAGCGTCGTGTCGTCGTGTGTCGGACTGGTACACGACGACACGACGTCGTTGTCAGAGTTGCAAAATAAGGCCCTAAATCTCTTTAAATACATATAATTTATATATTATTAGTATATATATTATATATACATATATTACTTTTACTATTAAGTTTTCTTGTAAAGAAAAAGTAATGAGCGACAAGTATTTAGCAGTTATTAAAGGGAGACGGAAGAGTCGATTTTCTCAATGTTGATGCTTTGACAAAATGACGATAAATGAAATAAATGAAAACATATATATTTCAAAATATCATATTTTTACTTAAAATTGTCTTCTTTCATAAAATATACAGCCAGTATATAAATTATTACATTTTTAAACCATATGGTACGAATCCTAGTAAAATGATTTGGTTTGAATCCAAATAAGCCAGTATTATGCAAAAAATCTGTCAATTGATACACATAAATGTGGTGATTTAACCTCAATTTTGAAATTTCAACTATAACCATCAATATCTTCTATTTCTTAATAAAAAGTGGCAAAATAAATATTACGTAGTGATTTTAATATATTTTGAGAATACTATAAGCATAATAGAACATACAAAAATGCAGTAGTTTTTTTACAAAGTGAAAAACAAAAGTGGCAGCTATATCGAATAATTACCAAATTTTTTATTCAAAAGGGGCTGATTTTCCCAACCAAAGTTCAATTTAAAAGGGTCAATGCTAAATGTGCTTAAACGATAACTTTCTAATTGTTTGGAAAGCTAAACATTGAATGGTTTAACTTCATAATTGTTTTCTGTTTAAATTTAATAAAATGTCACAATTAATACATTGTTGATTACGTTTATTAAATATCAATTTTATTTATTTTAGTTTATTAGTTTTAAAATGTTAAATATTCTGTTCTTACACAAAGAAATCTTATAGCCCTGTCCCTTGGTCGTTGTATTCTTTTTCTGTGTGTACAAGTTGCATTTTCCTTTTCAGTTTCTTGCAACGACCAACATGACTCCGGCTCTCTTCCTCAGTCTTATTCGTAAGTACCATGAAGTGAGATAAAACTCTCACTCTATTTATTATTTCATTAACAACTTGTCCAGTAGTATTTTGTGCTTCCAATTTAATAATTTGCTCCAGACAAGCATCGAGAATCGAAACAAATTAAACTTCTTGCTATACTGCAACTAACTTAAATCCAAAAAAATTCATTTAACTTGCAGCAGCTGTACTTTGCCAGAATTCCCAGGGAACGGACGTTACACAGTTCTGGGGGCCCCCGCTGACACACATCCTGGAGCACTTGTACCCAATTCAACAGTAATTCAGTACAACTGTGACGTCAACTACGTACTATATTTACATTCCACGGCTGTTTGCATTGATGGCATATGGGACACGCATTTTACACAATGCCAGAGTAAGATAATGCCCTAAAAGGAAAATTACAAATTTATTGGGATTAAACCTACTCTATTTCTGTATATTCCAGAAAAGGCAACATGTCCCTTGCCGACAAATTCAGCACATGGAAGCTATGAACTCTCAGATTTAGGTAGCACTTTGGTACAGGGCACAGAAGTTCCTAATTGGTCCACAGCCATTTATTCCTGCGAAGCAACTTTTGAGATCGTAGGAAATAGAACAGCTCTCTGTTATAACGGATTATGGACCACAGAGCCTCCTCAGTGCCAAAGTAAGTAACTCCTGAGGACCACCACCAGCAGAGAATGTGTTCTGGCCTCGTGTTCAACTTTTCAACATGCAAATCTCATCTAGTTACCTAGTGCAGGCAATTAACCAATTCTTTACACTTTTAATAAAGACGATTATTTTTAACAGAAACTACCGCCTGCGTTGTTCCGGATGCACCTGCAAAGGGCAGCTACTCGATCCTTGGCTCTCAGGATGCTCCAGTTGCAGGATCAACGGTTAAGGAAAATCAAGTTTTGCTTTATGATTGTCCTGCACCAAATATCTTGCAAGGAGGACCCGTCATCTACTGCAGAAATGGGAATTGGCTTCCAGAGATTCCCAGTTGCATGAGTGAGTTAAAAACACCTTTGCAATAGTTTGTTTGTGACAAACAGTCCACCTTAATTGTTTGCAATGAACTTTTATTGGAGGTTTATGGACATTTTCCTTTCAATTTCAGGCAACAAACCCTGCAATTTGCCTGCAGTTCCAGTAAACGGTAGAATAATCAATTCTGTGGGTGATGTGGATCATTTACTTCCGGGAATTCAAGTTCCCAGTTTATCTAATATTGAATATTCCTGCGACGCAACGTTTGAGCTCACTGGAATTGTCAGTATCTCCTGCTACGATGGATCATGGTCATCTGAGCCTCCTCAGTGTCTGAGTAAGTTCTCTCTAAAGTTAACCATCAGTTAACTTACTGATCTTCTTGTCATACACGTTTAGTTAATGTTGGATTAAATAATTACTCCTGTCTTTAAAAACTTTGAATGCTTTTGACAGGAAGTACGAACTGTATCTTGCCGGATCTTCCTGTAACGGGCACCTACTCAATTGTTGGATCAGTGGAAGCTCCAGTACCTGGTGCTGCCATTGCACAAAACAAAACCTTGCGCTACAACTGCACAACAAAGAACAAAGGCCACACAGAGCAGGTCATCATTTGCTCTGATGGAAAATGGCTGCCAGGTGCCGTAGATTGTCTTGGTAGGTGAAACAGGCTGTGACTTAAACTAACGATCGCTGTTCGTCTGCTTGCTTCATTAGTCAGGATAATTATTAAATAAAGAATTACCAGGAATTTCCATGACTTTAGAGGATATTACACGCACCACTGCAGTGATGGCAAATTTAAATGTCTTAAGTCATGTGAATCTACCCATACGCCTAATATAACCAAGATGACTTAATTACAGATACGCCTACAGATTGTGGAGATATCCTAAACAGTACATCCGGTATTTATGCTATACAACCCACAATGGAGAGCGAACCGTTTGAGGTCTTTTGTGATCTGGCATTGGCCGGACAGAAATGGACAGTAAGTTGTTTTTACCATAGTTGAGACATATATTTAAGATTTATTTAAAAGTAAAATAAATTACTTAATGTCTTACATTGTGTGACTCAATTTATTGCTTTTGTAAACATGAAATAATCTTTCATAATAGAATTACAAATAGCCTTGGACATTTGCAGCCTTAAGATAATCCTTTCAAGGATTAAATGCATTTATAGTATCTTTAGAAATACTTTAGGTAAAAACAATTTATGTCCTTATTTCAGGTGATACATCAGAGATTTAATGGGGAGGTAAACTTCTATAGAAGTTATGCTGAATACAGTGACGGATTCGGCGGCAAAACTGACAGTCATTGGCTTGGACTTGAACATATCCATGAGGTAGATCAGTTTACATTTGTTAACAACATTTCAACGTCATCAATTAGCGTGGAAGTTAGCAGTCTGTAGCTGTCAACACTCAGAAGAATAGAATTCATAATGACTTGTATTCATTGCAGATCACAAAAGGAGGACACCATGAGCTGTACGTTGATCTGGAGGCCATATAATAATATGGGCCAAGGCGTACGCCCGTTACGACACTTTTATCGTCGGCTCTTCCAGTACTGGATTCCAGCTGACAATTAGCGGTTACAGCGGAACTGCCGGTAAGTGCAGTTAGTTTTGTGTTTTATTCTAACACCAGTCCTGCCCTGAGTTTTATCATTTTCTAGATTACAATATGTTTACTTTTTACGCAAAATCAAGTTTCTTGTTGTTAAGAATCAACAGATGCATGACCATACAGAACGTGAGCATATTAACGACAACTTTGACGCCATTTTGAATATTTCTAGTAGTTTATGACGGTTGACATTAATACCTTCCCTTCACACTAGATACAGTTCTACAGACCATTTATTTGGGTGTCAAGTCAATTCTGCCGGACTATAAAATCCAGTGGTTCTCAATTAGATGCCATCAAATAAATGGAAGAACCAGTTAGGGCCAACCACGTGAATTCAAATTATTCAAATTAATATTTTAAAAAAGAAACAGAGCTGGACTGAGGGTCATCAGAGAAACTGCAGAAAAGCATTGGCGTACATTGTATTTTGAGCATTTGGTACATGACTGCACCTTATGACCTACCTGGACCTAGACTGCCTTCTGCATTGTAACTAGGGAAGACAATCCCTGGATGCGGGATCCCGGGATCGTGAATATGTTTCGGGATTGTATTCCCTAATTGTAGTCAACTTCAGCCGTACGGGTCTTAAAGAGCGCAAATTACGAGATTCCAACGGACTGAAATATCTGGTGATAAGTTTAAAGGGCCACGTTGTGAGCCATGTCTTAATAAGTCACATTATTCTAGGATAAATTAACAATTAAAACAGTTCTTTTTTCCCTTTAATCGTTTAAGTGATCAACATTTATAAAAACCACAAATCCAATGACGTCACATCAGTTTCATGCCCTCTTCCCTTCTATGAACTGACGTCATTCTTATACAACAGAGTGTACTAAAACTTCAGGTACTACTTTTAGCTGTCTAGAGCAACACATAAACTTATGATAGTATAAATGTGAAAAACAAGGTTAAATATAATCAATTACTTATTATTCTACAGACTTCTGTAAGAAAATTTAAAAAATTATAGAAACTAATAGAAAATAATTCACAACCCAATTTTTAAATTATGTCCCCCTCCATCACTAGACAAAACGAGCAACACCGGGTATTAGGAGTTGATAACAAATAAACTTAACACTTAACACACTTTATGACGTGAACGTGTTATTAAATGTTAAATTATTGATTAAGTAATGTGGTTAACACGTTGAAGACGGAGCGCGGAGTACGGAACTCGTTGTGTTTTACTTTTGTAGAAAATTTAAATTATTTGACGTTGAAAACAACAGGAAGTTTTATGTTTTGTTTCCCCGTTGTTTATTGGTTGTAAAATAATCTTTCTCCGTCGCTCCGTCCCGTCGTGAACGTGTTAACAACGGATGGTTGTGTTGTGTGTGCCTAGTAGATGGTTTGTTAGTACCGCAGTGTTCTTGAATTGTTTCAGGCGACTCAATGTACGATACCAAATACAGCTACACCGACCTGAACGGAATGAAGTTCACTACGTACGACAAGGACCAGGACACGTGGTCGTCGGGTAACTGTGCTGAGTACCACCAAGGAGCCTGGTGGTACAATGTTTGTTCGTACAGGTAACTATCTCCACCTGCGTCTGCGTCACGTGACGCGTGATGTGACGGTCCTCTAGAGTGTAGGGTTGCCACCTCATCGGATGCCCGGGCATAGACACATTATCTCCAGCCCACGGGTCTATTTATTCCTACTCCGGGTCTGCAATTTCTGTCACAAAACACACAATTATTCGTTTCTATGTTACAACATTTTCTCCGCGGCAGTTCAGGAATATGAATCCGTTAAATATTCAAACTTTTATCAAATTTCAACAAATTTATTAAACTGAACATAAGACATTATACTTAAACTAGTAAAATATTTTAGAACTTTTGCTTTAATTAAGGTAGTTGTGCCGCGAGACTAACTTCCATAGCTGTCCTACTCTTTCTAATACACGGCATATATTTAGGTTAACTTTTTTACGCTAATGTAATGTCAGATTACGTTAAGAAAAAAATCATTTGACTTAAATTTACGTTTTCTGACGTACATAAAACTTTTTATGCAAGATTGTAAAATGTTACAAATTAAAGTAATATATTAGTAAAAGATGTTATGTGTATTTTACATTTATTTAATGACACTGTAACAAAATTTGATAAACTTCGGTAAATAATAAAACGTAACTTTAGGTAAAAAGAATTACGTTAAATAATACATAAATTTACGTTTTTTGTTTATCGGGTGATTAAAAACAGTTTTATTACATGAAATAAAAATATGCAGCAACCCAATGAAACTCCCATCGCTTCGTTGCGGATTTAGATTTTTGTAATTTATGATTTTCAGTGAATTGACTAAAATATATTTCAGTGCAGAGTTCATGCAACATTCAGTTGTTGTCAGTTGGTAACCCAGATCCATTTATGTTCACCCTCTGTTTTTGTGTTGGTACCATTCTAACGTAGTGTTTTACTTGCAGCGATTTGAACAGTCCGTACCACGACACGGCTGTGTGGAATAGTTGGAAGACAATGAGCTGGATTAACGACTTTGGCTGGTACGCCCTTAAAACAGCGCGGATGCTGATCAGAAGGAAATGATCAGCGTAAAACAAAGCCGCAAAACAAAAACACACAGGGAGGGAAGGAAACAAAAAGAAGAGAGAGAGAGAACACGGTGGGATTAATTAGAGGATTTAATTAGTCCGAAATTTTAATTATATAAAAATTTTACTTGTAAAACTAATTTGTTAATTAGTTTGTCTGTGATGAACAGGGTGTCCAAAAGGAGAATACTAAATAATTTAAATAGCGGAAATGTAGAACCCAAACAATAGGGTACATGCCTTTAATCTAAAATTCATTAATTTACCTAAAACTTGGAAGATTATATACAGTTCATTAGTGAGACAACTCGAAAAATCGAAGTTTGAGTTGACTATGCAGTTGTGTGTAAAAATGTACCCTATACCAGGTTCAGTACTCAGATAACTCAAAAACGAAACTGGAATGTTTAAAACTCGAATATTCGTAGATGTCTCACTAATGAACTGGATATTAGTCGCTCAGAATCCAACGCAGTTAAGTCCAAAAAGAAGCTAAAAAATGAATGTCATCTAATACTTAGAAACATAGCCATAGGCAGAAGCTACAAAAAGACGATATTGAACCCTTTGGTAATTAAAAAGAATTTTATTTGTTCCATTAAAAATTATAAAAATCAAAAAATATCAAACAATGGACTTAACCGCGTTGTCTTCTGGGCGACTCATCTAGTAAGTTGTTTCTCGGCGCGGACAAAACTTTGCAACGATGTTATAATTTATGTCCCGGTAAGCTATCGGGCTAAAATTTCGCGCGCACTCTCTTTGCAGACGACAATGCAACATTCAGGTAAAATGACTTTTTGGTGGACAATTAGTGCGTCGGCAGTTGTGACATTTCTGTAAACCAGATGATGAATACACTGTTAAAAAAACCTAATAAATTTTAGAACATTCCTAAAGCATATTTTAGGGCCCGGCATTGGGAAACGTTCAGACCCCGTTTATTAATTTTTATAACATGTACAGTCCGTTTAATAAAATTGTTTAAAGAATTTAAAAGAAAATTGAAGACAAAGCATCTTAAAGAAATTAATAACCGGTTCTTAATTTTAGTAAGCATTGTCTATTAAATTTGTGCTAAAAGTAAGAATATTTTTAACAGTGTAGAAAATCGTGTTTTTAAAGCTTACCGGAAATAATTTAAAACCCGGTTGCAAAGTTTTGACCCCAGTGAGCAAAAAAAAACAATTAAAAGTTAAATTACAATTACGAAAATAATTATTCTGGAAGTTGTTTAAATAGTGTAATAAAATATAAAAATCTCTCTCTCTCTCTTTCTTCCCTTTTCTCTTCCCTTTTTATTATAAATTTATGTATTTACTAATGTAATATTCAAATAACGCGCGCTTTCTATAGAAAGAGTTTAGTAAAGGCGCTATTTTGAATATTATTTTAAATATAAAATAAATATTATAAATATAATAATAAAAAATGGATTGTGTTTTAATAAATAAATAAATGAATGATAAAAGAAATAAACCGCGACTGTTTTGCTTTCTCAGGATTCTGTGTTAAATGTAATCGTGCAGTCCTCGAGACCATAAAAACTGACAACATAATAGGAGGTCGTCGGGGCATCGAAAATATAAAGCAACAATAAATATATATTAAACTGAAGCGCTTGATAATAAATAAATATTAGAAATCCAAAGTGATGTTTTAGATCCTTAAGACAATGTCAAAATATGGCCAGGAATTTGGCGGGAAAACTTAAATTCAAATTTGAACAGTATACAATTATACATATTTTTACAATTTTTCTAGGCGACGGCGTGTTTTCTTTTTATGTGCTGAATTTCGCCTGCGACTGGATTCTTTTAAATTACCGAGCGGAGTAATTATTTTAAGTAAATAAGTCGCGTTGTAACTTTTAATTAATAAATAATAGCCACAATTAAAAAATCTGAAGGATTCACACTTTTTATTGGACCGCTTAATTTTCATCACAATTACAATTCTTACTACCAAAAACAATACTAACTACAAAAACAATTCAAATCAACACAAGCTGTATATCATGCGACGATCTTGTAAATTCGTAACAATATATATTTTAAGTCATAAATAAGTACCACAGTACTTATTATATTTTATTTCTTATAATAATTTTCTCCATTAGATACATTAAATTTTCAATCAAATGCACAAGTTAATGAATACATTTTTTTAAACTAATTATTTCCTTAAAAGTTTCGGAAACCTACCTTTATTTAATCTTTTTATTAATGGGCTTGTGTCCTCATTTTTAAGTGGTCAATTGTTCAATTGTTGCTATCACGTGACCAAACAAAGCAACTCTGCATTAAGAAAATATGTGTTCATGCAAGAAGGATTCGCTGGGGACTTATCCAGGCTACAATCTAATTCTAGGAAGGACTAGGAGTCCTTACTACACATTTTTCAGCGTACAACCTTGGCATCGACACGCATCTGTCATTATTTGGTTTTATTTATTTGTATTGATTTCAATCAATCAGTTAATAGCATTCAGGTGTTTTATTTCCAGGTGAACAACGAGACTGACAATGTAAAACATTTTAATTTGATTAAATAAAGTAAATGCACAAAGACCGTGAAAAATAAATAATTTTAATTTGAAATATTCATTGCATTAAGCCTGAGTCACTTTTCGATTTATTTTTGTAATTTACTTAAATAATCCATCAACTTATTAAAAACCATTAAATGTCATTCAGGTGAAACAGTTTCTCGATTACCGTGACATGCCCGTTACATTGTTTAAATTGTCTGCACTCTACTAATTGCGTGCCCAACAGTATTGAGTATTTTCTCACAGAGTGAAGTTCGGTGTTTTCTTGCGGGTCCTCAAAGTGATTAAATTTCAGTGAAATTTTTACCATTTTCTAAATAAATTATAGCAATTCTAAATAAATTAAAATGAAAGTGTTATTCCTTGCCATGTTCATCGTAACTTGTGCCTCAACCATCAACGCTACGGTGAGTTTTTTACTTTTATTTTTTGCTTTGACATTATTCGCTCTCCTGTTCAGCACGGGCTATCAAGGTTCGACGTGGACTTCCTGGAGACTACTCTTTTTTGAGGAGCGCTGCTTGGTGCACCATTTCTTATCTTCTTATGTAATTTACCAGTTGTAGACGTGGCATAGCTTTATGTTCATGTACTAGCGACCCTCCACGACAGATGTCAGCTGGGTGGTGATCAGCATCGGATTTATTGAATATTTTGAATGTAACTGCAATGCTAACTGTATTGAGACGCACACTTAAACATGTGCTCTCTACAGCTACCTCGATCAACACATCGATGAATGTGGTAAACAAAACAAAATGAAATCGATTAGTTGTTATTCAACAGAGTTCAGTACTAATTTTGTATATGACTAAAAATTAATCGTCAAAACAAAAATTAGGTTATATGTCGCTATAAATTCAAAAGATGTGACCACAAATAACCGTCTTGGTTTTGTAGACGACAACCACTGAGTCCACAACTACAGAATCTATGCCCTCGGAGACTACGGAATTAGGAATCCTCAGATCCATCAATCCATCAGATGATTATTTCCCTTATCAAGAGATAAAAACTTGTAAGTGATTAACTAGTTTTACTGGACCCCCAATGCGGCTCTATTGTTAACGTACTGTTATTTTTACAGGCGGAACTAAATACGGAACTCCTGCAGCCAAAAAACAATTCCCTTACGTCGCCTTTTTAAAGAGCAGAAATGTCTATAAAGTTCAGTACTGCAGCGGAAGTGTAATTCATCCTACATGGGTGCTCACTTCCGCTTATTGCACGCTCCCGTAAGTAAAATATCTGATTTGGTATTTCTTGAGGTTGGTAACAACTAACTGCTAAAGTTACTTATTTTCCAGTGACTCAACTGTTGAGGTCATCCTCAGGGCCCTCATTCCACTCGATAAAGAAGATCCGGACAGAGTGGTCGTGGAATCCGACGGTGTCTACATCCACCCTGGGTATCTTCCGGTTCATAAGGAACCTAAAAACGATGTGGCTTTGATAAAATTGTCTACATCGGTAAAATCAGGTAAGATCATCAGATCCTGTAATTGCCCAAACACCTAAGCGTCATTCATTGTTCTGATTGTTGCAGTTGCTGTCATCCCTATTCACCTAAAAAGAGACTTTAAATCAATCTCTAAGGATTGCATCACCTTCGCAGGATGGGGAGAATCTGGCTACGGTAGGTTCACTGGTTTATTAAGTATATTTAAAAGAACCATAAAAATAAGATAAAATTGCAAATGAATGAAAATGGCACCACTAAAAGTATCTGAAAGAAAGAAATTATATAATAGAAGCTTTTATTGGCACCACTGACATCAGTAAAAATCAGTTATTGCACTTTACAGATTTCAGGATGGTACATTCGCAAACTAAATCCTTGTTTGAGAGGAAATCTGGGAATTGATTCTAGAAGATCAGTAAACAATTAAAATTAAAACATATTCTAAGATGTAATTCCTCGACCTAGTCACTAAGGACATTGTTTCAAGGAAATTTAAGTTAATGCAAACTAAACCAAAAATTAAAAGAACCATTCCTTATTTCAGAGACCTTGTCCTTCACTTGACGCATACAAATATCCAAAGGACCTTGCAGATGTCGTAATGCAGACATGAAACAAGGTTTAGATGATGCAGCTGTGGACTCTGAATTTCTCTGCGCTTTGTCACAAGAATACTTTTGTTTTGTAAGTGTCTAAGTTACTTTTTTCCCTTGAGTTAATCTGCGTTAGAAATGTTTATTAAGGACACAAAGACCTTGCCTGAGAATATTAATTTAATATCAGCTACACCAGTTAAAATGTATTTACATAAGAAAACTTAATTTATACGTAAACAATTTTACCTACTATACAACTTTTTGCGACGTATTTTACATAAATATTTGAAAAATTGTTTTACTGTTTCGTGAATTAATATACTTATAAAAGTTTTAAAAACAAGGTTTTAAGCAAACATCATCAGTTTTCAATATGTGACAATAATCTTTTTACCTTGATTCATTGAAACATAAAGTTAACAGTCCGGTAAGAAGCAGCTCACACAATTCACCGTGTACATGTTTTAAGTCGACTGTACTCGTGTCTGTTCGGGTTATATCGGATTTGGTTCTGTTACAGATAATAAATTTAATCAAATCTTAAGGACGTACAGGACGTACCGTCAATGCAAAAAGTTTAACTCTCGGTAATACGAAATGCAAAATACGAGAGCAAATAATGGGACTGTACCTTTGAAAATGAATTTTTCAATTCCCTATTAAACTGCTTTTTGCTTGTTAAAATAAATGTTTTATGCATATAATAGTTTATTAAATTAAAAATTACCTATAATTAATATCAAATTTATATTAATTCAATTTAAATTCAAATTTAATATTTTGAAAAAGGAATAATAAATTTGGCAACGCTGTAAATTTACGTGTGTTGACGCA
The DNA here is from genome assembly GCA_963678705.1 of Panorpa germanica. Classification (NCBI taxonomy): domain Eukaryota; kingdom Metazoa; phylum Arthropoda; class Insecta; order Mecoptera; family Panorpidae; genus Panorpa; species Panorpa germanica. The sequence goes on from OY783208.1 coordinate 19,197,315, forward strand.
TGCGAGATTTGGTTCTTTGACAAATAAATAGTTATATTTTATATAATATTTATTCAGATTTTTAATTTCCCGCTCAAATTGGAATTTGCAAAGTTGCCAGCTCATAACCTACATTTACTGTTTCTTACTAGTTTTATTTAAATATTTTCGTATATTGGTATCCTTTTGATAATTTTCTTTTTGTAAGAGTTACAGAAAAGATTCTTTTATGTACACCTAGTTTTTAAAAGCCGTGTAATCATATTTTTATAGTTAACAGTTATATTATGTGGTGAAATTGAGCTAAAAATTATAATTTGTATGGAAAATGACTATTTTTAATTATGTATAAAAAGAAAACTATAAACCAGGTCTTTAAAATTTTGAGACAGCATGTATTTTAACTATTTGTATAGACCCTCCAAATTTCACGACGTTTTCAACATTATGTTTACGTCCTGTACCTCCTTATTTGATGAATTGATCTGTAATGTTTGCCTTCTTCTAGATTCACAACGGGGGTGGTTTGGTCGTTGATGGCGTTCTAGTGGCCGTATTGAGCACTCGGTGCTTTTCCCATTGCCGTGACCTGGAAGGCATCTTCACCAACTTATATAAACACCGGCAGTGGATCAACGACACCATGAATACAGGTAGGTCGTTACTTGTTTTTGCAAATACTCGTATTTCATCAGATTCCCTCTCAGATTGTTCCTAAACATAACTCCCATTTTCTCCCTGAGTTCATTTATACTGCTAAATTTAAATTTTAAATATACCTACTCAGATGAAACAAACTTAACCAATATATTTTGTGACGAATACCAACATTGCAAATCTAAACTCCTGTAATTCCTGTCTTCCAGATCACAGTCTAGGAGTTTATAGCGCGTGCAGTGATAATTTCGTTATCTACCCAGGAGTCTACCTAATTCAGCTCAACGACGATGTGAAGCCATTTAAAGTTTATTGCGACACCGTGGACGACAAAAAGTGGACGGTAACTACTCTGACGTCATTTCTTTCTAAGACATTTCCTGTTTCCATGCAGGGCATTCTTCACAGGGTCGAGTTAAAAATCTCAAAGATTTGTTTCGTCTAACCGCTAGGTTCTACTTATCCATGTATTCTATAGGATTGTTTACGGAATAAAAACGGTCTTTAATCCAGCAAAGAATAACATCTTGCTAGACATAAAATGCGGATATTACTTTCAATATTTTAGGCAGATGATAACATATTTATCATAAATAAACCTTAAATACATGAACCTGTGTTTACCGCACCGGACGGAAGTTACGTTGCTCGTCTCCTTTCAGGGGCGCTATTCCTGAGTTCAATCGAATCGTAAACTCTTCTTCTTTTCATAAAAATCACTCGATTTACTTAAAAGTGCTATTCCTGAAAAATTTACGAAAATTTACGATAAGAGAAATCGAGCAAAAAAGTGAACATTTGCACGTCGATCATTTAGCTTGCGAATGTACGATCAAACAGTAAATTTTAATGATTTTTATTAGTTATCACTGTTTCAGACAAGAGTATTTAGTAAAATTTGTGTTGCTTGTTCTATTTTTCTGACGTCAATTTTTTTATTTTTTGAAATGTCAAAAAAATAAATATTTGTTGAAGTTAACCAAAAAATTTTCTATTACTTTTTATTGCGCTTTATATTAATTCAATAAAAATGACATCTCTAAGAAGTATGGTTTTAAATAATTTAGCTACGCTTGAAGAAACGGAGTTAAATTGTATGGAAAATGAAATACAGTTAAGAAAATACAACCATTAGAATCAGAAACTAGACGTAGCCAAAACACTTAATTAATAGATCTTATTTATAATAGAATATACTGTTTATTTATTAATAAAATTAGAAACAGTATATTGTGTTAGTAGGGTAGTAGAGCGGGTTCCAGGACAGTTTGGAGTGGGGATGCATTTAGGTCACGATATGCAGAGGGGGCGTGGCTAGACTTGGAAGAATGTAAAAGGGGGTAAGGGTGGGGTGGGGAGTGAGGTGGCGTGGCTAGACAATGTTGGGGTAATAGTGGGGTAATATGAAAGAGTGAGATAGCGATAATAAGTATTACGTGTGTAATAATTAATATCTAATGGTAAAGAGTGAGATACCGATATTAATTCTTATGTTTGATTTGTTATTGGTTATAAGATTATGACAGTGTTAAATTATTTATAACAGTGTATTTATAACGCATTCCTTCGAATTCACCGGAAATTTGAAGCACACGTGTTAGCAGACGTCAGCACGTTCTCATGGGAACTTTAGACACAAGCGCATTACTTCGAATGTAACTTGAAGCACACATGTTAGCCGGCGTCAGCACTTATCATGAGAACTTCGTATATACATTATTCTTATGGGAACGTGTTGAATACAAGCGAATATTTTCCAAACGTAGACAAATTTTTTTGTATATAAATTATTCTTATGTAATAGTGAAGTTATTAAAATATTAGACTCGGACGATGAAACTGTACAAGTGTTAGACTCTGATGACGAAATTGTAAAAGTATAACATAGTGATTAATGCATATTTTTTATGTAAAATTCTATAAATAAATGAACTTTTAAAAACAATTGTGATTTATATTTTGATTTTCAAACTGAAATATATAATTTACAATGGATAACGGTTGTAAGATTATTAAGCATATGAGAACAATTATTGAACATTTGAATAGTTCAAATTATTCAAGTATTCAGTGGAAAAAGTGGTCTGATTATAATAAAATAAATATAAAGTTGTTAAATAAGTTATTAAAAAATAATAAAAATACCTATTCAATTGGATATAAGCGAAGCATTGAAAGCAATATAAGTGTCTTAAAATATTTTCAAACATTGTTAGAAAATAAACAAAAAGTTGGAGGAGGAACTATTAATAGTATAAAACGTAGTGATCGGATTAAATGGCAGGAAATAAATTCATCATTTAAAGGACGTGTTAGAACAGGAGTGTTAATTAATTTAAGTCACATTGATCCATTACAATTTTTGAACGATGCATTTTATATGTTTGCATCTAGAATTAAAAATGCTTTAAAAAAATATAGTGCTTTAAAAGTTAACGTAATATTTTGTGGTGAATTTGTTTTACCATCAGCTAAAGAAGAAGAACATATATTTGAATACAAATATTTTAATACTAAAAATAATGAAATTTTTGTATCAACAGATTTAAAACATTGGTATAAGGAAAATGTTATTGATGTTGTATTAAAAGATTTAGAAACTTTTCAAGAAAATCAAAGTGGATGGGCTCTATATAAAATAGTGAATATGATAGTAAATATAAATCAATTTGTTCCATTTTATGGTTCATCATTTATTGACTTACCAGTTGAAATAAAACGAAAAAATGCTGTAATAAATGTTCAGAATGAAGATGACAAATGTTTTGTATGGGCAGTATTATCAGCGCTTTATCCATCAAAAAATCATGGCGAGAGAGTATCATCTTATAAGAAATATATAAATTGTCTTAATTTAAATGGTATTAAATTTCCAATGACGTTATCACAAGTTTCAAAATTTGAAAAACTAAATAATATAACAATAAATGTGTATATTTTAAAAAAGAACAAGAAAACATTTGTAACTATTCCTGTATATGTAAGTAAAATATATGAAAGTAAACATATACATTTATTAATGATTCAAAGTGATTATGAAGTAGAAGATGAAGAAGAAGAAGAAGAAGAAGAAGAGGATGAAGAAGATGTTGTTGAAAGTAATAATGAGGAATGTGACAATAAAATAAAATTTCATTTTTGTTGGATAAAGAATTTATCAAGACTTGTTAGTAATCAACTTTCAAAAACAAAATGTAAGAAATTTATATGTGATCGATGTTTACATTTCTTTAGATATGAGTACAAGTTTAAGGAACATTTACAAGACTGTGTTGGATTAGGTCTAAGACCAGTTAAACCGATAATGCCAGATGAAAATTCTAATATACTTGAGTTTAAAAACTTTAAGAGAAAAATTAGAAATGCATGTGTTATTTATGCAGACTTTGAAAGTATATTGGATAGTAATGTGACAAATATTGAAACCAAGGGGGTATATCAAACACATATTGCACATAGCGTTGGATATTATGTAAAATATTCATATGATGACTCTAAATCTTATTATAATAGTTATCGTGGTGAAGATTGCGTTCAGTGGTTTGTAAATGAATTAAAAGAGATTGCTTATAATGTTGAGGATATAATAAAAAATGTATTACCAATGAAAACATTGACGGCTCAACAAAAGATTGAATATTTAAATGCAATAAATTGTCATATATGTGAAAAACCGTTGCAACAAGACCGTGTTCGAGATCATTGTCATTTAACAGGAAATTATAGAGGACCAGCTCATAATGAATGTAATTTAAATTATAATGAAAGTTATGTGATTCCAATAATTTTTCACAATTTATCATCTTATGATTCTCATTTTTTAATAATTGATTTAGCTACCGGAATAAGTGGAAGAACCTCTGTGCTACCAATTAATATAGAAAAATATATTTCATTTACGAAATATGAGTATGGAACTAATATTTCATTAAGATTTATTGATTCATATCGATTTATGGCTAGTTCTTTAAGTAATTTAGCATCTTATTTACCAAATAATAAACTAAAAAATTTGAAATCAGAATTTAACAATTTAAGCAATGAAGAATTTACTTTGTTAAGTAAAAAAGGTGTATTTCCTTATGATTATATAAATTCCTGGGAAAAGTTAAATGAGACAGCTTTACCACCTCAGGATAATTTTTTTAATTTATTAAATGATAGTAACTTATCTGATGTAGATTACAAACATGCACAAGATGTATGGAATACATTTCATATTAAAACACTTGGTGAATATTCAGATTTGTACTTAAAAACCGATGTGTTATTACTTTGTGACATATTTGAAAATTTTCGAGATAATTGTTTAGACACGTATAAATTAGATCCAGTGCATTATGTTTCTGCCCCAGGCTTAGCATGGGATTCTATGTTAAAAATTACAAAAATTAAACTTGAATTGTTTACTGATATAAATATGTGGCTATTTATAGAGAAGGGTATCAGAGGTGGTATAAGTCAATGTTCAAACAGATATGCAGAGGCCAATAACAAATACATGAATGAAAAGTATAAACCTGAATTACCTTCTAAATATTTAATGTATTTGGATGTTAATAACTTATACGGTCATGCAATGTCTCAATTCCTACCATATGGAAATTTTAAATGGTTAAACAACCAGGAAATATTGGATATAAGTAATACTATATGCAATTTGTCAGAAACTAGCAATACTGGTTACATTTTAGAAGTAGATTTAACTTATCCTCAAAGTTTACATAATCTCCATAAAGATTTACCGCTTTGTCCTGAGCATTGTATTCCACCGGGAAGTAAACATAAAAAACTTTTAACTACTTTATATGATAAGGAGAAATATATAATTCATTATAGTAATTTAAAGCAATGTATACATTTAGGAATGCAAGTGTCAAAAATACATCGAGTTTTAAAATTTAGTCAATCACCGTGGCTAAAAAACTATATCGATTTAAATACAGAAAAAAGAAAAATGGCTACCAATGATTTTGAAAAAAACTTGTATAAATTAATGAATAATAGTGTATTTGGTAAGACAATGGAAAATGTTAGAAAACATCGTGATATAAAATTTAAAACAAAATGGGGTGGTCGATATGGAGTAAAAAGTTTAATAGCACGACCTAATTTTCATAGCCGAACAATTTTTAATAAAAATGTTGTGGCTATTGAACTTTTAAAACCTAATATTACATTTAATAAACCTATATATGTTGGCTTTTCAATATTAGATTTATCTAAAACAGTAATGTATGATTTTCATTATAATTATATGCAAAAAGAATTTTTTAATAATAATTTAAAGTTATTATATATTGATACTGACTCGTTAATATATGAAATTATCACATCAGATATTTATGAAACTATAAAACGCGATATAAGTAAGTTTGATACAAGTGATTATAAAGAAAACAATCAATATAATATTCCCCGTGTAAATAAAAAGGTATTAGGTTTAATGAAGGATGAAAATAACGGTAAAATTATGACTCACTTTATAGGACTAAGATCTAAAATGTATACAATAAAAGTTAATAATAATGATATTATAAAAAAAATAAAAGGAGTAAAGACAAGTGTAGTAAAAAACCATATTTCTTTTGAAGATTATGAAAATTGTTTAAGAACTTTAAATGAAAAAAAATGTACTCAAAGAGGAATAGTTTCAAAATTGCATAATGTGTACTCTATTAAGCAAACAAAAATTGCTTTAAGTCCTTTTGATGATAAACGGTGTATTATAAAAAATAGTACCGATACTTTGCCTAGGGGGTTTGATAGTTTTAGTGAGAGCGATTTATTGTTATAAGTATATTTTAATGTAAAAATAAATACATATTTATAATAACCAATAGTTTTATTTAAAATGTTATACAATATTTTTAGCATCTATCCAACTGTTATGATAGTTTTAGTGAGAGCGATTTATTGTTATAAGTATATTTTAATGTAAAAATAAATACATATTTATAATAACCAATAGTTTTATTTATTTAAAATGTTATACAATATTTTTAGCACCTATCCAACTGTTATGAGATTTATCTAAACCTAACCACTTTACAAAAACTCTTTTTCCTTTTTTCTGTAAAACTTTCTCAACTAGATATATATCTGGATATTTTGTTTTTTGTAGTTCTTGTTCGTAAAACGCGCCTGCAATTGATTGGCCAAGAGAATCATTAAGTAAATATGTGACTGGATTAGTTAGTTGTACTTTTGATATAGTAAATATTTCGGTACTCCAGTTAGGAGTATACCCTTTTGCAAATAATGATTTGGTTTTGCTTAAACGAACATAATCTCCAACTTTATATCGACTTAAACCGACCCTTTTTATTCTATTGTATACATTTCCTAATAATTTTTTTTCATTTTTTATTGATACTTGAGATGGCTTCATATTAATTGTTGAATGATGAGTATTATTATATTTCTTAACAAGTGCATCAATGTTTTTAATCCAATTATAGTTGCCTTTTATACTAAAATCTTTCCACATGGCATTTTTTAGAGTTCTATTAAATCTTTCAACAATCGATGCTTTCATATTACTAAATGTACTATAATGGTTTATATCATACGAATCTATAACTTTTTTAAATTCAGTGTTATAAAATTCCTTTCCGTTATCTGTTTGTAAGTTTTTCGGAACCTTATTCTTATTTTTTAATAAAATATTTTCAAATGCAACAGTAACGTCTTTTGCAGATTTTGATTTTACTGGAACTGCCCATGCATATTTAGAAAATATATCAATTACTGTGAGTAAATACTTGTAACCTTTGTTTTCTTTTGCATACGGAATCATTTCTACTAAATCAGCTTGCCAAGAATCATTTAGACCTTTTATGATTACATGTCTACGCTTATAGTTTTTAAGTGCAGGTTTATGTAACTCATTAATTATACCTATTTTTGTTTTGCTCATACTTATTATTACACAAAATTTATCAAGAACTAATATCTAAACTATGTTTTGTTTTTAATTCTGTAATTAATGTTGCAATTTTTTTATTTACTTCAATAAAGTTATTAATATAAGCATCATGAATATCTTTCTCTACAGCTTTTAAACGTCTATCTATAATAATTAAATCATTTTTTGATACTGTTTCGTGCCGAGTAATTTTTTTCTTATGTATATGTACTCCAAATTTGTTAATAGTCATGTTACTTACATGAGTAGTTATAAATTAATGAAAAAGAAGGGAATGTGTTTAAGTATTTATATAATAATATTAGCTTCTTTTAATTCTTCAACTATTGAAATAATTTCATTGTCATGTGATGTATTACCCGCCATTTTTGAACTAATAAGTAGTTGTAATCTTTCAACTAATTCATTTGGGTCATCCCAGTAAATGAAATCCTTTTGATTATTGTTTAAAGTCATAAAGTTTGGTATTAAATTGCCACCTCCTAAACGTTTATTATTTTGTAAACCAACTGAAGTCATAAAGTTTGGTATTAAATTGCTACCTCCTAAACGTTTATTATTTTGTAAACCAACTGATGACTTACGCTGCAAAAGTCTTGATCGAACGTTTTGTAATCTTTCTGAAGAATATGGTGTTGAAGACGCTGTGGCACTTAATTTTGTTTGAGGAGGAAATAATAGCGATATAATTTTTTTATATTTTATACCTTTGTTAGATTTAATTTTACCATTAGGTGAATATAATGTTCTATGTGCATTTGTATCAGTTAAAATTGTTTTATAATCCTCTAAATCTTCCTCACTATAAATATTTGCGCTTGGATCTATTTTAAAAAGCAATTCATATAATCCGGGGGATGACTTATATTTTTTATTTCCTATTATAATACCCTCTTTATCAAACGTAACCAGTGTTTTTCCTAATATTAAATTACCATCTTCTAAATTTATACCAAATGTATGATCAAATATACTTGGATCACCTTCTCGTCTATTAAAATCAATTAAATATTGAAAGGCGTATTTATCAACTTGTTTTTTATAATTTTCTTCAACTTCAGACAGTTTTATAGATGTCTTAAATAAGTTTGGATCATGTACTCTACTATATTCTAAGGGTTCATTTGATTCAAAAACTTCATCATCTAACTGACTAAGTTCCATTGTTGGTTCTTTAGCTAATGTTAAATCATTTTGCTGTTCTGGTATAAATGTAGTGTCTAGGGGTTCTTTTAACATGTTATTTAACTTAGATTTAATTGTTTTAACCTTGAAATCATACGGTTTTGTATCAATATCTTGTTTGATTGGTTGCGCTAATTTAATATTGGAAGTACTTTTATTAGCTAGTATATTTAGTGGTATAGTTATTGGTTCAAGCTGTTTGTCAAAGTACCTTTGTGCCTCAGATTCTCCTAGTTTTAATGCGAGATACTTTTGTCTTATAGAATCGCTTGATTTAATAATATCGCATGTTAATTTTTTATCTTCATCATTAGTAGTATTGCTTATTATTTTACGTTTACTATTCCTTTTTTTAAATCTGGTAGGAGGAGTCTTTATTTTAACCACAGTATTTTTTGCACGCTTCTTTGATTTAAACATGGTTACATGTAAACTTTATGCAACTTGAACGTAATTTGAACGTAAATTAAACGTAAATTCAACGTAATGGGAACGTAATTAATGTAATTTGAACGTAAATTCAACGTAATGGGAACGTAATTAATGTAATTTGAACGTAATCAATGTTTATTAAGATAATAAATGCATGTTATTATGAAGATGGTTACCTCAACACTGATTATTATTGTAAAGGTTACTTGGTTATATCTAAAAACATATCAAATCCTTTTCTGTATCGCCCTTTATTTAAGTCACTATTTTTATCTATTACCATAAAGGAATATTTATTTGAATCCCAACATAAATTACAAACTTGTTTAAACTCTAGAAAACTTGGAAAGTCAAAGTTAACATGATCATCATATATATGCTTTAAATTTAAGTCATCTTGCTTGAATAATATAATAAAATTAGTATTATCCCGTATTAATTGCTTTGGAATTTTGCTGTAAGTCTGACATAAATAGAAAGAGTCTATCAAATTATGACGGCCCATGCTAAAAAAATTTCGAATATTATTTTGTTTATCGCAAGCAACATCATCAAATATGAATATAGAATTTGGGCTAGCATCTTCAGGTCTAATAATCTCTTCATTGTCAGTGTATGTATAGTATCCCATACCATTAATATTCTTCATAATTCGTTGTAATATTTTATATTTTGGTTGATATAAAGATTTTGAATAAATGTATATATTTTTAAATCGCAACCCATTTGGATGTTCAATTAGATTAAACATAACATTAGTTTTTCCACAGTTTGAAGGTCCACAAATAATGCATCTAATGTCGTTTGGTAAAAGTAATCCATGTTTTGAATTATTAGTGTAATTATTACTTTGATTATCTACATTCTTTACAGAAAGAGTTTGTTTTTGCTTTACAAACTTCATTGTTTAACCAGGCATGTGTTATAAACTAATGGAATACATTTTAAATGTTTAATCTTTATATATGAAAATATTATAAAGTATAAAATTGGATGATAGCACATACTTTGATCAGTATGATAAAAGTAAAGAAAGGTGATGGTCTTATTGATAAACTAATCAATAAATTACCTTTTGAGTTGCACTTGCCTGGATACAACTATAATCTTTATATATGAAAATATTATAAAGTATAAAATTGGATGATAGCACATACTTTGGTCAGTATGATAAAAGTAAAGAAAGGTGATGGTCTTATTGATAAACTAATCAATAAATTACCTTTTGAGTTGCACTTGCCTGGATACAACTATTGCGGTCCTGGAACACGTTTAATAGAACGTTTAAACCGAGGAGATCAAGCAGTTAATGCATTGGACTCAGCTTGCAAAGAACATGACATTGCATATCACCGCTATAAAGATTTAAGTAAAAGACACGTAGCTGATAAAATACTGATTGAGAAAGCTTGGAAGCAATATTTTTCTAAAGATTCAAAGTTAAGTGAACGTTTAGCATCATTACTTGTTGCTAATATCATGAATATAAAAACCAAACTTGGAATGGGGTTGAAACGAAATAAAAAAATTAAAAAGAAGAAAATAAAGGGTAGCGGAAAGGTCAAGCATAGTATGGCAGCATTAAAGAAAGCTATTCTTAATGCTCGTGGTGCGCTAAAAAATACTTTAATTAACCCTGATAATCCTAAGAGTGTGTCAAAAGCTATTAAAATTGCATCACAAGCCGCAAAACAATCAATTAATAAAAAGTCAAAATTTAAAGTTAATAAACTAAGAATAATTCCTATACCAAAAGTAGGTGGTTTTCTACCATTTCTAATTCCATTATTTGCGGGATTATCAGCACTAGGTGGATTGGCAGGTGGTGTTGCAGGTGTTGCGAAAGCAATAAATGAGGCAAAGGATGCAAAAAAAATGTTAGCAGAAACTCAAAAACATAACCAAACTATGGAGGAAATTGCTATTGGAAAATCTGGCAAAGGAATTTATTTAAAACCTTATAAAAAAGGGTTAGGATTATATATTAATCCGTATCCAAAAAACTTTCGTTGAAGCTACCTAAACGAGCCCTTACTGATGTTGATTTAAGAAAATATGCCAAGAAATTTAATATCCCTCACTTTAGAGGGGTATTCATGAGAAATGATTTACCTAAAAAAATGTATATAAATGAAAGTGGTATAATGAATTTAGATGATAAAACATCAGCGGGAACACATTGGGTAGCTTACATAAAAAGAAATAAAAATATTTTATATTTTGATAGTTTTGGTAACCTTCAACCTCCAATAGAAGCAATTGAATACTTTAAAAATAATACTATTCAATATAACTATGATAGATTTCAAAAATTTAATACTGTAAATTGTGGACATTTATGCTTACACTTTTTGTATTCAAATTCTTATATTTATAATAAATAATATATTGCTATAAATACCTGAGTTTTATTTTTAATTTGTTATTACTATAACTAAGCTTATCGTGAAAGAATTTTTAAATAAAAAATAATGTCTATGACATTTACAATTATTGGAAATAAATCCGTATTAAGCGCCGATATTTTCCCTCCTATAGATTTGTACGATGAACAGTTTGAATTGGGAATAGTCGACTTTCAGACATTTAATTCAATACCAAACATTGACGACACTAACAATAAATTTTATTATGGAGATGGTAAAGTTATTTCAATACCAGTGGGTTCATATGAATTGGAAGATATTCAGGAATATTTAAGGTTAAGCATTGGTGATTCTAGAGTAATAAAACACAACAGCGAATTTAAGGACAAAGCTGATAAGCAAATAAAAGAAGTATTTTTAAATTTAACTGCAAATACAAATACCCTTCAAAGTGAGATAATATGTACTGAAAAAATAGATTTTTCGAAAGAAAATTGTATTGGTTCATTACTAGGATTTAATAAGCAAGTATTAGAACCTAATAAATTACATGTATCTAACTTACCGGTAAACATTATTAAAGTAAATAACATACGTATTGAATGTAATATTACATCCGGTTCCTATCTAAACGGACGTTTAGTACACACAATTCATGAGTTTTCACCTGCAGTTCCACCAGGATATAAGATAATAGAAATTCCAAAGCAAATCATTTATCTTCCAATCGTTGTACCGAAAATAGATAATATTTCTATAAAAATTGTTAATGAAGAAGGTGAACTTATCAATTTTAGAAAAGAAAAAATTTCCTGCAGATTGCACATACGAAAGATTCAATAATGGGTATATGTCATAATTTAAAAACAATATATAATTCATCGTTTAATCAAACTCAGCGTAGTCCAACCAAGCCTTTTAAGAGGATAACATTAAAAAATAAACAGTTTCTTAAGTCGTTAGGATTTAAAATAAATACTCTACAATGACCGCTCATATGCTTAATATTGAAGATAAAATCGTTTTCGATGAATCATTAAGCCAATATGAAATACATTCATACAGTCCATATAACACAACCAGCTATGAATATAATGACGAAATTCGTATACCAATAAATCAACATAATGTATATACATTACCCTCGGAATCTTACTTATACATTGAAGGTAAAACAAAAGACACTTCAAAATCTACACCTGTTTTCATATTAAATGGTATTTTATACCTATTTGAAAGTATAAAATATGAAATAAATTCGGTTGAAATTGATTCAAATAAAAATCCTGGTATAACCACTACTATGAAAGGATATGTTTCATATAATAACAATGAGTTGCAACTTGAAAACTTGGGGTGGCGTGATACAAGTAACAATTTATTAGATAATAAGGGAAATTTTAGTGTTTGTATTCCTCTTAAAACAATATTTGGGTTCTGTGAAGACTTTAAAAAAATTATATTACCAGTAAAGCATGAATTAATATTAATTCGATCAAAAAACGATAATAACGCAATTTGGATAAGTAAAAAGGACGATATAATACCATCAATAACAATTGAAAAGATTCAATGGCGAATGCCTCATATAAATGTATCAGACAAAAAGAAATTAGAATTATTACAAACAATAGAACTCGATAAATCATTGTATATTGGCTTTCGAAGTTGGGACTTGTACGAATATCCAGCATTGCCACGCACGACAAATCAATCTTGGTCTATTAAAACATCTACAGCACTTGAAAAGCCACGTTATGTTATATTAGGGTTACAAAGAGAAGGTAAAGACGATATTACAAAGGATATGAGTAAATTTCACACTTGTACCTTAAGAAACGTAAAACTATACTTAAATTCTGATGTGTACCCCTATGATAATCTTAATCTTGATTATGACAATAATAAGTATGCAATAGCATATGAAATGTATTCTAATTTCCAAAAATCATACTATGATAAAGAGCCGAATCCCATTTTAAATTTAAAGAATTTTAAAGAAAATGCACCTTTAATAGTAATAGATTGTTCAAAACAGAAAGAATTTCTAAAACCTGCTCCAGTTGATATAAGGCTTGAATTAGAAACATCTGAAAATATTGTAGACTACGTTCATGCTTATTGTTTAATATTACATGACCGGATTGTTGAGTATAAACCATTATCTGGAATTGTTAATAAAATTACATAACCATTATAAATAATGATTAATATCTTTAAAGTCATTAAAGAGTAACCATCTCATAACCAAATAATGGATTATAAATTTTTAAATGATTATGAACAAGTTTCGAAAACGATTTCAAAAGTTGGAGCTGTTTTAAAAAAATATAAAGAAAATGAGTGTTTACTAGAAAATCTTACTGATGAAGAATTACATTATTTACCGACAGAGTTCTTTTTGCATTATATAATGTTTTCCACCGATATTGAACAAAACTGGAACCGGCTTCCAATACATTTAAAAGAAGATCACTATATGCAGGGGCGTCGATTATGCTACAAACATTATAACAAAGGAAGAATACAAAGAGATGGACCTCCATGTCAAATAAGAAACTGTTGTGATTGTAATTTTAATTTATATTATGATTCTAATGGAAATAGTTTTACCTTAATAAATAAATAAATATACCTCAATAAATAAAATACATGTTCTTTCATTTATAAAATTTTATTTATATACACTCTATACATATTTACAATTATACATATTTATTAGCTTTTTCTTGTATTTGAGTCTTAAGTAAGTCTATACAAAGCGCCTTAATTTCTAAGCTTAGTAACTTTACATTCATATTTGATGATATATTAGTAAACAATTTATAGTAATTTAATTCTATGTTATTAATGTTATTTAAAACGAAATTTTCATAAAAGTATTTGTTATGGTTTTTATAATTTATTTCATTACTTTCTATTAGTAAAGAAAACAACTTATTCTCCACTTCATTAAAAATATTCAATGCAGACTTTGACCATGCCGTAAGTTGATTTAAAGAAAACGTAATGCACTCTGCTAACTGCATAAGTTTCTGCCAAGACTCTATTTGCATGTATACAGATGATCTTGGACCATTATCTGCCAAAATTGATTTAAGGTGATAATTTTGCTCGATAACCATAGTCGGTTTTTCATACAAAGTTTGAAAATGAATTGTACATTTTGACAATACAATACATGGTTGCTCCAGATATGTTATTATTCCATTAAAATAATTGGAAATACTGGCTTTGTTATTTAAAATAATTTCCCAGTCATTTTGTGATAAATTTACATACTGCCCGTTAAACTTTTCAATCACACAAACACTCTCACAAAAATTATTTGCATCTAGAGCAACTGTAATTTGCTTAGTTTTACTTGTATTTAAAAAATATGAGCACTTAAGCAAATATATTGGATTTATGAAATCAACTTTATTTAATGACTCCATTGCATAAAAAATATATATGATCAATTACGCTACAATTTTAAATTGTAACTAAATAAAATTAAAATTGTCATGACTTTTATATGCTTTCGAAATTACTCTTTTACCTACCCCTCCTACTTCTAAATTATAAATATTAGTAACTCTATTAAATCTATTTTTTCGTTCCTGTAATTTTTTAAAATATGAACTAGTTTTGTTATCTTTTTTTCTAATTCTTTCTGATTTTAATTCATTTTTAAATATATTTAAATTTAAACGTTTAACTACTTTTAAAATATAATCCTGATTGACCGGTGAATGTAATTTTAAATTTTGTAAAATTTCCAAATATAAAATAGAATTTATATTAAAATCAATAATTTCATTGAAAGGTAATTTTTTTAATTTTTGAGTGGTACAATGATCATAAGAACTATTATATTTACCAGTACTTAAAACTTTTAAAATATTTTTCCAACATGTATGGATTCTAAGGATTAATTCAGTTGAAGCCAATTGGCTAATTGTATATCCTATACTTAAAAAATCTTTATAATTATCTATTAAGTGATATTCCTCGCTTTCCCTGAAGTATTGAATTCAATGTTTATGGCAAAACTATAAAAAAAGAAAAAGAAAATTTGCAATAGTTATATACATTAATGCGGATATCACATACACAGAAGAAAAACTCACCGATTTTCCCGAAACTGTTACAATGTTTACACATGTATATAAAATATTTTGATCAAAATTAACTACTGCAACACAATAGTTCTTAAAGTCACTCATTGTTTTACAATGTTTACATGTACAATTACTGTATAAAATAAGTATTTTTTAAACGTAATTTATATATATAATAGTCCCCACTATAAATATAGCTTAAAAAAAATTTTGTGCCCATATTTGGTTAAGTCATGCAATTTTGTATTCATATTGTTCAAGTCATGTAAATTCAATGGATGAATTAGCACCCTTATACTTTATGAATTATCCTTATTTGGATATATTTTCTATGTACAACAAAATTTACAATCTATTAGTAATTAGTGCAATAAAATTAATCATTAAGAATCCAATCAAGTGAGTCTTGGCTCTCATATCCAGGGTCTCCAAATTCAGATATAAAAAGTAACCCGGCTCTAAAAGTTTCACAGAAATTATTCTGATTGATTATAATTTCATCAAAGAATTTAAATTGATTAAACATATTTAAATCTATTAACAAATGACACTGTAATCCACAATTTAACTTTAAATCAATGCCTAAATTAAATTTATTTGGTATATATATTATGTTTAAATATATCTTACTTATATTATCAATTAATATCAATAATAACTAAATAAATAAAAGAATTATATACATTTTAAATTTTTATATATTATAAATTAAGTAATTACAATAGTTTTGATATTTCTTCTAATATATACGACATGTTTGAAATTATTATCATTTTGCTGACGTCTGCTAACACGTGTGCTTCAAATTTCCGGTGAATTCGAAGGAATGCGTTATAAATACACTGTTATAAATAATTTAACACTGTCATAATCTTATAACCAATAACAAATCAAACATAAGAATTAATATCGGTATCTCACTCTTTACCATTAGATATTAATTATTACACACGTAATACTTATTATCGCTATCTCACTCTTTCATATTACCCCACTATTACCCCAACATTGTCTAGCCACGCCACCTCACTCCCCACCCCACCCTTACCCCCTTTTACATTCTTCCAAGTCTAGCCACGCCCCCTCTGCATATCGTGACCTAAATGCATCCCCACTCCAAACTGTCCTGGAACCCGCTCTACTACCCTACTTGTGTTTATTCTTAAATATACTTATTAAAATAAGTGCTGTTTTTTTAATCTATCGTAATTTAACAAATATAATGTATTCTAATATTCTATTAATGCATATAATTTTTAAAATTCAATTGTGAAATGATTAAAAGTTTAATAAAATTAATAAATAGGAGAATATATAAATTATTATGCAAACTCTGTATTCAATATTAAATTTGTTCTATACTAATATAAATGCTTCTTATAAAATCCAGAAAAACGGTAGAAATAATAGTTTAACTAGATACTCATATCCAACTTACAAAAAATATTAAAGTTAATTTAAATTTCCCGCATTTTGCTAGTCTACAAAACGTTCTACACAATCTATTCAATCGAATGGAGAATGTTAGTTTCGATTGTATTCAGGAATAGTGTTTTCAATTGTGATCGAATCCTTCTTCACTCGTTTCGATCGAATCTGTTCGATTGCGAACATTGCTCGCTAAATTCAGGAATAGGGCGCCAGCTCAGTTCTCTTTTTTAGGAAAAAAGTAAAATTAAAAAAGACACATCGCTTTACAAGATTAACTTCAAATAAATAAGATAATCAACTAAATTGTACATTCTATGAAGGATAAACATTTAGACTTTTGCAAAATAACAAATCCAGAGTGGAAATGTAGGATTCATGCCTTAACGGTCCAAAGTTGCAGGCAATTGTATATTTTTGTTACCTGTCTGCCATAAAGCTGCCAGACAAAAGATTAATATGAGGGTCCATTTATTCTCGCAAAAAGCGATTTATTTATCAACATAGTGTCCTTTTAGCGTGATACATTTAGTACAGCATTTTCACTATTTATTTATTTCTTCTAAATAATAGGTTTGCTCAAGGCTCTCAAGACACAAATCTTTTCCTGCACAGCCATTTCTTCAGGTTTGGAAACAGGAAATAGTCGCAGAGGGCTAAATCTGTAGAATATACTGGATAGGGTAGCAATTTCTATCCCAATTTATGATTTTTTTCATGGTGACTACTCAACAAATTTGACAGTAGTCTATTAATTGATGGCAGTTGACGGAAATTGCGCGGGAAATTCAAAAAATCAATGACTTATCAAACTACCCTCATAATCAGTTGTGAACTATAAGCATATAAAATGTCTCTTCTGAACTGTCCATTTTATTTTTGTCGGCTCAATGGCGTCCTTATGACAAAATAGCTGGTGCTATAAGTGTAGTTCTCCAGACACAAAAATAGTCAATTAGACCATTCTTAGGTTGCTATGGTTCTGGTACAGCCTGTTTTAACAATCTTAGCGCAGGGCAGAGACTCCCACTAAACACCAACACTTACGTCACATACATTTTAAATCCTTTACCAACATATTAATTAAAGAAAACGTAAATTTAAGTCGAAACATAAATGTTATATAATCTTACATTGTATTACTGTTACAAATGTATGTCAAATGTAAACTTTTATACGTTAAATCAACCTTAAATCTGCGCCACTGTGTTTAGCTCGGGTATTTCCGCTTAGGTAAATTTAAACCCCAAGGAAATCCTTTTTAGGTAACTCCAAGATTTCTTTCCTAAAAATCTAATGAAGATATTTTGCAGGTCATCCAGCAGCGGTTCAGCGGGTCGGTTGACTTTTACAGGAACTATGCTAACTACACGATGGGATTTGGTCCGGTTGATGGAAATCATTGGCTGGGATTGGAGAAGATCCACCAGGTGGGGTCACGAATTATTCTTATCCTTATGTCATGACTTTGTTTGTAATGTGTCATTCAGTAATACCAACTACACCGAACTAAACTCATAATCATCTGCTGTTAACTGTCAATGGAAATGTGATCACAGTTTAACTGTTACTTTCAGTTGACGAAAAATGGCGACCATGAACTCCGGGTGGAGTTGCAAGCCCACAACTTAACGAGGGCATACGCCTAGTACAGTACGTTTCAAGTTTACTCTGCGTGGTCGGGATTCAAATTAAAGATCTCTGGTTACAGCGGAAACGCAGGTAGGTCCAATGTTTGTTCCACACGCAAGACTTCCTGCACTGATCTCATGTTCCCGTGGGTCACGTGACCCATAAATTTGTTTGCCGCACGGTGGGTGTTTAGTCAGATGGATTGATCCTCTGTATTCCAACCCTAGACCCTTTCAAATTCACGTTATCAGAAATATAGTAGATACAGTGCAGGATAAAATCATGGAACTATCTGACCACGAGACAAAATTTATTAATAACTTACTGATGCGGCACTGATAATCCTCAACAATTTCAGAAAAGTCTTCAACTTGACGTAAGCCATTATTTCTGTGTTCGATGGTCAGAGTAATAGATACGTTAAAATAAACGGGCCTGGTAGACCATGGGCATCCAATATCTCAATCCGCCACTGCATAGATACTAGAAAATTATCAGCGAAATTAAAGTGTCAAAAACCGCACTACGACAAAACCATGCGATGGTCTGCAAAAAATAAATTAAAAACTAAAATTCCAGAGTCTGGTAGAAGTTCAAGGTCATTGTCCAGGCGTTTCCCGTGGTATTGATTCCGTGATAGAATAACGGGATCTCGCTTGGTTTCTAGTCCCGTAAATTCCAGGGGTTTCTTGATAAAACAAAATCAATATTCTTGAACTCTCCTATATTATCCTTATATTTCCACAAATCAAATATTTTATAATTATTGCAAAAATCCTGGAAAATGCATAATTCATTTTGTGTCAATAATCCCAATGTTTGATCAATTAATATTACTTTGTGCAGTTGCATTTAGTTGCTGTCACACATTTGTTGCAGCTGCACCATTTGTCCTTACTTTGATTTGTGTTTTTGTGTACAGGCTAACGAGGTAAAGACTGTCTTAATAAAATCAGTCACTTCTAAATTACTACTCTTACAGAAAACATCAGGCTGCAATTGCAATTGTTGCAAATATTGGGCAGTAGTGTTGTAGCTGGGACATGGTGTCAATGGCGTGTCATTTATGTTATGCAAATACAAAACTAATGGGCCCCATGGGTGACCCATTGGTTGACAACAGGTTAGTGATTGAATTTCATGTTGAAACCTCTGTTGAAGTGAGATCAAAAACTTTTGACATTTGGTGGGTGGTGCCTGATGTCGGTGATTAGCCGTGTCGACAGAAATAAATCAATTTCGTTCAAAACTAGAAGTTTCTAGATCAAAAATTGTAGCTAGCATTATGATATCGATATTTGTTGACCATTTTATGTATCGTTCCACGTACCAGAGTTGAATCAGGTCAGGCTTTCTTAGAGGGCGCATATATAAAACAGACTGTACATGAGATAGCATACTCAAATGTCAGATACTTGTTACAGCTGTATGGAGCAACGCATAAAGTTATGATAGTATGAATGTGATAAACAAGGTTAATAAAATGGATTACTTATTATTTTACAGACTTCTATAAGAATATTTAAAAACTAAAGAAAATAATAGAAAGTAATTCACAATCCAATGTCCCCCTCGCATCACTAGACAAACCGGGCAACACCGGGTATTAGGTTAATAACAAATAAACTTAACACATAACACACTTTGTGACGTGAACATGTTATTAAATGTTAAATCATTGATTAAGTAATGTGGTTGACATGTTGAGGACGGAACACGTTCTGTTTTACTTTTGTAGAAAATTTTAATTATTTGACGTTGAAAACAACAGGAAGTTTTATGTTTTGTTTCCCCGTTGTCCATTGGTTGTAAAATAATGCTCCCCCCCGCCACCCCGTCACGCCGTGAACGAGTTAACAACGGATGGTTGTTGTTGCATGTGTCCAGTTGTTGATTTGTTTGTACCGCAGTGTTCTTGTTATTGTTTCAGGCGACTCCACGTACGGAGACAGCTACACCAACGACAACGGAAGGATGTTCACTACGTACGACAAGGACCAGGACATGGACTTGCGTCACTGTGCTGAGCAGCGGCGAGGTGCCTGGTGGTACAGTGATTGTGGGGTCAGGTAACTATCTCCACCTGCGTCTGCGTGATGCGTGATGTGACGGTCTTCTAGAGTGTAGAGTAGGGCTTCGCACGAGACGAGATAAGGCGAGACTTTCAAAAATTTCGTCTCGGTTTCGAAAGTCACATCTCGTTATTGTGAGAACTTACTCCTAAGATAGTCCTAAACAAAGTAATACATTCTATTAAAATTAATAAATGCGTTAGTAGTTTCTAAAAATTATTCTCTCTTCTCTATTAAATACCATGGAAATAATAGGAATGAATAAAAAAAACATGACTACTATTATCAAGTGCAGAGACAGCTGTTGCTGTTTGGATTAATGCTGAAAATGTAATGAAAAATGTCAAAATATGCAGAGATGAGGAATTTTTCTCGTTTTTACATGGATTGTATACTGCCTGAACTTATCGATCACCGTTTACAGCAATAATTTATAACTTAATTTTCATTTTTTTAATCCCAGTGATAAGACCAGCCCAGCATACTATGTGCAAAGATATGTTGTATACAACAATTATAGTTTATTTGTATTTTATATATAAAAAAAATCTTTTATCTTTTTATAAAATTACTAGAGTTTACCCCCGTCGCAAGCGACGACTGTCTTTTGTATGTGCAATAAATTTCATTTCAAATTTTAATTCTATTTTTAAATTGAAATATTTATAAATTTATATATAAAAACAAATAATTTTTCATATAAACTGACAAAAAAAAGGAATTTTTTTCAACAAAATAAAAAATATTTTCAATTTATTCCTTAATTGACCAACTTTTTTTCAAAATTTGGGATTTTTTTTTTCGATTCGAAAATTAGGTACCAAAGTTAGCCTATATAAAAAATTTCAACTTTCTAGCACAATTTTTACCCTTAGCAAAAAGCCGCCACCCAATAAAATTTTGAAATTTTGATTTTTTTTTTTAAAAATATTGTATTCAATTATTACACAATCCAAAATTTGGACTTTCTCCAAAGATTCCTAATGGGCCCCCTAATATTCTCAGAGCCCCTTTTATTAAATTTTCAATTTCGATGTTTTGAAATATGTTCGCATTTAATAGCGGAATACACATGCAAAATTTTCCAAAGGGCCCAATTTTTTTCCAGTTTTTCCAAAATTACGGGTTTCCAGGAAATTCAGGTTAAAATCCGGGGACGCCAAAAGTCTTAGAATTTTTTTCTCTACTAAATAGGAAATATAGGATTATAATATTTTGTACTTGCAACAAAGTACTTGCTTTCCTTTGTATTTGTATGTTTACAATTTTATTTTTATTGCAGTACTAAATATTTAATTTTCAGACCATTGATTGTGGTTATAGTACTAATACGTATTTTAATGTCGATTTGACTATGAGTTTGGTACAAGCAAAATATCTGTTTCTTACGGACGACCCTATGCATAAACAACACCACATTTCACACATTTAATGTCTCTGTATTAGTAATTTGTAGTTGCATGAGTAAGTCGACAACACTTAAAGAACACTTCAGCAATATCCTTTTTGCGGCAAAATGTCTTCAAACAATCCTATTGTAAATAATTTATATTCACATTTATTTTCCTTAAAATATTCGTTTCCGTTTAACTACAAAAAGTTGTAAAAGACAAAAATTTAACATATGTTTGTTTACCAGATTTTATATTTCGTAAATTTACAACCTAACCTTTTTTTGCTAGTTTATATTTATCACAATATTTTTTTTGAAATAACGTCGAGACTAGAATCTTGGTATCGTTCTGTCACAATACACACAATCATTCGTTTCCATGTTACAACATTTTCTCCGCGGCAGTTCAGGCATAAATTATACTTAAACTAGTAAAATATTTTAGAAATTTTGCTTTAATTAAGGTAGCTGTGCCGCGACACTAACTTCTAGCTGTACTCTTTCTATTACACGTCCTATATTTAGGTTAACTTTTTTACGATAATGTAATGTCAGATTACATTAAAAAAAATATTCGTTTGACATAAATTTACGTTTTTTGTTCACTGGATGATTAAAAGCAGTTTTATTAGATGAATTTAATAAAATATGTAGCAACCCAATGAAACTCCCATCGCTGTGTTACGGATTTAGATTTTTGTAAATTATGATTTTCAGTGAATTGACTAAAATATATTTCAGTGCAGAGTTCATGGCAACATTCAGTTGTTGTCAGTTGGTAACCCTGATCCATTTATGTTCACCCTCTGTTTTTGTGTTGGTACTATTCTAACGTTGTGTTTTACTTGCAGCAATTTGAACGGTCCGTACCATAATACGGCTGTGATGGGTGAAAAGACAATGTTCTGGGAATTCGACTTTGGCATCTACGCCCTTAAATCATCGCGGATGCTGATCAGAAAGAAATGATCAGCGAGTTATGTTATTGCTAGTTTATTATAACAATAATAATAACATTTAAAATATAACGTACTTTATTTAACAATAAATCCACTTTTAATACAATGATATAATTATAATAATATGGTTACTTCCTCGATGGATAGTAACAGAATATACTACTTAATATTACAAAATGTTTCCTTATTTATACTAGTTTATTTATCTATATTTTTGGTACGGCATCCTGGGGCCCTATTTCTGAATTATGCGAGCAATGTTCGCAATCGAACAGATTCGATCGAAACGAGTGAAGTAAGATTCGATCACAATTGAAAACACTATTCCTGAATACGATCGAAACTAACATTCTCCATTCGATTGAATATATTGTGTAAAACGTTTTGTAGACCAGCAAAATGCGGGAAATTTAAATTAATTTAAATAATTTTTGTAAGTTGGATATCATTACCTGGTTAAACTATTATTTCTACGGTTTTTCTGGATTTTAGAAGAAGCATTTATCTTAGTATAGTACAAATTTATTATTGAATACAAATTTTGCATAATAATTTATATATTCTTCTATTTATTAATTTTATAGAACTTTTAATCATTTCACAATTGAGTTTTAAAAATTATATGCATTAATAGAATATTAGAATACATTATATTTGTTAAATTACGATAGAATAAAAAAACAGCACTTATTTTAATAAGAATATTTAAGAACAAACACAATATACTGTTTCTAATTTTATTAATAAATAAACAGTATATTTTATTATAAATAAGATCTATTAATTAAGTATTTTGGCTACGTCTAGTTTCTGATTCTAATGGTTGTATTTTCTTAACTGTATTTCATTTTCCATATAATTTAATAATTTTTGAATTCCTAAAGTTCTAAATATATTTACATTGAATACATTAATAAACATGCAAAATTTCATCCTTCTAACTTATAAAAGATAGTTTAAAAAAGATAGTTAAGGAACCGTTTTCTAGCCACCATACGAATCGCCTAAGCATATAAACTTTCACCTGGAACATTATAATATAGCAGGATGAAGCTTCAAATTTTAAACAATAATGTGCTACTAAAATAACTTTTACTTTTGTTAATTTTAAGAAGAATAAAAATCCTTCTGCAGCCATCTTCAGAAGATTGTAAAAATAATTTTCCACCATTAGTTGTAATCTGAATTATTACTAGCCAGAAAATCAGTATTGCCATATGTAACGGTATATGTTACGTCACGTGTAATTTTCTTCACTTCATCCCGAAAATGCTCAAGCCTATCCCCACTCATCAAAATGCACTATTTCTCCACGCCCTAAATTTCCAAAACTTGACAGTGATATATCTAGTTAAAGTTTTAATTATCCTAGTAGTTGATGACGTCACGAACTGAATAGAATATAATAAGTAATGTTATTTATTTTTAGTTTTATATGACAACATTATATTGAAACATTATGGGTCGACTCAACAGCTGCTACAGTTTTGACGTTTAATTCTGCATCTCTTTTACACTTCTCTTATTTAACAGTGATAATAATGGTAGTGGGGAAGAAGGTGAGGGGCAAATGACTTCTGTAATATTCCGAATTTAATAATAAATTACTTATAATCTATACTAATATTATAAAGCGACAGAGTTTGTTTGTTTGAACGCGCTAATCTCCGAAACTACTTGTTCGAATTGAATAATTCTTTTTGTGTTGGATAGTCCAGTTATCGAGGAAGGCTATAGGCTATATAACATCACGCTACGACCAATAGGAGCAAAGATATAGTGGTAAATGTGTAAAAAACGGGAGAAATATTATAAAGCGACAGAGTTTGTTTGTTTGAACGCGCTAATCTCCGAAACTACTGGTTCGAATTGAATAATTCTTTTTGTGTTGGATAGTCCAGTTATCGAGGAAGGCTATAGGCTATATAACATCACTCTACGACCAATAGGAGCAAAGATATAGTGGTAAATGTGTAAAAAACGGGAGAAATTATTTCATCTTTGAAGCCTTCCGTTGCGTGCGCCGTGAAAACGGTTCAAGATACACAAAAAATATGTATTAAAGAATAATAGCTCTTTTAATGATCTAAAAAACAGTCTGCGATAGTATATGTCTATCTTTTAAGATTAACTCACAAAAACCGTTTTTATGGTATTTCAACAAAAAACTTTAAAGATTACAATGATAAATAACTCCCAAACAAAACCAACTCGCTCTCTGCGCTGGCCGGCGCGGCGGGAGAGAGGCGGTGCTTGCGGGCAAGCCGGGAGGGGGGTGTAGCTCAACGAGATACCATGCCGCGCGGGTCACTCGCGCGGTCGGCTCCCTACTGAACGGTTGAATGCAGCGCTAATTTGTTTATGCGATATAATTATCATCGTAATATTACTTTTTAAACACAGTTTCATTTTGTAGTTGTTTTCTATATAGTAGGTACTTTATTTGTTTTAGGATAGTATTTAGTTACACAATAATAACACTTTTTTGTTTTTATGTAGATTATCTATACTAATATTATAAAGCGACAGAGTTTGTTTGTTTGAACGCGCTAATCTCCGAAACTACTGGTTCGAATTGAATAACTCTTTTTGTGTTGGATAGTCCAGTTATCGAGGAAGGCTATAGGCTATATAACATCACGTTACGACTAATAGGAGCAAAGATATAGTGGTAAATGTGTAAAAAACGGGAGAAATTATTATAAAGCGACAGAGTTTGTTTGTTTGAACGCGCTAATCTCCGAAACTACTGGTTCGAATTGAATAACTCTTTTTGTGTTGGATAGTCCAGTTATCGAGGAAGGCTATAGGCTATATAACATCACGCTACGACTAATAGGAGCAAAGATATAGTGGTAAATGTGTAAAAAACGGGAGAAATTATTTCATCTTTGAAGCCTTCCGTTGCGTGCGCCGTGAAAACGGTTCAAGATACACAAAAAATATGTATTAAAGAATAATAGCTCTTTTAATGATCTAAAAAAAAGTCCGCGATAGTATATGTCTATCTTTTAAGATTAACTCACAAAAACTGTTTTTATGGTATTTCAACAAAAAACTTTAAAGATTACAATGATAAATAACTCCGAAACAAAACCAACTCGCTCTCTGCGCTGGCCGGCGCGGCGGGAGAGAGGCGGTGCTTGCGGGCAAGCCGGGAGGGGGGTGTAGCTCAACGAGATACCATGCCGCGCGGCTCACTCGCGCGGTCGGCTCCCTACTGAACGGTTGAATGCAGCGCTAATTTGTTTATGCGATATAATTATCATCGTAATATTACTTTTTAAACACAGTTTCATTTTGTAGTTGTTTTCTATATAGTAGGTACTTTATTTGTTTTAGGATAGTATTTAGTTACACAATAATAACACTTTTTTGTTTTCATGTAGATTATCTTAATATATATAAATTACGTGTCACTGTGTTGTCCGCTATGGACTCCTAAACTACTTAACCGATTTTAATGAAATTTGTACACCGTGTGCAGTGAACTTGAAAGATAGGATAGCTTACATCTCAATTTATTTATCTTATTGCTAATTATTTGTCTATTAATTATCTGTATATGACATATGACATCGGGCGACGATGATGGCGACATCTGCTGACTAGATTGAGTAAATATTCTGTTGAGTAAATCGAAATCTGTTGACTAGATTGAGTAAATATTCAATAGATGGCGCTATGTAATGTAATATGACAAAAACGTTAGTCACAGCAACGCGTGGCCGGGACAGCTAGTTAATAAATAAAATGTTTTAACTTTATTTTAAATTTCTAGATGTAGAATTTCTATTAGTATTTTTTCTACCCTGTCTATTCGTTAGCTGGTTTTTCGATATTGGTACGTTGTTCCATTCTTTCTGTATCTCAAAAATTTAACGGACGATCTGTGTGTCGTCCGACTCTGTCGTTGCGTCTGTTATAATAATGATTTCCGCTTTCGTGATAATAATTATTTCCGCCTCCAGTACCTATAATAAATTGTTGTATTAGAAGCAGCTTGGTTTATTGCAGGCGTTTTCTGTGAATATAGAAAAAAATGCGTTCAGTTAATACAACGGACCTCTTACTTCTCCATGCTAGTCAGGGGCGATAGTACAAGTCAAAAGAATCGATAATTATTTAAAGTGGGAATGCAAATTATAATTATACTTTATTAACTTTACCAAAATATTTAAATAAAGTAGATAAACGAACAATGAACTAAGGTGTTTGCAAAGTTTTGACCCTTTAATTATCCTGGTTCTTTATTTTTATTTTATATTTATTTACTTATTTGCCTTGACTTTCTTTCGTCATAGCCACCATAGCCATAGCCGTCATAGCCACAATGGTAGTTGGGAAGAAGGAGAGGAAGCAATGACGTCATAAATTAAATTAATAATAATTTTGTAAATTAAAAAAAAATGTTTATTTCAATCGTTGATATCTTCTATAATATTGTGAATTGAATAAAAACAATTGGATATTTGAGGTTATGTTAGCCAACTTTACCAATATACGGTGCAGTTTTATAGTTATGGTTCTCTACCCAATTGCGATGAATGCGGTGGTGCGTGGAATATCTTTGAATATCAAAGAAATTCATGTAAGTTCCTTATTTAATTTAGTGGCCGACACTTAGGGGGCTCGGATGTCCATACACCGTCGTAGCAGGTGATTTTGTCAGTTCCGATGAGTTCGAACAATTCGTCGCAGGAATATTCAACACCAGATAAACTGCGAACTTGAATTCCCGGAAGTGATTGATCCACATCATCCACAGAATTGATTATTCTTCCGTTGGCTGGAACTGCAGGCAAAGCACACAGCTCGTTGCCTAAAACGTAAAGAGAAATTTCTATAAACCTTCAACCCAAAAGGCAGCTGAGCTCTAAATGGTTGAAATAAATAAATACTGATTACGCCTGGAACTTATGCTACATATATTACACGTTAGATAGAAGAAGATCATTAATGCTTTGAAACAAAGTAAGACACTACTAACATTCTAGGAAATGTTTAAGGAGGTATAGAACGTACCGTCAATGCAAAAAGTTTATCTCTCGGTAATACGAAATGCAAAATACGAAGTACATGAGGGTCAGACAAATATTGGGACTGTACCTTTAAAAATTAATTTTTCAATTCCCTATTAAACTGCTATTTGCTTCTCAAAATGATTTTTTATGCATATAATAGTTTAATAAATTAAAAATTACCTATAATTAATATCAAATATGTGGTGAAATTGAGCTAAAAATTATGATTTGTATGGAAAATGACTATTTTTAATCATGTATAAAAAGAAAACTATGAACCCTAGGTCTCTAAAATTTTGAGACAGCATGTATTTTAACTATTTGTATAGACCCTCCAAATTTCACAACGTTTTCATCATTTACGTTAACGTCCTGTACCTCCTTAACAGTGTTTGAGGTTTATTTAACAGAAGAAAGTTTACCAGTTAGGTACTTGACCTAAATTTACGTTTTCTGATATACGGTAGAAATTTTAGTTTTTACTTTAAATTTTATAGCTTATGGGAATATACCTAGTCATTTGCTAAACCATTTTTAATTTACGTTTTCTTTGTTTTTTAGAACCTTACAAGATCCTACATTTCTAAATTAACAAAAACTATATTATACTATAACCTCCAAAATGTAACAATCTGTCTAAATGAAGTACGATTTATTTTTAAAAGAAGTTCAATGTCAGTTTGTCAAAAATAAAGAAGTAAAAACAATTTCTATTACTAATTGTTATTAAAAACAATAATTTTAATTATTCCACATTCAATCAAACTGTCAAAATTTATATTACTAACGACGCATGCGCACCAACTAAATTAACTAACCTCAAACACGAATGCCTAACCTAAAATCTAGACTAAAACATTAAATGAAAACGTAAATTAAATATAAGAACAGTGAGTGAGAAGGAGGTTTAACGAAGTTGGGATTTAAATGGTCGTGGAATGTTCAATGATAAAGTTATTGATAGAACAGTAGATCGTCTGGAACAAGTTGTTACGAATTCCAAGATGTCTTTGACTCACCCACGCATTTCGGAATCACTGGCAGCCATTTTCCATTTTCGCAGTAGATGATAGGTGCCCCTTCCAACAAGTATGGTGCGGGGCAATAATACTTCAGTGTCTGGAATTCCTCAACCGATGATCCTGCAACTGGAGCATCTGGAGAACCAAGGATCGAGTAGCTGCCCTTTATGGGTGCATCTGGGACAACGCAGGCTGCGTCTAATCCTGTCGACATCGTTAGTTATTAAAAGTACAAGAAATCGATTAATGGGCTTGCGTCCTCATTTTTTAGTGGTCGATTTTTCCATTGTTGATTGAAATTGATGTTAATAAATGTGTATTGGCGTGTAATGTTCTGTAGCTGTTGGTAGTCGAAATAATCAAGTCAAGTCAAAGAATAATAAGTTTTTATTTTATTTAACCCTGTTACTGCAGACATAATTTTTAAAATGCATTTTACGTCATACAAATATGGCCGACCATTTCTAGCGCTAAAACTACAATTCAAATTATAATTGCTATATCTCCGTCAACATTTAGATATTTAATAAAATAGACACGCCAATACACATTTATTAACATCAATTTCAATCAACAATTGAAAAATCGACCACTTCAATCAATGTACTCGGAAAGTAACTGAGTCCAACAGTCGAGCATCGTTAACAAGAAATATAATTCATAGAATTATTAGTGTTTAAAAATATCAATTGTAAAAATAATAACGAAAATTAAAACTAACCTGACAGCAGTACCAAATGGCACACCACAACTATTGTAAAAGTTTTCAACATTCTTGATTTCATTACGTTGTTTCAATTGTAATTGTGATAGCATTAGTTGGTCCAGGCATCTTATAGTTGCTTCGACGAATGATAACCTGGTACAAACTGGTAATAATTCGCGTAAATAAGGTGAGAGGTCACGCGGATGACGTCAGAGTGATTAGAGGAGGATGTTATGTAATCAGAACAGATTTAACAAGCATTAAGGTCATTACCAATCGTGTGATATGTTCTACAAATCGTTATATTAGTTATTAGTTGCCAACGGGTATGAATTTTAACTGAATTTATATAAAACTGCACTATATATTGTGTATATTGATAAAGTTGTCTCTCATAACCTCAAATATTCAATTCACAATATTATAGAAGTTATTAACGACTGAAATAGTCATTTGTGTCCTTTAGATCATTCATGGAATCTGCGTGTGATGTCACATCTGCTAATAGACTTGTGTCCTATGTCTTAATGTCTATAAAAGTGTACTATATATTGATAAAGTAGGTTACTAGAACCTTAAATGTTCAATTATTTGTTAATAACTCCTTATATGTTAAGAGATATTAACAATTAAAAAAGTCATTTTGTGTCTTTAATTATTAAAGGGATTCAATGTTGTACACATTCCAAGTGCATGTGACATCAAAATCCTTGTGTAAGGCTACCAACCTTACAGCTCATAAATCTCTGCTATATGTATTTATATATCAAAATATCAAATATTATTTAAAACTATTTCAAGGAACAATCAAATTTTAATATTATGTCTGCCTTAGCAGGGTTAAATAAAATAAAAACTTATTATTCTTTGACTTGACTTGATTATTTGACTACCAACAGCTACAGAATATTACCACAGAACTGACCTACTCAACAAATGAATGACTTTAAAATGCATTTCACGTCATACAAATATGGCCGACCATTTCTAGCGCTAAAACTACAATTCAAATTTTTAATTGGAATATCTACATCAATATTTAGATATTTAATAAAATAGATACACATTTATTAACATCAATTTCAATCAACAATTCAAAAATCGACCACTAAAAAATGAGGACACAAACCCTTTGTTATAATATTCTCAAACCTTTATAATATTTGGTTTGAATCTTGTGAAAGCTGGTTTGAGAATATGATAAAAACTGTATATCTGGTGGTCTATATAACAGGCGTTTTTACAGAAGAACAAATTAAATCGAATAAATTTAACTAACATATACAATTTCAGAAATTAAAGTTAAATTTTGTTAGCTAATTTTAATGCTGATAAAAAGCAGTTAGTAGTTCCTTATATTAAGTGCGCAGCATTATTACATTGATACTTTGTTCTCATAAAAAATGTCTTTTAACAGGTATTGTCAGATTACGGGCATTATATTAACAGACGATTCTTCAAATGCCGATATTTTCTAAATTACGCTATGTAAGTTTACCTAAAACTATAAGCCGCCCTTAAATAAAGGGAAAAATAGATCCCATACCCTGGAGCGAGCATATATAACATAATTTAGAAAATACATGCCTCTTCAAAATCTTCAGTATTAACAGAAGACAACTTACGAATATTATTGGAGACGTAGCCATATCACGAGTTTCAAATATGATTGGCGATAAACTTCTATCAGCAACAGAAGGATTACATGTTGTTCCTTTACTTATAAAATTGAAAGAACCAGGTATTCGCTCTGAGGGAAGGCATGGTAGGGGAATTTAAATCGACTGAAGCGTTCGCAGTGGTCTTTTTGAACATTACGGGAGGCTACTATAACCGAAACTGTAAACAAAAACACGTTAAAATAATTTTTTTCGTTTTAATTTAAATAAATTAAATAAAAATGAGACACCAAAGTTGCTGTGTAGTGAATTGTAAAAATACGAGCAGAAGAAGTGAGTGCAAATTTTATAAATTTCCTACCGCTAAATGGAAAATAAATCAACGGAATCAGTGGATAGCTGCGGTTAAAAGGCTAAAGTAAGTAGTACCATAACCTTATTGTTATGAAAAAAAATAATTCGGAGTGTTATAAATTTTTGTAAAATTGTTAAGTTCAGCAAATGTAAATAATTTTTTTTGCAATTCTGTAATGAAAAAGTAAAAAGAAAATTTATAAGTAAATAAATTGTTATATTATAGAAATTTAATGATTAAAAGAAAAATAAAAGTTATCACAGACTGAAAAAATTTTGATTTTGCAAACAGTTTAATTAATACTGTGCTGAAATAATGAAAAATATATATTTATAGTGTTGATGGATCACCGTGGGTTCCCAAGCCATATGATTGTATTTGTAGTGACCATTTTATTGGGGGTAAAAAATCAGAAGAGGAGTTAAGTCCTAGCTACATTCCAACAATATTTCCTTCAATTTACAAGTCTCGAAAAGTTAATGAATCTTCGGTCATAAACAGGTAAAAATTATTTGGTAAAACTAGACCAATGTTAATAACATAATTATAATAATTTCATATTTTCAGATACAAGCGTTTAATAAACCGGCAGATAAAAAAATCACCTCCAAAATCAAGTTCTGAACTCACTGTATTAGAACCGATGGAAGTGATAAATGAATATGATAACCCTTTGATTGTGTCTTTAAAAGTTGACCAAGAGTGTCAAGTTGATTTTTATTCAAACTCTGATGTCAATTCTCAAACGTTTATTTGCAATCGTTATGTCACAAATGATTTGTGTCATGCTGAAACTCAGACAGAAATAGTTGAAGATACTAGGCCGATAACAATTCATGCTAGTGATAAAAAATTTGTTAATAAAGAATGTGGTACTGATCAAAAAACGTTTGCTGATAAGGAAAGTCAAGCGGATAATAAAATCTTCAGAGGATTCGCATCGGTGACAAAAGATCAAGAAATCATTGATCTGGCCGGTGTATCATTCCCAAATTTTGATTTCTTATTGAGTAGACTATGTACACCTACGTCACGAAAATACATTGTATCAAAAAAAGACCGACTTTTAATTTTTGGAACCAATTGTTACAAGCAGACTGTTTAACAGTTTCACAAGACAGTTGAATGATTTCATCTTCCGATAATTGCACGTTATTCAAATAAAACTCCCGGAGATTCGGATCCAGCTTATACTGACTTTCATAAATAGAATATTCCCCGCAAAAAATTAAAAAATTTTCTACACATGCAGCACATTCTTCTTTCTCTAAATTCAGTTCTACTTGCGCCAACAGAGAGTTAATCACATTCCTTACTGTATGTTTATTATTTTTTATTAACTGTGCTTCCATAATTCGTTTTAAAGGAGAATCGACTTTTAAATCAGTTATTACAACATTCTGAGGCTCATGTAATTGAGTGTATTTATGCGGCATCATTTTTTTGAAATACTCTCCTTTAGAATATTTGTGTTTAGCAAATTGACGAGCGCCCGGCTTACCCCACTGCTGCTCGTGACTCGTTTTTGAAGCACTTTCTTCATTATTAATAAAATAAATTAACGCAGCAACATGTTTACACTTGCCACTCTTATTATATACACAATTACAGTGTACATTTGTCACGTAACGTGCAGAGTTTATCTGAAATTGAAATAGAAAAATCTATTAATTATATAATACTTAAACATTATTTAAAGTAACGAAATAAATGATCTAGATGTGCATTACGTCTAAAGAAGTAGCATAAGGTGTAGCGTGGACTGATGCTTGCCGAATAACGCGAGATTTTATCAAAAAACTTTCAAAGTTTCGTCGATGTTCCTCGACTTCTCTTACATGTCCAGCATCAACAAGTTTTTTGCCTTTGGTCATTGTCTCCGGCTGAAATTCTATTTGATTGGTGATGGACTGAAATCCTGTCTTTATAATAATATCCATGTCTTTGGTTCGACTAAAAATAATAAAAAAATAAGTGAATTAAATTAGTATTTACTTATTCTATTGAGAAAACATTTTAATCATTATTTTTTTTTTTAATTTTTTTAAGAACTATTCCGAGGTTTTGAAATAAATTTTAAGCAACTTAACCTTATAAATGTTTACTGCATTTCTTTATTTATTTTATCATTATACTTACTTGTGTTTTTGGTACGTTGAGATCAGTTATAAAATGTCAATAACTATTTAATTTTCACATTTTTTTTTATGACTTGTTTATTATTGTTTATAATATTTTTTTAATGAACTTTTTCTTTGGCTATTGACAAACATATAAAAACATACACTGATAGCCTCCCGTAGTTCATATTTAGTCTGGCGCTGCAGTCACACTCGGAGCGAATAGTCTGAATTCCAATTGAACTAGTTTGTTTTTTAATCAATTGATATGGTTGGCTCAAAACAGGGCCTTGAGACGCCATGTTTTTTAATGGACCTGCAACTAAATATTTAAAATACAAATATTAAATTATAAATAAATTACGAATAAAATACAAAATGCTTAAGATTTAATTTACCTTGTACAGACAACCTTGTAGGACCTGTAGTTGATGAGTTGCTTTCATAATAGTCAATATATCCAGGTGTGCTACTATACACTTTAAAAAAGAAAGAAATAGAACAATCATTATCTTTTTTATAGAAGAAAGTGTACTATGCCTTTAATAACTCGATTTATAGATAAATTTAATTTTTCTTTGCAAATTATTCTTATTAAAAATGGGTGGCCGATGTAAGTAGGTCGTAAAATCAACTTATAAATAACAAATAAACTTATTCCATGACTGGCAAAGAATTCTAACTCACAATATGATAAACAAATATACCAACCGTATAACAAACAAATCTACAAAAAACACAATGAGCTTGTGTCCTATGTCTTAATTTCTATAAAAGTGTACCATATATTGATAAAGTGGGTTACTAGAACCTCAAATGTTCAATTATTTTTTAATAACTCCTTATATGTTAGGAGATATTAACAATTAAAAAAGTCATTTTGTCTCTTTAATTATTAAAGGGATTCAACGTTGTACAACATTCCAAATGCATGTGACATCACAATCTCTGCTATATGTATTTATATATCAAAATATCAAATATTATTTACAGCTATTTCAGAGGAACAATAAAATTCTAATATTATGACTGCCTTAGCAGGGATAAATAAAATAAAAACTTATTATTCTTTAACTTGACTTGATTATTTGACTACCAACAGCTACAAAACATTACCACAGCACTGAGCTACTCAACAAATAATTGACGTTAAAATGCATTTCACGTCATACAAATATGGCCGATCATTTCTAGCGCTGAAACTACAATTCAAACTTTTAATTGCTATATCTCCGTCAACATTTAGATATTTAATAAAACAGACACGCCAATACACATTTATTAACATCAATTTCAATCGAGAATTGAAAAATCGACCACTAAAAAATGAGGACACAAGCCCATTATTATAGATTGAGAAACGAAAAGAAAGGCTGCAGAAACTGGGAAAATTGAGAGAAAGGATGTGCAAGGTGTGCGGGAGTGAGATAAAAACGTTGGAGCACATTAAGTATTCATGTGAGAAAATAGTAAAAAGTGAAAAGAAGATTGTGCAGTTATTGAAATGAAATGAAGTTTAAGTTCATTTATTTTTTTTTTGAAGGAGAGAATGAGTAGATAGAATAAGAAACACAAATGAATTGTAATTAATCATAATGATATGTAATTTAATGATTTAAGCCGAAAGAATGCAGTATGTAGTAATGGCAAAAAAAGTAATGGCAAAACTCCAGGTATAATATCAGCAATTCAGCACCTTCCATAACGAGATTTGTTTTCATTTTGAAGAAAAACAAATGGGATGTAGCTTAATATTGAAGGGAATGTGTACAAAAAACAGAAATATTGCAGAATATTAAGAACAGATGAGAATAATTGGTGTGGAAACGAAAGAAGAAGAGATAGAGAACGTATAGAAGAGGAAAGCATATTATGGAAGAAGAAAGATTTGTTTGAACTGAATAATATGAACTAATTAGACTAAGATAAAAATTAAAAATGTAATGACTGTATTTCCCATGTACACTTATTAAGTGAACTTCAATATTAAGAATTTGAGTACTTTGGAGCTCTAATTTTTTTATTACATCATTCAGATTATATTTTATGAAAATCAAGTGGCGTACGGCAGAGTTCACACGGCATTGTTTATTACAGTATTCGATTTTAAACGTATAATCGGCGGGATGTTCACTCGCTAAATTTTTATTAGTAAACACGTTTAGGCACAGTTTCTAGACGACAATCATTGTAACTAGGGTTCATTGTTATGGGTTCACGCTTGGTTGTACTTTCATATAGGCAACAAATACATCAACGGCTTCGATATATAAGAATCAATAATCAGTGCATACTGATTTAAAACATTTGAAAAGTTGAATTCAAGTCTACCAAAAATAAATACGAATATACGCAAGTACATCAGTACTAAAATGAAATTTGCTATATGATTAAGGTGAGCAAAGAAATAACAACGCGCTGTTTTATAGAAGAATTACCTAAGCTTTATTAATTAAATAGATACACATGAACTTATTTGACCAACATATGTATTCCATTTAAAAGTTATTATAATCAACTATTTCTGAGAGTTCAGACTGTTGTCAGATTTGTACTGTTAGAATCAATAATAGCCGAATTATTGATGATTTGGAATTCTTGGTTAAAATATTGACTGCCATAATTAACATGGAAAGATTCCTCTCGATTTTGTCTACTGCTTTTGATTCTTTTCAACAATTGTAGCACTCCAATTTGAAATTCTAGGACTTGATCATCGTCAAACTTATCTAATGATGGTAATATCCCATTAAAAAAAGAAAGATGACGATTTATTACTTCAGGTTCAATATTTGAATAAGTATTCATAAATTTAAACATCTTAGCATCTAGATGATCATTTTCTTCGTTTTCGTATTCTGTGTTGTTATATTCGGTGATAATATTGCTTAATATCTCTTTAGGTTCTATTAATTTCTGCAGATAGCTTAACTGTTTACTAGGTTTATAAGGCCTCACTGTTTTAGCGCCACTTCCTGGCCTCTTCTGCTCTTGAATCATTTTATATGATCGAATATAATTATCTTTTATATCTATAAAAACATAATCATGATCAGATTGTATTAAGATGTATTACATAGCGTAAATACTTCAAATTTTGGGTTTACTTTTAGATATTATAGACCCAGGGAGTTATTTTATTTGTTACGAGTCCTTTACATATTGTTTATTTTCAGGTACTTAGCATTAGGATGTTCTAAGAAAGATATATACTATTCTTATAAAATTCGAGCATCAACTATAAGTGACTCTGTGTAAAGTGCCACGGGAAGAATATGTTCAAACGACTTCTTCAAAACATGAATGGTTTTGAAAGAAAAACTAATTCACTTAATGTTTAAGTGCAATTCATGGAAAACATATACACATTTTAAAACCTGCTCATAGTGGATCTATGTACTTCAATAATAAAGATTACTTTTCAATTATAATACTTGCAGCTGTTCTGAATACAGATTTATATATGAAGGTATAGAATCATATGCTAAGGAATGCAATTAAACTATTTTGAAAACCTCTGTGTTATGGAAAAAGAATTAATGATAATTCTCTATATATACTCAAATCAAAACCATTATCAGAAGATGGAGAAAGTATGCCTTTTATATTTTTTAGTAATGAGGGATTTGTTCTGCATAACAATTTACTGCGCCGTTTTGGAGGAACTCACTTAGATGTACGTAAAAAAATGTATAACTACCGCATGAATAGAGCACGTAGAGATATGTGGAATTTGCTTTATGCTATTTTAGCCGGAAAATGAATGATCCTACATGAAGACTATTGGTGTTTCACCATGTCTAATGATAGAAATTATAAAACCGTGCATCGTGTTACACTAATGAGCTTGTGTCATATGTCTTAATTTCTATAAAACTGTACTATATATTGATAAAGTGGGTTACTAGAACCTCAAATGTTCAAATATTTTTTAATAACTCATTATATGTTGGGAGATATTAACAATTAAAAAAGTAATTTTGTCACTTTAATTATTAAAGAGATTCAACGTTGTACACATTCCAAATGCATGTGACATCACAATCCTTGTGTAAGGTTACCAACCTTACAGCTCATAAATCTCTGCTATATGTATTTATATATCAAAATATCAAATATTATTTACAGCTATTTCAAGGAACAATCAAATTTCAATATTATGTCTGCCTTAGCAGGGTTAAATAAAATAAAAACTTATTATTCTTTAACTTGACTTGATCATTTGACTACCAACAGCTACAGAACATTACCACAGCACTGACCTACTCAACAAATAACAAACGTTAAAATGTATTTCATATCATAAAAATATGGCAGACCATTTCTAGCGCTAAAACTACAATTCAAACTTTTAATTGCTATATCTCCTTCAACATTTAGATATTTAATAAAACAACCATGTCAATACACATTTATTAACATCAATTTCAATCAACAATTGAAAAATCGACCACTAAAAAATGAGGACACAAGTCCATTACGTTCGTAAACATGATGACACAATTTAAATGATAAAGCAAATTCTACATTATACTCTTTTATTAATAATTGTTTTATATAAGTAAATGAAATTTCTTATATAAGTAAATGTAAGATAAGTAAATGAAATTTCGAGTTATAACTAAATATATTCGTTTTGCCAAGGATATATCATTTGTTTGATAAAAAACAGTCACTAAAAGAATATATTTTGATTATACGTTTCGTACTTTGAGTAGTATTCAATCTTTTAGCAACCACAATTGATAGGGTGAACCCAAAACCTCCTGTTATGCCAATGACAAAGCCGTTGAGCTCTTCGATGCAAATATAAAAGTACAAGAAAGCGTGAATCCATAACACACGTCTACTCAGTGTCGTGCGAAAGCTGCGGCTATACGCTTTTACTAATAAAAATTTATCGAACATAAAATTAATATCAAATACTGTAAAAAACGTGCAGTATAATGCCTTCACACACACACACTCTCGTATGCGTCTCTATTTTATAACAGAGATTGAAAATCAGCGAACGTGACAAACCATACATTGAAATTTTCTATGACGTTGAATCCCAGGTTATAATTAAAAAAGACAAAATGATTTTTAAATGTTAATAATACTGTTAAAAACTGTTAACTGTTAAAAAATAAAGATATTAAGCATAAGGTACAGAGCTTCTTAAAATTATTTTAACTGGTCAGAAGGCAACACGATGTAGTCTTCTTTTTAATTGACCATTTTAAAATACCTAAAATAATAAGAATTGAACAACACATTTACTTTTTTAAGTTAAAATAACCATATTCCTTTCCAATCATGAAAATTTGTATAAGATCTTGGAATTACACTCAATTTTTATCATTTTTTACGCAAACTTTGTAATAAAAACTCGATTATTAAACAAGTTTTTCAATATTTTGTTTTGTTTTATGACAAACAATGCGTTGAAATTTTCTATAACGTTGAATCCCTGGTTACAATTAAAAAACAAAATGACTTATTAAAAAAATAATTGTACATTTGAGGTACTAGTAGGTCCAATACGCTGACATTCTTGCTCCATACGTTTAACTAATTCATTTTTAGAATATATGCATTCTTCGAGACCGTAAAATAATTAATTTGAATAGGAAATTTGATTTTACTAAAGAGTTTACTGAGATATTGCACCAGGTATTACGTTCTACATTCGTTTACGCATAATTTAAGTAAACTTCAATATTAGGAACTTGAATTCTCTTAGTTCGAAGTCTGTATAATTTAATAATATTTATATATTATTTATATATTTTATTCAAATCGAGTAATGTAACTGACATGCTAACTTCAGCTTTTCTCAGTGAAAAGCAAAAAAAAAGATAATATTTAACAGAAGAACCGTAAAAGAAAAAATATAGTTGTAAAAAATATAGTATATAAAAATATTGTAAAAAATATAGTCATTACCTGTTTGAGAAATATTTTTATGATTTTCTTCCTTAGCATCTTTAACCAAACGTTTTCTGTTTAATGTCTCAGAAAGTGGACTAGGTGGAGATCTAGAACGTTTACGACTTTGTTGACAATCAAAAATATGTGGTACTACATCTTTTTTCATTCGTATTGAGCAACCTGTTAATTTATGTTTCATATAATTTTCTGCATCTTCTTCCAACTAAAATTAATAAATATAAAATATAATAAAGATGTCAAACATAAGGTACAAAGCTTCTTAAAAATATTTTAGCTGTTCAGAAGGCAGCACGATGTAGTCTTCTTTTTAATTGACCATTTTAAAATACCTAACAATAAGAATTGAACAACACATTTACTTTTTTAAGTTAAAATAACCATATTCTTTTCCAATCATGAAAATTTGTGTAAGATCTTGGAATTACATTCAATTTTTATCATTTTTTACGCAAACTTTGTAATAAAAACTCGATTATTAAACAAGTTTTTCAATATTTTGTTTTATGAACTTAATTACTTTGGCTTCTGAACTGCTTACATTTTCCTGAAGGTTGTTTTTGAAACATTACTACGGTTTTCATAAATATTTACATGTTTTCTTGTATATATAGTTTTATATTTTGTTCTATTATAAAACCTACACCTTAAAGAAAAACTCTGTGTGCTTTCTTGATCAAATTAATAAAGACAAAATTTTAAAATCAATTGTTGTTTATAGACCTAATCGCAATGGTTTTTGAACGGTACATTTAGTAATAAAATATCTTAAATTCATAATCATATGTAAACATACTTACGTTAAAATGATCCTCACAACAAAAATAATTACTTTTATCTGAATTTGGAATGATCCTACGTGCAACTTGAAACCAGGCATTTCTTACTTCCGTAATAAGAGGAACATGAATGAAATTTTTATCTGGTGTTTTATTTGTAGTATTTGTACACTTAGGTACAAAGCAAGTTCTAAAAGGAATGATGTTAGTAGACTGCCTACCAAAAGTATCATCAGCAAGAGATGAGTTTTCACTAGATATATAATCAAAATTCTCATGTGTATTAAGTTCTATTTCATCTGAACTGTCTTCTGGTTCTTCTTTGATTTCTACTTTGAATTCAACACATAATGAGTCCTCATTTTTTATTCTTTCAGGATCTACAAATTTAATCATTTCATTTGGAGTCTCTTCAACTTCCAATTTAATTTGTTGCAATTTATTCTCATCCATCTTTAAAATGTTCGCTGAAATAAAAGAGAATATGTTTAATATTATACCAAAAGCATATAAAATAAAACACTAACAAACTAATATTTAATAATATGCACATTGGTTGCACATAAAAAAGAAATATAAAACTATACAAAAAAGAACATAACTATTTATTACGAAATAGTAACGTTTAAACAAATCTTTGGATTTACAAATTTGCACAAGAAAATATTTTGATTTTGTCAAAAGTCAATACGAAGCTAACCTGTTTAGTTTAATTAAATAAAGATGATAAAAAGTGATTCTTACAAATATTTAAAAGCCAAGGAGAAGGCAATATTATTTATTCGTTAAGAATTAATTCTAGCCTTATTAATTTTAAAGCCTATAAATATCATATTAGAAAGAAAATGTAATTTTAAAATATTTAAATGTGATGACAACAAATATAAAAATTAAATTATTATAAATCATCTCTTTATAATAGTATCAACAAGCACACATTAGAAACAGTTCCTTTTTATAAGTATGTAGCTTTTAAGAGTAAATAAGAGTAAAAAAGTATTATTATCAGAATAAAATGTATGAAAATATTAACATGTTTAATGACTTATTATTGCCTACATCTGGCTATTATTATAGATGTTTTATTTATAAATGTATCAGCAATACAATGTCCTAAACATTCTTATATTATGCAAAACAAAACACACTTAACTTTATGAGGTAAAATGTGTTGTTATTTATATTTCTTTATCGGATATTATACTTCTTTAGCAACTGATTTTTTTTTTACTCACTTTAAAATCACAAACAAAATGTTGCTATATTATACTTAGAATTAAAACTATTTTGATAACTCCATTTTTAGTTATTATTTTCTAGTATTTCATTCTGTATTTCTTAATTATCAGAGCTACAAATATGCAACCATTTAACTAATTAAACACACAGATATAAAAAGTAAAAATTACAGGAATAAAAAATACGTCATACGTCAAAAAATCTGACGTCACTATTTTAATTTCTTCAACCTAGCAGTAACACTCTTGCCAGATGAAAAATAAACGTTGAAATAATGACAAAAATGAACTTTAATATTCATTTACAAAAAAATTAGAAAATTCACATATCTTATAATTAAGTTTTCAAATATTGAATAAAAGAAAATAGTTCATAATACAATTTACCTTTTTTGGTAAATTATATTAATGGTAAACTACATTAAAAGTTATATACATTATTATATACAAGCTAACTTAACCTAAATTTACTTCTATGTAGTGTTGTAAGTACGCATAAGTCGTACTTATCCTTCCTATTTTTAATATAAATGTTATTTATTTTATAAGAATTATATTATGTTATCTTTAATTTTAGTATTAATATTGTAATAAATAATTATTTGTATTTAGCGCTTGTAAACATTGACTCTGGTCTGTGGATATTTTATATTGTTATTTAATTTTTGGCAACACTGAACTAGTATTGTATGATGTAAAGTTAACAAATAAATTGTTAATATACCGTTTTGTACTGGAGTCAAAAAGCCAGTCTTCTCCTGAGTCTCAACCAAGTGTTTACTAATTGTACTTCGTTCGTACAATACTCCAATTGTAACATCTAAGTATTCAATAGTGAGCACATTTTAACTATTAATCAAATTATAACACTAGAATTACATTTTGTTTTATATCTGGCATCTTTATTAATCCAATAAAATACTATTGTAATTAAGTACGTAGATATAATATTACAACGAATAAATGATATATTTTAATAAAAGTGTTTGTATTAATAGTAATAAAAAGATACTAATTGTTCAACCGTCGTATGTTGCAACGAGGTTATACTTTAGGCCGCTCAAGTATTCTCAAATTGCAACAATACACCGTCAAACAAGAATCCTATTAATCATCTTAAAAGAGTTAATTCTTATCAACGTGAGTGATTCAAGAAGGTGGATGATCGTCAGCTGAAGAGTCTACTTCCAGAAACTAGCAACACTGCGTGATGTATTAGCAAGCTGAGTAATCTCCTTCTAGAACGACAATCCGACCTCTTTTTACAACATCTTCACACATTTTTTACATCTGACTACCAACCTCACTTACAACAAATGGTGTCAGGTGGGGTCTCGAAGAGATATTCCTACACATAAATATCCAAGAGGTACGCCCAAAAAATTTTTTTTCTATATATTCTACACCTGGATGCGAATCAATTAAATCTGGATACCACTACGCCGATCGATTATTTCCAAAATTGCTGAAAAGTACGAGCTAGAACGTCATTTCATCTGTATTTCACATAATTTTTCTACAAGTCCGGCGGATGCAAAAACTACAGCCAGCTGAACCTGGAAAAAGAAATCTTTTGCCGCCCCGGGAATGGATGGATGCTTCTAGAACATTTGGAATAATCTAAATCGATGTTGGTCGCGTGCAGAATTCCGCACACAGCTGTGTATAGATCATAATCGCTGATAAGAAAATCTTTAAGTATAATAAGACAGTATCTTTCTTTTTGTATATAATTATTATTATAAATTGATAATTGTATTTTTTTTATTAATAGCATTATTTTTAACGAGGCTATCATTTTTTTTTAGTATTATATTCAGTACTTTTGAATATTTACTATAATCCAAGCATTTTTTTAGTAGCAACGTTGTTAATGAGGCTATTGATATTTTTTTTTTAGTATTATATTCAATACTTTTGAATATTTGCTATAATCCAAGTATTTTTTTGTAGCATCCTTGTCCATCATTGAAGCTATTAATTTTTTTATAGTATTATATCCAATACTTTTGCATATTTACTATAATATTTTTTATAATTGTTTCCGCAATTATACTAATTTATGTTAATATTTTTTTAGAACAACATCTTTTTTTGAACGAGAGGGAATTTTGAAAAGGAGAAGTAAAGAGCTGAAACAGTTAGATAGCAGTCTGTTCAATCAGAGAGACTACCTTCCTGTTACAACTGCGGTGTCTGAGCCCCATCGGAAATTTCCTGTGAGTTACTGTTTTCGCTAACAATTTTTCCTTGTCAGAATCCTATTTTTCGGAGAGTCGTTTATTGGTACAAAATAATCTTTAGTCTGTATATTATATATAACTTTAATTAAGTACAATGGCACCGAACGTTCATTCCCTCACATTA
The DNA here is from genome assembly GCA_963678705.1 of Panorpa germanica. Lineage (NCBI taxonomy): Eukaryota > Metazoa > Arthropoda > Insecta > Mecoptera > Panorpidae > Panorpa > Panorpa germanica. Next base: position 19,241,610 of record OY783208.1, read on the forward strand.
GTTGAGAATACAATCAATCTAATCAATGAGTTTTCAAAAAATTTAGAAGTCCAATCAACATCCTTAACAATAGTTGAATTAAAAATCAAAAACTTAGATAAAGCTTGGGTTAAATATAGTAGTATCGTAGAAGCACTGCTTCCAACTCTAAAAAATGAAGAAGCTTCGGCTATCGTTAGTAAGTCTATGGAAGTTGAAAGTATTTATGACGACACTCTTATTTCCTTGTTGAATTATAAGCAAACATTTGAGGATAATACACATATTGTGGATGACTCAAAAAGCATAGATTCAATAAAAAATTTAAACTTAAGTCCAATGCAACTAACCGTTTTTGATGGAGAATATACTAATTGGCAAAGTTTCATGGAATTATTTACAAATTTAATTCGTAATAATAGTAAGTTATCAAGCATTGAAAAAATGCACTATTTAAAATTAAATTTGACAGGAGAACCACTCAAACTCATAAAGAATTATCCTTTAACAAACGATAATTATGAAATTGTTTGGAACATCCTTTGTAAACGTTATGATAACAAGGTAGCACTTATTGAAACCTATTTAAACAATTTGATAAACTACAATGTTATACGTTTAGAATCAGAAACTAATATCAAAAATTTTTTAGACGAAATTAATGAATCGATTAGAGCATTAACCGAGTTGGGAATATATTCTAATCATTCAGATTTTATTTTTATACATTTTTTAAAGACCAAGTTAGATTTTAACACATTAAAGGAATGGGAAAACAGAAATACTTCTGAATTACCAACCCTAAATGATTTTACGAATTTTCTTGAAACACGGTGGCGCACTCTAGAAAGAAGAAGGCATGTTGAATTTAAAACAGATTCAAGTCATTCTATTTCTAGTAGTGAACCAGTTTCAAGTGAACAATTTGCTAACGAAGTCGAAACAAAATTTAAAACTTTTTTTTGTAACTATTGTAAAAAAAATGGTCATTTAGAGAAATATTGTTTTATCAAGAAGGAAAATGCGGATACGGTATATCCTGTCGCGCAAATTAATATTTGTAGGAGAGATACGGTATTTTCAAAACCTTCTGTTTATTGTAAAAGATCGAGACATCTTGAATCTGATGGTCCTCAAGTATCTTTTACTAAAAATACAAAACAAAATTCACGTTCTTTTTATAATCACCATTTACGTAAATTTAATAGTTTAAATAAAAATATTGAGATTAAAGAAATACAAAATACCAATGATATAACAAATTTTAACTGTAACAATGAAAATGTTATTGACAAGCAAACAGCTGACACTGTTCAATTCAGAATAGTCGCAGCCAAAGCAAAGACTGTATCATTTTTATTGGACACTGGTTCTCAAATTTCTTTAATTAAACAAAATATTTTAAAAAATAATATCAAAATAGATAGTACATCTAAAGTGTTATTAAAGGGAATCTCTGAAGGCACGCCTTATACTTTAGGTTCACTAAAAACTTCTATAATTTTAGATAGTTCTAGGTCGAAACATACTTTTCAGGTTGTGTCAGAGGATTTCCCCATTAAGCATGATGGAATCATAGGATTAGATATTTTACGTACATTTAAAGCAGTAATTAATTTGGAAACAAACAGCGTACAATTCTCACAACATGGCAAAATATTTGAATTCCCATTATTGAACATAAACAGTATTATCATAGTTCCAGCACGTACTAGGAAATTAATTCCTATGTCGGGTTCTACGGTAGGAGTTTGTGTAGCCAAGGAATTGCTACCTGAAGTTTTTTTAGCCAACGCATTAATTAATCCTGTTAATAATACTTTTTATATATCAATAACTAATTCCTCAGCAAAAGATGTAATACTTGACAATTTTAAACCAGATATTATTCCAATAAATAAATTTAATTTTTACCATTTTTTGAAAAGAAATCCTAACGATCCTAAAAGATCCTTACGACATCTTTTATTTAATAATATAGATTTTTCAAATGTTAATTCAAAATACTTAACAGATTTAATGGAAATCTGTAATAATTTTAATAACATATTTTTTTTCCCGGTAGATAAGTTATCTTGTGCGAGTGCACTGAGTAACTCACCTAACCCTGTAAACATTAAGCCGCATAGATTATCTCATGCGCATAAAGAAATTGTTGAGAAGCATATTCAAGAACTGTTGGCTAACAACATTATTGAAAAATGCGACTCACAGTTTAACGCACCTCTGTTAATGGTACCTAAAAAAGCAGATGTGTCGGGGAACAAACAATTTTGCGTTGTAATCGACTATCGTAAACTTAATGAACAGACGACAAGTGATGTTTATACTTTGCCTCTCGTACATGACATACTAGACCAATTTAGTGGTGCAAAATATTCTTCTACGATTGATTTAGCTACAAATAAATTTACTAGTAATAAACCAAAATTTAAACTAAATTTTGATAAAAGAGTCAATTCTTTTTTTTCACCTAGAAAGTATACGGTAGTTAATAGGAATAGATTAAAGAGATTTTGTACCAATGAATAAAACCTTGACGAATAAGATGGATTTTGTCAGGGATGATTGTTTTGTGAGGCAGTGTCAACTCTATACGATGGGATCAGAATCGTTGTCGACACTTTGCTTCTCTTTTTGTTTTTTTCCAGAATTGTAACTCGTATATTTTGTTTTTATACGTGTCCCTTTTTTTTTGGAAGGGGGTGTTGCGATAGTACGACATCGTCCTATCTTCCTTTTTCTTTTTCTTGGAAAGAAACGCATATGTTTGTTTAATATGCGTTCCTTTTTTAGGGTTGAAGGGTGTTGTAAGTACGCATAAGTCGTACTTATCCTTCCTATTTTTAATATAAATGTTATTTATTTTATAAGAATTATATTATGTTATCTTTAATTTTAGTATTAATATTGTAATAAATAATTATTTGTATTTAGCGCTTGTAAACATTGACTCTGGTCTGTGGATATTTTATATTGTTATTTAATTTTTGGCAACACTGAACTAGTATTGTATGATGTAAAGTTAACAAATAAATTGTTAATATACCGTTTTGTACTGGAGTCAAAAAGCCAGTCTTCTCCTGAGTCTCAACCAAGTGTTTACTAATTGTACTTCGTTCGTACAATACTCCAATTGTAACATCTAAGTATTCAATAGTGAGCACATTTTAACTATTAATCAAATTATAACACTAGAATTACATTTTGTTTTATATCTGGCATCTTTATTAATCCAATAAAATACTATTGTAATTAAGTACGTAGATATAATATTACAACGAATAAATGATATATTTTAATAAAAGTGTTTGTATTAATAGTAATAAAAAGATACTAATTGTTCAACCGTCGTATGTTGCAACGAGGTTATACTTTAGGCCGCTCAAGTATTCTCAAATTGCAACAATACACCGTCAAACAAGAATCCTATTAATCATCTTAAAAGAGTTAATTCTTATCAACGTGAGTGATTCAAGAAGGTGGATGATCGTCAGCTGAAGAGTCTACTTCCAGAAACTAGCAACACTGCGTGATGTATTAGCAAGCTGAGTAATCTCCTTCTAGAACGACAATCCGACCTCTTTTTACAACATTGATGTCAGGTGTAACATCCGCCCTTCGAATCTTACTCACAACAGTAGAGTGGAACATATAAAAGTGAATTTAGACGCACCTTCAGAATGAATAATATTGGAAGCTGTGAATTGATTGTTCGTTCCAGCTACAGATATTGAAGGAATTGAACCTATAATTTTCATATTTCGCCTAAAACAAATAACATACGTTCACTATATTACAAGTATTCACTACAATAAAACATTTTCTTACCGTCTTTGTACATATTCCTTTAAAGAAGCTCCAGTTCTTTTCTTTCTCCTTGTAGTCAAATATAGTCTTGTTTTATTACCACGTCTTGGCATTGCTAAATTTTATAAATGAAACACAAAATAAACCTCAAACGAAGAAATGCCTATTATATGCAGCAAACAATATATTGAATACTAAGATGTAAGCCTTTCCATATTCTCAACTAACTCAGAACGATATTAGTTTAGAGCTTGTAAATGTTATTGATAAAATAGAGAGATAACATACACCATAAAGCATAACATACTCCAGATATGCTACACACATACGCACAAAAAATATACACACATGCATACAAGCCAGCATCCTAAACTGCCTCTGACAATTAATTACTCCCACCATTAACCCCCTGCCCGATTCTTCACCGCATCCTAATGCTGGCGACTGAGTCGAAAATTATCAAAGATAATGAAGTATGCAAAAGTAAGGTTAAACCTACAAGTTTATATGTTCAAATTTTTAATATTCTAATCTTAAGGGCACAATAAACCACATTGCAAAAATTGGTACTTTTTAGGAATTACATATTTTTAAAATTTTTGCATTACAAAACCTTTTATTTATCTTTATTTAATACATTTTACCAAGAAAATATTTTCTAAAGAGTAAATGTTTGATAGAAAATATATAATACGAAGACACGATTTATATTAAATCTTAAGAGATGATCCCCTTAAGAAATGGTAGTATGAATATGCTTCTTAGAAGAAAACAGTACTTCAAAGAGATTTAAAAGTTATTTTTTAATGGATGCAGTAGTTTTTAAAATGAACGATACATTCGGATGTATTTTTGTCACTTGTAATTCACTACGAAAACAATAAAAGACCTAAAATAAGAAAACCTTTTCAATCTTAATTTGATATATACATATACATAAGTACTAAGTTGTGAAATTCCGTAAATATAATTTGGGGGAGCAAGAGACCATATTTTCTCCTTTACAAACACATATTTTTTAAGAAAATGTAATACTAAGAAGAAATGTGTAATCAAAGTCCTACATACTGAAATCAATTGTAAGATGTAGAATAGATAGTTTAATACTATTTTTAAAATAGACTAGTATAATAATTAACATACTATTAATTTTGACATATTTTAGCGAATGACTTTGACTATAAACCAAGCCTGTCATAGCAAACTAAACTATTTTGTTATGTTAAAATATGAAAAAAGAAATCTATTTAAGACGTCTCTTGTATTTTCTATCTTTTATTGTTTTAATAGTATTCTTTTCAGTTGCTAATTTGTCACAGTTATATATTTTTAATTAAAATTTTGAGGTTATTTTTATATTTGTAATACAACTTGACAATACCAGACATGATTGTGTTTAATATTATACATTTTTTATTTAATTACAGTAATCGCTTTCTCATTTAAACACAATTCTATTAAAATGAACGAAGAAAAACAACAAATAAAACTGGAAGTTGATCAGAAGTTAAATTTTACTATAAAAGTAGAAGATACATGTGTAAGCAAGAAAAATGCCTTACATGAAGAATGTGCCTCTGTAAATGAGAAAATATCACGAGATGAGTTCAAGGTGATAATCAAAGAAGAACCAGTTGAGAATTCAGATGAAGCAGAAACTTCAGTTCATGAAAATATTAGATTTGAACCTACGAAAAGATTATTCAAAATTATCGAAACTGAAAGCAAGATAAAAAAACTTGAATCAAAATAGAACAAGTTATATATTTGCGAAATATGTAATACATCATTTAACAAAGCGGAAATTGTGCAACATTTGCTTGTACACTACGGCAAGAAATCATATTCATGTAATGAATGTAATAAGTCTTACACTCGGAATGATAGTTTAGTTATGCATAAACGGAGCCACACTGGAGAAAAGCCGTTTTCTTGTGACATATGTAATAAAATGTTTGCAAGAACACATTCCTTAAAACGACATAGAAATACACATTTTAATTTGAAACCGTTTTCTTGCACTCAATGTGTTAATCAGTATGGCACTTCAGATGAATTCAAACGACACAAAATTGCGCATATGGATTTCAAACGTTTTTCTTGTACAGAATGCAGTAAATCCTATCGACGAATAAGTAATCTAAACCGACATAAGAAAATACATCTAACTAATTTCTAAAGAATCTTAGAGTTTTTTAGTCTCAGAAGTTTAGCTAGTAAAACAAACATATGATAAATATGTAAATGCATAACCGTACAAACATTTTGTCATATCGTAGTAATGTCGCATATGTCTGATTAGCCTTTGTGTGACATTTTTTGAAGTACGTTCTACGCCACAGTTCGAACATATATTTTGTTAGGATTTGGTTACGTTCAGGAAAGGAAAGGAAACTTCATAAATGGAGTGTGGATTATTTACACGATTTGAAATATCTTTGCGATACTTATATTGGCGCTAGTTGTGCGACTAGATTATTATAGAGGAGGGTTATGTAGAAGCCCATTAGTTGAAATCTAAGTAGACGTGGGGTAATGCATTTTACTTTTGAAACTTTTGCCTCAGTTGCCCAGTACTAACATATGTTTTCCCGAACTCTGTTTGACTACTGTCTAATCGTTCTCTGATGCGAGATTGCTAAGATACGACAAATTGTTTGTAGGGTAGGTATTAAGAAAGGAGTAAGATACCGATTTTTATTATAAACATTTTTCGTTAAGTTAACTTCGGTTGTTCATGAACGCATGCTATATTCATATTTAAATATAAATATCTTGCCTTTATTTCTGATTGATGTTATTTTTTAGAATTCGTTTGTTAAACATTTTATTTTATTCATTTGAGAATTCTTTTGTTAAACATTTTTTATTGTATTCATTTGTTGTTTTGATACTCAGATACAACGATCCATTTGAATTGTACCAAACCTTGTTCAAGGTGAACTGCTTTTTGTGTCATGACCACAGCTCTACTGGGTACCGACGTTACGTTCATGTTCGTACTTAAAACATCATTATTAACTGAAGCATCGAACAGTCAGCACGCTTATAGCCTCTTGTTGCATAAACAAAGTAATATTCAAGTAAATTCAAGTATTATAAAATAATTAAATCGTGAATTACATCAACGTATCGTCGAAACTAGTATCTGATCAATTAAAATATTGAATCAGTCCATGTAATCCGTTAGTGTATTTGTAAAATAAATGTATTCTGGAAAGTTCTTTTGTTTCACTGTTTTTTCTGATATTAAATAAAAAATTGTTATCAATTAAATTGATAACAAAAAGGTCCTTCAACATAAATTGGCGCACCCTAACATATCAAAGGAACTGGGCGCACACGAGCCGCTCGAGAACTTGGATACCGCCGACAGATCGCAAATAAGCCTACAGCCAGCCTATAGATCTACAAAAGGTCCAAACTCCCCACCACCGGTCTTTGACAAAACTAGATTAAAACCAATTTTTTTTAGTTAATATTGTAATTATAGTTTATAGTTTAACTGACTATTGAAAAGTCGGAACCAAATAAATTCAAAAATTTGTTGAAGATAGTAAAATTAATTACTAATTTCGTAGTTAACTTAAAATTTTAAACATATTTACTATAAAAATTAAGCAAGTTATACAATTTGGTAAACATAAAATTATATGGCACTTATTAATACATTTATATATTAAAACAATAAACAATTTGTATTCTTAAATGTTTTATTTTTCTTTACAACTCTCTGGGTATAAAAGGATAAATAATTTAAAACTAAAACAGTTGAAATTAACATTATGTACCCTGATTTTACTAATATAAAACTATTACAAAACATGTCAAAAATATTTGTAACAAGTTTTTTAAAACCGTCTTTTAAAGAATAAAAAATAATATCTTTTTCTACAATTGAATATTATTTTTAAATCTCTCAAATACTGTTTAGTAGTAAAATTTCCTGAATAAGAGATTCGTTCATAATGGGCTTGTGTCCTATATCTTAATTTCTATAAAATTGTACTATATATTGATAAAGTGGGTTACTAGAACCTCAAATGTTCAATTACTTTTTAATAACTCCTTATATGTTAAGAGATATAACCAACTAAAAAATCATTTTGTCTCTATAATTATTAAAGGGATTCAAAGTTGTACAACATTCCAAATGCATGTGACATCACAACCGCTGCCAACCTTACAGCTCATAAATCTTTGCCATATGTATTTAAATATCAAATATTATTTACAGCTATTTCAAGGAACAATAACATTGCCTTAGCAGGATTAAATAAAATAAAAACTTATTATTCTTTGATTTGACTTGATTATTTCGACTAACAACAGCTACAAAACTTTACCACAGCACTGATCTACAATGACACTTAAAAATGTCATTTTGCTTCTTTAATTATTAAAGGGATTAACGTTGTACAATATTCTAACTGCATGTGACCTCACAACCGTTATTTGCTATTTCTTTTATACAACAGAGCGTAAAAGAGATAGCATATTCAAGGTAGAACTTTGGCAAGTTTACAGATTACCAACCTTACAGCTCATAAATCTCTGCTATATGTATTTATATATCAAAATATCAAATATCATTTACAACTATTTCAAAGAACAATAAAATTCCAATACTATGTTTGCCTAAGCAGGGTTAAATAAAATAAAAACTTATTATTCTTTGACTTGACTTGATTATTTCGACTACCAACAGCTACAGAACATTACCACAGCACTGACCTACACAACACATAACTGGCGTATAAAATGCATTTCATGTCATACAAATGGCCGACCATCTCTAGCGCTAAATCTCCATCAACATTTAGATATTTAAAAAAATAGACAAGCCATACATATTTATTAACATTAATTTCAATCAGAAATTGCAAAATCGATCACTAAAAATGAGGACAAATATCTTTCTTGGGCAAGCGAATTGTTTCTGGGCACTAACGGAGTCAATGATCAAATTAAGTTCGTTACCCGAGGTAGCACAAGCCTGGATTATTAAATAAAAAAAACAATATAATAACTAACAAAAAATATATTAAAGGTTTAATAAATGATAAAATAATTAGGTACTTTAGGAGTTGATGCTCCATCATCTGGCGTAGTAATTGATATGGAAGATAATAATTTTGAGGAGGATGATGAAAAGGTACCATTGTTTGATATTAACTGACTTTGGCCACTCTCACTGATTTGGCGCTGCTTCGTCTCTATTTCTTGAATTACCGTTAAAATCTTCTCATTTGCTTCATTTAAAAGACAAGAATTTAGTAACTTTAACGTAGGCGCCATTGCACCTAAAAAACCATCTACGGGATGTAGTTGGGATGTTCTCTTCTCTTCACTTTCTTTCTTAGATGATATATACGCCATAAACTGACGTGCTGGGGCGTCTAATTGAGGTTTATCAGGACCAGGATACTTGTGTTTGTTTGCTTTTGATCTCTCAAACATGTCTTTAATTCTAGAGCTTTGGATTGAAGATAGTGTACTTGACCGAAAACTATTGTCGCTAATACGATTTGGTATATTTTTGGCTTTGGTTATAGATTGCTCGTCTTCAGGCACTTGTTGACAGGTATCTTCAGTACAATCGTTTTGGACATCATCAGTTAATCCATGTTCATCATCTTGTGTTAGTACCACATTAGACAATCCTTCCTGTTGTCCAAGATGAGGTAAAAGTAACGAAAGGACATCTTCATATTCATAGTCAGTGTTGTTCAGAACAGCCTCGCCAGATTTCGCCTTTCCTTTTCGAAGCATCCTTCGAAGTTGGTCATCATCGGAACTACATTTTCTTTTACAATCTTCTACACCATCTGTAATATACAATATTTAACTGAAATCAAACTTGTCTTTACTATAAGTGTGATTTGTAAATAGGTTCATGCAGGTCATTGTTTACTTCTCCACAAAATAAAATCCGTATATTAAATAAATGACATTTTGTAATTGAATGTATGCGTAGTATGAACGAAACAGAACAAAATTGTGCGGTGATTAAATCAAAAATATTTTTACATTGTTTTAAAACAGTTACATTACTAAACTTTGACAATTTTCAATATCGCAAGGACAGGTAACGAATTTTGAGTTGAATTGAATTTTTTATACTGCTAGAATAGGGAAAGAAACACCTGGGAGATTGTTAACGATTGATTTGCTACTGCGCAGAGTTAAGTGACAAAATTGTCAAAGACCACTCGAAAATGAAGCAAGGTATTTGGAAAATTAACTGGTCTGACATGAGCGAAACATATATTTATCAGGCGGTGAAACCTTAACGAAAATTAGGCAAAAGAGTAGAAAGGAGGGTGGAGGAGGAGACCCGAAAAAGAAAAAGGAGTATTACGAAAGAATGGAATGGCGACAGAGAAGAAGAGAAAAAGGCACAAGTATGGAAGAGAAGCTAAGGAGAAGAGACAGGGAGATACAACAACAGGAAAGAATGAAAAAAATTGAGAAAAGCAAATAAAATAAAAGATATAAATGGTTCAGCCAAATTGAATCACAATTTATATTAACGAACATTACTATATTTTGTCATCATTCGACAGCGAGATAGCCGATTTGTGAGTGACCTAATAAATAATCCATTCACAGCTACACCCTATAATGACATAAAAATCAGATTATTAGTCAGTGATCAGAGTCAGACCAAAAAAGCTAAAAAAAACTTCTCACAGGACTAGAACTAGGGGACAAACGCCCTTTACATTTCTTAAGAGAAATACAAGAATTGGCTGGACACCAAATTCATGAAATTTTTTTAAGAATAATGTTTCTGCAACATTTACCTGAAAAGATTCGTTTAACAATAGTTAACTGCAAAGAAAGCCTGGAAAATGTCGCGTCAATGGCAGAAAATATGATGCAAGCAGCGGATCCAAGAAGTCAATGCGTTTGTGATAATTCTAGCACACTGGACAAAGATAATTTAAGATGTATGGAGAAACAAATAGCGGAATTAAAGTGGAGCTAAAGATGAATAAATTTATTAATCAAAGCACTAACCGTATTGAAGTTTTAGTCTATTTATTTCTTCATTTAAATAACTATTGTTGCAGACTTCAAAAAGTAGAATTCCATTTAGTTTGATACCCCTGACCATCCCTAACGAAAAACAACATCCCTTCAAACGAACTCTTAAACAATTCTTGTGGTAGCGTTAGTAATGTCCTCATTTTTTTAGTGGTCGATTTTTCAATTGTTGATTGAAATTGATGTTAATAAATGTGTATTGGCGTGTCTATTTTATTAAATATCTAAATATTGACGGAGATATAGCAATTAAAAGTTTGAATTGTAGTTGACGTGAAATGCATTTTAACGTCAATTATTTGTTGAGTAGGTCAGTGCTGTGGTAATGTTCTGTAGCTGTTGGTAGTCAAATAATCAAGTCAAATCAAAGAATTATAAGTTTTTATTTTATTTAACCCTGCTAAGCAGACATAATAATGGAATTTGAGTGTTTTGATATATAAATACATATAGCAGAGATTTATGAGCTGTAAGGTTAGTAACCTGTAAACTTGTTAGAGTTCTGTCAAGAATATATCTCTTTTATGCTCTGTTGTATAAAAGTGAAACAACATAGCGGTTGTAACGTTACATGTCTTGGAATGTTGTTCAACAACGTAATTAATAATTAAAGAGACAAAATCAGTTTTTTAATTGTTACAATCTCTTAACATATAAGTAGTTATTAAAAAATAATTGAACATTTGAGGTTCTAGTAACCCACTTCATCAATATATACTACACTTTTGTAGAAATTAAGACATAGGACACAAGCCCATTAGTTAGTTTCTTTGTTGTAATACTTTGATAGTTTTGTTAAATTTCACATGTTGTTTGGTTTTAATACTGCATTAAAAAAACCGTAATATGGAATAGTGTTCAAAGAAATTGTAAGTTGTTTTTATCTACATATAATTAATTTCTGATGTAGTGAAATGTTTGGATATCCATTAGTAATTATTAAATTTTTAGGCCCCCTAATAGTAAACGGGTTGGTCTGAAGACGAAATCTTATGCAATAAAAATCTTTATTAATTTTTTATGTTTGTACTGCACTTTTAAAAATAAACAATTGTACACAAAAACGGTTGTTGTAAAATTGTTTATTGGTAAGAATTAATTCTCAAAGAAAAAAATTGCATTATAAGAAATAGAAAGGTAACAAATAAAAAACGAAACCTTTTTTTAAATAAACTTTAAATTATTGCTCTCCCACAGTTGCATCTATTAAAGTCTTGATGGGAAATCTACGGACGTGGCGTACAATGCTTTGGAATTTTATATAACGTATCACTTTAATTAAAGAGAGAAAATGCCATTTTTAGTTCCAACAGCATCCACTTGTTGTTATTCATCTACACAGGGCGACTTAGTGCTTATTGTTGCTGGTGTTTCATTGGAACAAACATTACTTTTTAAATCTGTACCTTTATCCATACTTTTTCAGTTATTTTCTTAAAATTTGTTTTCATTTCTTATCTGAATTTTATAAATTTAATTCTGCTTTTAATTTTATTAAAAAAAATAATTTTGTGATTTAAATTAATTAGGGATTAGTAGTTTAACTAAGCAAAAGCAACTCTTCCAGTTCAGGGACTACCGTCGTAGTTTAACTAACTGGGTACATCATGCGAGAGTAGAAATATATAAAGTGTTCAACTAAGCACAATCGAGGGCTAAAGTGTTTTAGATCACTAACTGATCCCGTCTCTGTGAATTTCTTAATTAATTTTTTCACAGTTGATTAATTTAATTCATAGTTTGAACCATAATTTGCATAAACGTTGTGAATTGTAACTACTAAGCCTTCACTATTTTTAAAACGTTAGTTAATAATGAAAACACAACTAATTTTAATAATAATTCATTAAACGCACATGACGGCCAATATTGAAAACATTTAAAAAAAATGTTTCTTGGCTTAACGATTAAAAAGACAAAAATTACACTGTTAATGGGATTTAGAACTTCAATTTTATTGAGAGGTTTACACAAAAAGTAAAAAGTACTTTTTACTTAAAAAATGTATTGTATAACAACAAAATAAAGTTGACATCAGTCGTCGTATAAATATTCAAGTTCATAAATCCCGCTAAAACTATTAAAACAGCAGCAAAGGAATACCCCGTCCTCGAACCATAAACGCATTTAAAATAAAGAAAACTGTAATATCTTTATTTTGACAGCTCATTGTAAGCTGTTACTCAGTCCATCTTATTCTATTAATATTTTATGAATATAAACGGTTGCAGATTTTTAAGAAAAGTGTGAGTCTCATTGGTAAATTAATATATAAATGCATAATATCTTATTACATTAAAATAAATTTTTATTTTCCGTACTTAATTACTTCATATTTTAGGGAGTAAAATATTAAAAATTAAAATGGTTATTGCCTTAAGGGTTTTAATCTTGCCTTTTATATAAACTTTATTTATTTAGTTAATGTTTTACAAAGCATACATTTACTACAGAAAAGCTTTTACATTAATTTAACTTAACCTCTGTTATTTATTTCTATTATGTAACAAGGTTTTGTTTCGTTTCCTAAACACTTCAGACTTATTTTTTCTGACAGAGATATTATTTTTTTGTGGCAAAATTTAATTTATTTGTTTTTAGTAAACTTCAAAATTGTTCTGCACATAATGGAGGATTGCAAATTAGAACAAATAAAGACAGAAGTTGATGTTGGATTAACTGAACAAATAGAAACAGAAAATTTAAACGGAGATATCAAAATAGAAATAGAAGAAGGACGAGTCGTCAAAGAAGCAGCGCTATGTGATGAAATAAAAACAGAATTTAAAAAAGAACCAGAATATAACTCAGATGAAGCTGCACATTTACTGCGAGATGTTTACCTCATTAAGCTTGAAGTTCCAGAGCAACAACTTCAAAGTGACATGAATACGAACCTGAAGCCTTATATCTGTGATATATGTAACAAATTGTTGGACACTAAGGCAGAAATCATAAAACATTTGCGTGTACATTCAGCAAAGAAACTACATTCTTGTAATACATGTAGTAAAATATTTGCTAATTCGTCAAGTTTAAAACGACATAAAAACACACATTTAGGTCTAAAACCATTTTCGTGTGACGAATGTTGTAAAACTTTTTATGACTCATATAATTTGAAACGACATAAAAACACACATTTAGGTCTAAAACCATTTTCTTGCCACGAATGTTGTAAAACGTTCAGTCGTTTATCGTTTTTAAAACTGCATAAAAACACACATTTGCTTGTAAAACCATTTTCTTGTGACGAATGTAGTAAAGCGTTCAGTCAGTCACAAAGTTTAAAACAACATAAAAACACACATTTAGGTCTAAAATTATTTTCTTGCAATGAATGTAGTAAAACTTTCAGTCTATCATCGCATTTAAAACAACATAAAAACACACATTTAGGTGTGAAACTATTTTCTTGTGACGAATGTAGTAGAACGTTCAGTCTATCATCGCATTTAAAACGACATAAAAACACACATTTAGTTGTAAAACCATTTTCTTGCGATGAATGCATCAAAACGTTCAGTACATCAACTCAATTAAAACGACATAAAAACACACATTCAGTTAGAACACCATTTTCTTGTGGTTTATGTAATATATGTTTCTCAACTGCAGGTACTTTAAAGAGACATCAAAAATGTAATTTACATTAGGTTGAGTAAGTCGTTTTTTCATATCCTAACTTATTCCTATTAGTTTTACTGTATGAAGTTTATTGAATAAATATTGGTAGAACGACAAAGGACACTGTTAAAGAAACAAATAAACATTTACCTTCTATTAAATATTTATAAATTTCTTTATTGTCAAATTTATTTATTATCTTAGTAACCTTTTAAAATTGTAAAATCACATTAACTAGAATTCATTTGTTTCTGTTCATTCATTCATTTTTATAGCTAACTAAAGCATGTTCTTTTTGTCGCAATAGTATATTTCTAATAAAAAGTATTATATAATTACCAATGATTTTAATTACGAAACATCAGCAAACTTATACAATATTATAAATTGGGTGTTTACTTAATTGCGTAGAAAAAGACACCCAAACCCAAACATTGGTTCTTCGAGCCGGATATCGTAAATTAACCATTGATCCTTATAACAACGGATGTCATAAAACAACCATTTGTGCTTATAGAAACGGATGTTTTCAACCAACCATTGTTCCATTGAGCAACGGATGTTGTCAACCAACCATTTTTGAACAGCTATTGTGAATTGAACAAAATGAATCCACACCATCTTCGAAAATTGATTATGAGGTAAAATATTTAAATTCTGCATATTACACTACAACATAGCTGGGAATTGATTATCTGGAGCATAAAAATACTGCATATATGATCTAGTTTTTGATGTAACCGATAAATAATTAATAACCCCATTTGCATCTTGTTTATAATTGCTTTCAATATTATATTTTACATTCGTTCTCATAGAAATGGTCACTTATACCTCAACCTCATAGAGTTGATTTCATAGGTATATACATAAATTTTAATATACGTCAACCTCATAGAGTTTATTTCATACGTATATGTTTAATCACTTATACCTCAACCTCATAGAGTTGATTTCATAGGTATATACATAAATTTTAATATACGTCAACCTCATAGAGTTGATTTCATACGTATATGTTTAATCATTTATACCTCAACCTCATAGAGTTGATTTCATTGGTATATACATAAATTTTAATATACGTCAACCTCATTGAGTTGATTTCATACGTATATGTTTAATCATTTATACCTCAACCTCATAGAGTTGATTTAATAGGTATATACATATATTAATTTAAATATATGTCAACCTCATAGAGTTGATTTCATACGTATATGTTTAATCATTTATACCTCAACCTCATAGAGTTGATTTTATAGGTATATACTATATTTAATTTATACCTCAACCCCACAAAGTTGATTTCATAGGTATATACATTAATTTAAATATACGTCAACCGCACAAAGTTGATTTTATACGTATATTTTTAATCATCTACACCTCAACCCCACAAAGTTGTTAGGTATATACATAACTTATTTACTGTTTTGATTAAATATTCAATAATATTTATTATCATCATGGCAGTATTAAGAAAACTAAATGCTAAATTGCATTGCATTCAATCTACTTTAGATATTCATATCAAATTAATTGATAAAATAAATGTAGATGATCCTTCTACTTATAATATTCACAAAATAAGATCTTATAAAAGAATATGTTCTCCTCTTGATGAATTACAAGTAATTTGCACTTCAATACTGGAGCTAAGTATTGATAACGCTTCTGAAACAAAAAGAATAGATGATATACGTGCTGATTTTTACAATAAATATTTAGAAATAAAGTCCGTAGTAAATGAAATACTTCCTAATCCTGAACCGGAATTATCTCTAAATATAAGTAATTCATGCAATCATACTAATAACGATATTAATTTACATCGTATCTCTGTACCTACTTTCTACGGTGATATTGCAAGTTGGAATGCCTTTAAATCAAGTTATATGAGCTTGATTCACAGTCAAGTTAATTTTTCTAATCTCAAAAAGCTTCATTTCCTTAGAAGTTATTTAAAGGGTGAAGCACTTGATAACATATCATACGTAGAAATTGATGGCAAAAACTACAATTTATGCTGGGAACTTTTGCTTGAAATTTACGACAGTACAAATCAAAGAATTTCTCATCACATTAATTCATTTTTAAATATCCCTAATTTAAATTTAGAATCTAGTGATAACTTGAGAACCACAGCATCCCTCATTAGAAAATATGTAAAGTCTTTGGAAAATAGTATTCCTCATATATCTGAAAAACGTTGGGATAAATATACTACTGCTTTAATTTTTAAAAAGTTAGATTCTTCCACTAGAGCTCAATGGCATTTGTCTCAAAGTTCTAAAAATGATTTTCTAACTGTTGATTCACTTCTATCAAGCATGTTGGAACGTGCCCATGAAATTGATGAGCAACGTGAATATTTAAAAGTTAGTGCGAAACCCAAGTCTCAGAAATCTGTAGTAGTTTCTCAGAATAATAAATACTATTTTTGTAATGGCAATCACCCAGTCCACCAATGCAAGATATTTTCTAATTGGACAGTAAGTTCACGTATTAAACAAGCCAGAAAACATGATTTATGTTTGAACTGTATGAGAAAAGGTCACCTTACTAAAAATGCACTTCAAAATACTCATGTAATGTATGTGATAAGATGCATCATACTTTGTTGCACTTATCTCCTTCGACCTCTAAACCACCTCAAAATGATTTAGCTATACCACCCACCTCTAGTGATACTTTCACATCTCAAACTCTAAATGCTAATCAAAGTTTGCATTCAACAGCATTAGTTGAAGACATTGATGATAAAGGTGAATCGGTTATAGCAAGGGCATTACTTGATAATATAAGTCAAACCAGTTTTATAACTAAACATCTAGCTCATAAATTAAGTCATAACTTAATGAATACTAGTGTAGTTATATCTGGAATTGGCAATGCATCTACAAATATCACTTCTAAAATAAATGTAAATATACATTCTTTAACTACACAGTTTAATTGTCTAGTTATGAACAAAAAACTAATAAAATACAGCACTCTGAAATAAATATTTCAAACTCTGTGATTCCTAAACACATCAAACTAGAATATCCACATTTCAATAATCCAAACCTGAAGCAACTTGCTAAACGTTGTCATAGAATTAGTCTAATTTTGTACAGCACTGGTTTTAAATTAAGAAATTGGATATCAAATTCACATATATTATTATCAGGTATCAAAGGTACTAACTCGGATAAACATTTTATAATCGATTCTAATGATTCGGAAAATGTCAAAACCCTTGGGGTAAAATGGGATTCTGAATCCGACACCTTTAAGTATAATATTATTTTTAAGCCACCTGATAAATATACTAAACGCAATATTTTGTTATTTATTTCCAAAATATTTAATCCCTTAGGATTACTATCACCTTGCATCATTCCATTTAAAATTATGATTCAAACATTATGGTTACATAAATTGAATTGGGATGATGAACTACCACAAAATTTGGTTGAATTTTGGTTAACATTAATACAAAATTTACCAGAATTAAATAACTTTTCAATACTTAGGAAAGTTATAATCTTAGACTGCATTAATATAGAGTTGTACGATTTTTGTGATGCCTCAGAAAAGGCTTATGGCGCCTGCGTATATTTTAAATCTTTTAACATTCAAGGCGATTCACAATTATCGTTAGTACATTCTAAATCTAAGGTTGCACCACTAAAAATACTTAGCATTCCTTGTTCAGAGTTATGCTCAGCTTTAATATTGAGTACAATGACTCAAAAATTAATAAGCACTCTATCTATCAATATTAATAAAGGTATACTTTGTTCTGATTCGACAATAGTATTATCTTTGTTACAACTTTCACCATATTTATAGCTAATCGTATCTCTGAAATACAATCAATTATGATGGACCCGTTTCAATGGAGTCACATACCTAAAGACAGTAACCCTGCTGA
The DNA here is from genome assembly GCA_963678705.1 of Panorpa germanica. Classification (NCBI taxonomy): domain Eukaryota; kingdom Metazoa; phylum Arthropoda; class Insecta; order Mecoptera; family Panorpidae; genus Panorpa; species Panorpa germanica. The sequence goes on from OY783208.1 coordinate 19,259,998, forward strand.
TTATATTTCCCATGGTACAATTGCTAACCAAGTCATAAATAATTATTTATGGTGGTGGTCATGCCTTTTCTGGTTTAAACAATCTTTGGATTTGTGGCCTTTTAAATGTAAACATAAATTAATATTATGTTGATTATGCCGGTACGATAATATTTAAAAATCGGTAAGGACTTTTAAGGAGCTTTCATTAAAGCAGCTTACATTTTTTTATATATATATATATATATATACTTTACTACTAAAGCAATTCATTTTGAATTTGTTACGGAATTGACTCAATGTTTCCTCGCAGCACTTAATCGGTTTATATCTCGCTGTGGAAATCCTCACACTATATACTCTGATAATGGAACTAACTTTGTGGGAACTAACAATATTTTAGCAAAATTTCATGCTAATGAGTCAAAGACTTCTAAACTTGCAGTTTCTGCTTCTGAATTATCCATTACTTGGAAACTCAAACCACCCAGACCTCCACATTTTGGTAGGCTGTGGGAAACGAATGTAAAATCTACTTAGTCATTTGAAAAAAGTTCTAATGAATAGTTATCTTTTTTATAAAGATTTATATACTCTTTTGACACAAGTAGAAACAATCTTAAATTCCCGATCATTATATGCTATGTCCTCTGACCCTAACTATTTAACTCCTATCACCGCTGGGCACTTAATTATCGCTCGCCTCATTACTAGTATCACACCAGCAGCGCAACCTCCAGTTAATTTAAATAAAATGCAACGCTTCTCTCATATACAAGATTGTATCCAACATTACTGGAAAAGATGGTCATCTGATTATATCAATCACTGCCAACAAAGAAGCAAATGGAACACAACTACTAGTCCAGACATTAAAATAGGATCTCTGGTCCTAATTAAGGAAGACAATATGCCACCAACCCAATGGGCATTAGAACGAATAATAAAATTATTACCAGGCACAGATCCTCAAGCCCGAGTAGCAGTATTAAAAACACAATATGGTGAAACTACTAGAGCCGTACGAAAAATTGCCTTACTACCCTTAGACAATCTTGATGCACCTGCCGATACATCAACGGGGGGAGTATGTTAAAGAAACAAACAAATATTTATCCTCCATTAAATATTTATTAATTTTCTTTTATTATTAAATTATTATTTATCTTAGTTACCTTGTAATTTTGTAAATCACTAACTAGAATCATTTGTTTTCAGTTCATTCATTCATTTTATAGTTTATAAAAGCACATTCATTTTCGCAATAGTATTTTTTCAATAAAGGTTTAATTAATTACCAATAGTTTTATTAACGAAATATCAAGCAGACTTATACATAATAACTTTTGGGTGTTTAACTTAAATGTATAAAAAACAGACACCCAAACCCAAACAAATTGAATTAGTTGCAAATACAGTTATTTGACCTTACCCTTTCATTTAAGATGTCAAAATGAAGATATTTCGGTTGAAGATTTTATGAGGTTATTAATCGTGGAGGGAGTATTCATTTCTGGATGTTGAAATAGTTATAGCGGGATTTTCGAACTTGAATATTCTTACGCCGACTGATTTATACTTTATTTTTTTATAATACAATATCTTTTTCCAAATTTTTAATTTATGTGTAAATCTCTCAATAAAGTTGAGGATTACAAGCTCAGTACCAGAGTAATTTTTTTGTCTTTTTAATCGTTAAGCCAAGAAACATGTTTTTTTTAAATATTTTCAATATTTGGCGTCCTGTCCGTTTAATGAATTATTACTAAAATGTGTTGTATTCATTATTAAGTAATGTTTTAAGCATAATGAAGGCTTGGCAGTTACAATTCGCAACGTTTATGCAAATTAAGGCCAACACTGTGATTTAAATTAGGCGACTGTGAAGAAATTAATTAAGAAATTCAAGGAGACTGTACCGGTTAGTGATCTGAGACACTTTGACCGTCGTTTAAAACAAAACATCGAAACAGTTTGTAAAAGTGTTGCAAAGAGTCCAGACCGTGGTCCAGAATTGGACATATTGGGTGTTCTCCAATTACGGCACAAGAGCGCATAATGCGGCATTGAATGTTCCAAGTACAGCAGTGCCTCGCACAGTTCAACACTTCATAAAGTTCTGCTCTCGCATGATGTGCCCAATTGATACCAACTAATTAGCATAAAATGTAAAACTTTTGATATGGTTGACAATGGACTTTTGTCCTCATTTTTTAGTGGTCGATTTTTCAATTGTTGATTGAAATTAATGTTAATAAATGTGTATTGGCGTGTCTATTTTATTAAATATCTAAATGTGGACGGAAATATAGCAATTAAAAGTTTGAATTATAGTTTTAGCGCTAGAAATGGTCAGCCGTATTTGCATGACGTGAATTGCATTTTAACGTCAGTTAATTGTTGAGTAGGTCAGTGCTGTAGTAATATTCTGTAGCTGTTGGTAGTCAAATAATCAAGTCAAGTCAAAGAATAATAAGTTTTTATTTTATTTAACCCTGCTAAGGCAGAATTGAAATTTGATTGTTCCTTGAAATAGCTGTAAATAATATTTGATATTTTGATATATAAATACATATAGCAGAGATTTATTAGCTGTAAGGTTGGTAAACTTACACAAGGATTGTGATGTCACATGCACTTGGAATGTGTACAACGTTGAATTCCTTTAATAATTAAAGAGACAAAATGACTTTTTTAATTGTTAATATCTCTTGAAATATAAGAAGTTCTTAAAAAATAATTGAACATTTGAGGTTCTAGTAACCCACTTTATCAATATATAGTACACTTTTATAGAAATTAAGACATAGGACACAAGCCCATTATTATGGATTACTATTTCCAAGAATCCCTATTTAATTTAAATCATAAAAATATTTTTTTTGAATAAAATTAAAAACAAAATTAAATTTATAAAATTCACATAAGAAATGAAAACAAATTTTAAGAAAATAACTGAAAAAGTATGGATGAAGGTACAGCTTTAAAAAGTAATGTTTGTTCCAATTAAACACCCGCAACAATAAGCACTAAGTCGCCTTGAATAAATGAACAACAACAAGTGGATGCTGTTGGAACTAAAAATGGCATTTTCTCTTTTAATTAAAGTGATACAACGTTATATAAAATTCTAATGCATTGTACGCCACGTCCGTAGATTTGTCATCTCGTTTATACAACAGCTACGCATACGAGTGTGTGATATGTAGTTTACCACTCTCCACCAAGCTAGCGAGCTTCCTCGATCCGCCACCTTAGGAGGCGCAACAAACCCCCGCGAGACAACTTATTTGACGCTACCATTTTGCCAATAAATGTAATAGATAATTTGTAGTTCAATAAATATTAAATTTTCTTCTTGATTTGCTTCTTAGAAGATTAAAATAATTATTATGTCCGAAGAATACAAAGTAAAAATAAATAAACGTTTTTATAAAACATAAAATATAATTTATCATTTAGTTTAATAATAAAAGCGAGTGAAAATTACGTCGATTTCCAGACCTCTTCTTCATAAATTATTTGAAACCTTCATCTGAGATTCCAGGAATGTTGTCAGCGCATCGGACGTCACCTCATCGATGTTATTTTTAAGAATAAACATTTATTTCTTTGAGAAATAATTCTTACCAATAAACAATTTTACAACAACTGTTTTTGTATACAATTGTTAATTTTTAAAATTGCCGTACTAACATCAAAAACTATTAAAAGTAATAAAGATTTTTATTGCGTGAAGATTTCGTCATCAGACCAACTTGTTTACCATTTGGGGGCCCTAAAAATGTAGTAATAAAAACACGATAATAAAAAATAGTAGCAGATGATCTCAGAAGACATTGGACAAGGATGTCCTCGAAGAAATAAAACCATGATGTCTTCTTTTAGTTAGAATACATGTTTATTAGTTCACAAATGAAAAACAATTAGTTACATACAAATTAATTGAATATAGTTAAATGTTCAATTAATATAAGGTTTGATTTAGTTTTAAGAGATGGGGTATAAGCCAGTTGGAGTATGGGGTATGATGTTATTCAAGGGGTAGTTAAATTGACAACGAGCATGTTGCCTGAGGCGTCTATTAATTGGGTAAAAAAATCAGAGAAAACTAAAGGATAAGACAGCAACAGGATATTGTGTTGTTGCTGGATCAGTCCTTATTTATTTTTACTATTTAAACTTCTTTACTTTATATTTTATCTAATTTTTAAAACGTTATTTCCCTGCGCCACCTAATTTAAATATGAGCTGTAAATTATTCAAGCAGCTAATAAAATAATGAACATTAATAACAAAAAAAGGCAGAACAGTTAAATATAACTATTGATTCGGTCCGATCTAAGACAGTTTTGCGTTCAATACAAAGCGTACAAGTGTATCAAAAACATTAATAAGAATAATAATTATTTACCGGAATCTAGAGTTACGCAATGCACATTGGACATGGGGAAATTAAGGATATTACTGACATGATAAAAAAACAAACACACTTAAAAACAATATATTAATAAAATAAAGTTAAACAGAAAAAATATCTTAAAATTACATATAACAGAGTTACCAATTAGTTTATCGTGAATTTATTCGGGCTCTCCGAGAGAACGCCGAAGTATCAAAAATTTATGTTTTAACTTTCTTTTATAATTATTAAGGTACTTAAACTACTTTTGAATTTTAGTTTTAAAGTGTGGTTATTGAGTTTTGAAATAAGACTGTCTTCTTTTGTTAAGCTCCAATCTGTATATATACCCCCTAACCCTCAGCAGATCTACATCATTCCTTATATATAGATAAATTATTATTTTACATCTAAATATGTAATACAAACCATTAACAGAATTAACTAAGAAGAAAAGGATGTCCCTTACCACATAAAAGCGGTTCAGGGTCCTTTGTCGTTCTACCAATATTTATTCAATAAACTTCATACAGTAAAACTAATAGGAATAAGTTAGGATATGAAAAAACGACTTACTCAACCTAATGTAAATTACGTTTTTGATGTCTCTTTAGATAACTTGCAGTTGAGAAACATATATTACATAAACCACAAGAAAATGGTGTTGTAACTGAATGTGTGTTTTTATGTCGTTCTAAAGTTGATGAGTCAGCAAATATTTTACTACATGTATTACAAGAATGTAGTTTTTTTGCTGAATGTACACGCAAATGTTTTATGATTTCTGCCTTAGAGTCCAACAATTTATTACATACATCACAGATATAAGGCTTCAGGTTCGTATTCATTTCACTTTGAAGTTGTTGCTCTGGAACTTCAAGCTTTATGAAGTAATCATCATGAAGTAAATGTGCAGCTTCATCTGTACTATATTCTGGATCTTCTTTAAATTCTGTTTTTATTTCATCACATAGTGCTGCTTCTATGACGATTCGTCCTTCATCTATTTCTATTTTGATATCTCCGTTTAAATTTTCCGTGTCTATTGGTTCAGTTAATCCCACATCAACTTCTAGCTTTATTTGTTCTAATTTGCAATCCTCCATTATATGTAGAACAATTGAGAAGTTTACTAAACACAAAAAAATTGAATTTTGCAACAAAAAAATAAGATCTCTGTCAGAAAAAATAAGTCTGAAGTGTTTAGGAAACGAAACAAAACCTTGTTACATAATAGAAATAAATAACAGAGGTTAAGTTAAATTAATGTAAAAGCTTTTCTGTAGTAAATGTATGCTTTGTAAAACAATAACTAAATAAAGAAAGTTTATATAAAAGGCAAGATTAAAACCCTTAAGGCAATAACCATTTCAATTTTTAGTATTTTACTCCCTAAAATATGAAGTAATTAAGTACGGAAAATAAAAATTTATTTTAATGTAATAAGATATTATGCATTTATATATTAATTTACCAATGAGACTCACACTTTTCTTAAAAATCTGCAACCGTTTATATTCATAAAATATTAATAGAATAAGATGGACTGAGTAACAGCTTACAATGAGCTGTCAAAATAAAGATATTACAGTTTTCTTTATTTTAAATGCGTTTATGGTTCGGGGACGGAGTATTCCTTTGGTGCTGTATTAATAGTTTTAGCGGGATTTGTGAACTTGAATATTTATACGACGACTGATGTCAACTTTATTTTGTTGTTATACAATACATTTTTTAAGTAAAAATTACTTTTTACTTTTTGTGTAAACCTCTCAATAAAATTGAAGTTCATAAGCCCATTAACAGTGTAATTTTTGTCTTTTTAAGCATTAAGTTAAGAAACATTTTTTTAAAATGTTTTCAATATAGGGATTGAGAAAGAACTGTAGAGGCAGCACTACTGCCGAAAGTGGAGCGCTCTGGTGTCATAAATGTAAAGGATTGTGATGTAAACAGCATAGAAATAGTATTAATTGAAATAAATAATGCAAAAAATAATTAAATTCGGGTTCTTGATAATCTTGAACCTTGATAATCAGATTTAATAGGATCTGGAGTAATTGGATCACACCCAACATCTTCAACATTCTTTCGTAAAAGCGGCAAATTAACATCACACATTTTTTCGGCTGTCCTTTTAATTGGAATGTTTACTTGCACTTCTGCAATAGTTACACCATCACGGGAATTTATGTTACAAAAAAAATACTTATGTTCATCTAAAACACTTTCATCAACAATTTCATCAGTTTGACATGTTATACTACGAGTTGTTTTTTGTGGAGTAGCATCAGAAGCATAATGATCTTCAACGCTCTGTGTTTCAATATCTACATAATTATCCTCTTGAATTTCAATTTCATTATTATTATTATTATTATTATTAATGATATTCATTTCACTTCGTACATTCCGTTGCCGTAATCGTTCGAAACGTTCAAATGACTGAGTGGATTTTTTGGTATTTACTTTACCAGGAAAAATTGTTGGTGTGTATGAAGGATGCCGAGGATGTTCTGACTTTTGATTATTCACAAAATGATCACTACAAATGCGTGTATTTTTAGTTAGTTCCCAATCCTTTAGATATTTTCTGAAACACAAATTTTTTAAATTTTACTTTTACTTATTACTATTTTATTTATTTCATAAAATAATTATTATATAGTTTAATATTCTATTTTATAATACTTAGCTTTTCAAATTTGATTGTGATTAATTAAATTTTTTTATTAAAATAATTTACTTACACATAGGTTTTCACTGCATTTATCCATTGTTGACGTTTAAGGGTTATCCATTCTGAATTCAGAGTACTCGCAGGGAAACGATAAAATTTCACACTTGTATTTTGGTTTTTGTTTTTATATGGCATATTGAAACAGCCACGGATACAGCACGATACTTTTGAAGAAGACATTACTTAAAATTATTTCGATTAGATTAAAAAAATTATTAATTTAACAAATTCGTTATTGCTTTGTATACCACTTGCCACCACTTTGCTTTACATTTTTCTCGGCAGTTGGCGTCAAGGTCATCTTTCTCAATCCCTATACATACACTCTCTAAGATCTTTCCGATTTTGATATCTGAGTTGAAATTTCTTTACTTTGACAGCTCAATGAAAAGGTAGAGTCTAAATTACTTACAAATTATCGCCTTTACATCTTATTTAGTTAATATTTCACAAATATAAGAAGCAGTACATGCTTGAGAAAAGAGTAAATATATATATAATGGTATTTTAATGTTTTTTTTATTAAATAAATAAATTTATACATTATATTTTATTACTTTCTATTTTTAAGAGTAATAAATATAAACTAAAAATTATGAATCTAGAAATATGAGTTTTGAATCTATGTTTTCGCAATGAATTCATTTACTTTTATTACTAATTTATTACAGAAAAGTTTTTCAACATAACCTTATTCATTTATCTCCATTATGTCCCATCAGTTATTTCTTTTAAGATTGCTTATATTTTTCTATATAATAGTGTAAATACATTTCTTTTTCTTTTTAGTAAATTCAAAAATTGTTATATTATAATGGAGAATTGCAAATCGCAAAAAATTAAACTAGAAATTGATTTGGGTTTAAATGAACCCATGGACCCAGCGAATGTAAACGTTGACATCAAAATGGAAATAAAAGAAGAACGTGTCATCAAAGAAGCAGCGCCATTTGATGAAATAAAAAGAGAAATTACAGAAGAACCAGACGATGGTTCAGAAGAACCTACACTTTTACCTCGAGATGACTACTTCATTAAGTTGGAAGTTCCAGCTGAATATGTCACTGAACCGTTGAACAATGAGCAACTACAAAGTGAAATTAATTTGAACCTGAAGCCTTATATCTGTGAACTATGTAACAAAGTGTTTGACACTAAGGATAAAATCAGAAACCATTTACGTGTGCATTCAGTTAAGAAAACACATTCTTGCAATGAATGTAATAAAACATTTAAATATCCATCAGGTTTAGAACGACATAAAATCACACATTCAGTTTTAAAACCGACGAATGTCATAAAACGTTTAAACATTCATCAAATTTGAAAAAACATAAAAAAACACATTTAGGTTTAAACTTATTTGCTTGCGATAAATGTAGTAAAACATTTGTACGTTTACCTAATTTGAAAAGACATAAAAACATACATTTAGGTATAAAACCATTTTCTTGCGATGAATGTAGTAAAACGTATAGTCGTTCAATAGATTTAAAACATCACAAAAACTCACATTTAGGTTTAAAACCATATTCTTACGATGAATGTAGTAAAACGTTTAGTGAATCATCAAGTTTAAAACGTCACAAAAATATGCATTTAGGTTTAAATCCATTTTCTTGCGATGAATGTAGTAAAACATTTAGTCATTCATCAATTATGAAAAAACATAAAAAAACACATTTAGGTTTATAACCGTTTTCTTGCAATGAATGTAGTAAAACGTATAGTCGTCCAATAGATTTAAAACATCACAAAAACTCACATTTAGGTTTAAAACCATATTCTTGCGATGAATGTGATAAAACGTTTAGACAATCGTCAAATTTAAAACAACACAAAAATATGCATTTAGGTATAAAACCGTTTTTTTGCAGTTTATGTAAGAAATCTTTCTCAAGAGCCGCTATTCTAAAGAAACATCAAAAACTTCATTTAGATTAGGTTGAGTAAGTGGTTTTTTCATTTCCTAACATAACTGTAGTTTATATTTGTTGTAGTTATGTGGTAAACATTATGAAACTAAATGGTTTTTATTTGTGGACAAATAAAAGTGTATTATAAATAGAAGAAGATATTAAAGTGTTCTTTCATCTTTGAGATCCAAGTCCACTGGGTCTAGATATTTCTAAATTTAGACATTCAAAATTTTATAAAAGGGGCCCTCAAAAAATTATAGGGCCCCTTTTATAAACCCCATTATAGGGTAAGAAACTTCTGAGAAGGCTCTCATTTAAAATAGAAAAAATTAAAATTTCAAAATTTTATTTAGTGGCGCAGGGGCTGTTTTTACCGAGAGTAAAAATTGTGCTAGAAAGTTGAAATTTTGTATATAGGCTAACCTTGGTAACTTATTTCCGAATCGAAAAAAAAATTCCAAATTTTGAAAAATAGTTGGTCAAATAACGCACAAATTGAAAATATTTTTTATTTTGTTAAAAATATAAATTTTTTTAGTCAGTTTATATTATTTGAAAAATTATTTGTTAATATATGTAAAATATATATAAAAGGAGTTAAATATTTCAATTTATATAATTTATAATTTTATATTCCTAAACATAGTAATAAATAAAAAATTTGAATATAGTAATAAATTTATTCTTTGTAATCCTTTCTAGTTTTTAAATTAAAATAAAGAAATAGTTATCAAACAAGAAACGGTACAATTTTTAAAACACGCTAAAAACGTCTTCACGTCACATTTACATCTATAAATGTCTTTCTATGCATTGTTGTAAGTACATACAATATTGTACTCATCTCTCTATATTTTAATGTTATATAATTGTTATGTATCATGTTAACTCTAATTTTAATATTGTAAGTATAACAAATTACTATTTAAAATTGGCGCCTTTTAACCTTAGCACTGGTTTTGTGAACCACATGCCATGTTTTATTTAGTCATGCGCATACTACTTGTACAAATGGATCATAAATGCTAACATACCATTCTGTTTGTTTTACAGTTAAGAAGTAAATTCGATGAAGTCTCGTTGTTGTCTAAATTAAATACACATTTTTCTGTTTAGTTAAACATTTTATAAGTACTTCTTATATCAAGGTAAATATTTAGTATCCTAATAAATTAAGAGAGGAAATATTGGGTAATTATTCAATATAGCTACACCTTTTGTTTTGAATCTTATAAAAAAACTATTGCACTTTCGTATATTTCACGATGCTTTTATTACAGTGAAAACATGTACAAATCACACGTAATATACCTTATACAATTATTTTATTAAAAAATAGACCGAATTTATGCTTAAAATTGACTAATAAATGTGAAATATGAAGCTATTTTTACTTATATATAAAACATTGTCATTTTATTCTAACCTCAAATTTGAAAATTTAACTTTAACCATTAATATTGTGTATTTCTAAATAAAAAGAGGTATAATGTATATTGTGTAAGATTTGAGCATGTTTTTAGTATTTGTCATGTAACAATCGCCATAAAACACACAAAAATGCAGTAGTTTTTTAATGAGATTCAAAACAAATGGTGTAGCTATATCGAATAATTACCAAATATTGTAACTACAAATTTAGATGTTCAAATAAATCTAATAATTTACTTATTTTTAAATAAAATTGTTTAATTAATAAAACAAAAGATAATAATTCTTCAACGAGGTATGTTGAAAGAAAGAGAGCCTTTAGCCGTTCAAACAAGTTTCTAATTCAACATCACTAGAGGATAAAGGATCAAATTCTAATCATGATATCGTCCACATTCTTACTTTTTGGTCATAAGTAATTCTTCATCTGCTTTGATACTTTATTACGAGTAAAAGCTTTTGTTGACAGGCTAACATAAAAAATAATTTATGAGCAGATATTGTAGTCGTATTATACAAAACATAATTTAAATCTGTTTGCTTTTAATATATAAGTTCATAAAACACGCCAAAAATATTCTATAACGAATTGTAATGTCGAAAGCTAAAATATCTGCATTTTGACAGCTCATTTGCAAAGTAGAATCTAATTACGTACAAATTATGGTATTTACATAATATTGAGTTAATATTTTACGAAAATAAAAGTCAGCAGCTGTTTTAGAAAAGTATAATTAATATATAAAGGTATCGATATACCCACAAAACATGTTTACACATGTTTTATATTTTATAAGAAAATGTATTGAATTTTATTTGTTCTTTGTTTGAAATATGAGCATTGCATTTCAAAGCTTTCCACAATGACTTACTTAATTGATGTACTTTACTTTTTACAAAGTATTAATTTATTCCAGAAAAGTTTTTCAATATAACCTCTCTTATTTATTTCAATTATGTCCCATCAGTTTGTTTCATTCTTTAAACACTTTAGATTTATTTGTTTTAACGAATTGCTTATATTTTTCTAAATAATAGTGAAAATACATTTTTTTTTGTTTTAAGTAAAATAAAAAATTGTTGTTCTAGAATGGAGGATTGCAAATCTCAACAAATAAAGCTAGAAATTGATTTGGGTTTAAATGAACCCATGGACCACCCAGCGAATGTAAACGATGATATCAAAATGGAAATAAATGAAGAACGTGTCATCAAAGAAGCAGCGCCATTTGATGAAATAAAAAGAGAAATTAAAGAAGAATCAGACGATGGTTCAGAAGAAGCTACACTTTTACCTCGAGATGACTACTTCATTAAGTTGGAAGTTCCAGCTGAAAATGTCACTGAACCGCCGAACAATGAACAACTACAAAGTGAAATTAATTCGAGCATGAAGCCTTATATTTGTGAACTATGTAACAACGAGTTTGACACTAAGACAGAAATGAGAAACCATTTCCAAATACATTCAGCAAAGAAAATACATTCTTGCAATGAGTGTAATAAAACCTTTAATCGATCATCAAATTTAAAAGAACATAAGAACACATTAGGTTTAAAACCATTTTCCTGCGACGAATGTAGCAAAACATTTAGTCGCTCAACGGATTTAAAACGGCATAAAAACACGCATTCAGGTTTAAAACCATTTTCTTGCGATGAATGTAGTAAAACATTTAGTCGCTCAACGGTTTTAAAACGGCATAAAAACACGCATTCAGGTTTAAAACCGTTTTCTTGCGATGAATGTAGTAAAACATTTAGTTGCTCAACGGTTTTAAAACGGCATAAAAACACGCATTTAGGTTTAAAACCGTTTTCTTGCGATGAATGTAGTAAAACATTTAGTCGCTCAACGGTTTTAAAACGGCATAAAAACACGCATTTAGCTATAAAACCGTTTTCTTGCGATGAATGTAGTAAAACATTTAGTTGCTCAACGGTTTTAAAACGGCATAAAAACACGCATTCAGGTTTAAAACCGTTTTCTTGCGATGAATGTAGTAAAACATTTTGTGATCCATCCGCTTTGAAACAACATAAAATCACACATTCAGGTTTAAAACCATTTTCTTGTAACAAATGTAGTAAAACATTTAATCAATTATCAAGTTCAAAGCGACATAAAAACACACATTTACGTTTGAAACCGTTTTCTTGCGATGAATGCGATAAAAGTTTCTCGTCTTCTGGTTCTTTGAAGAAACATCAAAAAATTCATTTAGCTTAGTTTAACTGATTTATGTTTACAATTCCTGGTTTAACTGTAGTTTGTATTTATTGTAGTTTTACTATAAGAAGCTTATTTAATAAATATTGGTTTTGAAAGCGAAGGATAGTTATTTCATTTATTGTTCTTTCTTGCTTTGTACTATATGTTTAGATGTAAAATAATAATTTAACTTTATAGTTATATTCACATATGTTTATTATTTGCAGACATATACGTCAGCAGTATATCTTCCACTTGTCTTATCATTTAGTTTTCTCCGATTTCTTTAATAGCCTCTAATCCAGAAGCCTCGGGCAACATATTTCCTCCCAATGGGCTTGTGTCCTCATTTTTTAGTGATCGATTCGTCAATTGTTGATTGGTATTGATGTTAATAAATGTGTATTGTGTAATAAATGTCTATTTTATTAAATATCTAAATGTTGACGAAGATATAGCATACGCTGACGATATAGTCCTGTTGGCAAAAAGGGAAGGAGAGCTGCAGGAGATGGCACACCGGCTAGGGAGGTATATAGACAGGAAAGGACTAGAGTTAAACGTGGAAAAGACAAAAATTATGGTATTTAAAAAAGGGGGTGGAAAAAGAAGACATAAAAGGTGGAAATACAAGACAGAGGACATTGAGGAAGTAGAAGCATTTAAATATCTGGGCTACACTTTTAAAAAGAATAATGGAGAAGAGGCTCAGATAAGGGAGGTAGCAAAGAAGGCAGAGCAAGCAATGCGACGGGTATGGGACTAGGGGAAAAGGTATTTGGGGGGGACATACAAAAGAGAATATTGATATTTGATAGACTGATAGCCAGTATGATGTTGTATGAAGCAGAGGTTTGGAGGTGGAACGAACAAGAAAAGTTGGAAAGAATACAGGTGAGATATATTAAATGGGTACTAGGGCTGGACAGGTGCACGCCAGGATACATGGTGATGGAGGAGCTGAAAAGGGATAAGATACGAATTAAAACAGGGGAAAGAGCAGTAAAATACGAGGAGAAATTGAACAGAGCGGAAAGCAAAATTTTAAAGAAAATAAGAGAGGATAGCATAAAGAATGGGGGGGGGGGAGGAGGTCCAAAAAAGAGAAAGGAGTACTTTGAAAGGAATGGAATGGCGATCGAGGAGGCAGAGAGGAGAAGAGAAGGTGGCGCAAGTGTGGAAGAGGAGCTAAGGAGAAGGGATAAGGAGATACAACAGCAGGAGAGAATGGGAAAAATAGAAAAAAGTAACTACAATAAAAGATATAAAAGGTTATGGGAAAATAATGTGCCTCAGTACCTTATAGAAAAAGACATAAAACACATAAGAAGAACAGCAAGGTTTAGATTGGGAAATGAGGAAAAAGGAAACAGATACTGGGAAAAGAGTGAGGAAAGAAAGTGTAGAATGTGCGGAGCGGAGGACGAAACACTGGAGCACATTAAGTTTGAGTGTAAGGAAAAAGTAGCGAGCTAAAGGAATATCGGCCAGCTATTAAAGGGAGGCAGTGAAGGAAAGAGGTGGATGGCGGAAATGGAAAGAAGGAAAGAAAAAACAGGAGAATAAATAAGCTGGTGGAGAATAAAGTAAATTTAATTGTAATTTAAAGTATGTATTAAGAATGTAGATTGTAAAGCCGAAAGGCGAACAATAAACAATAAATAACATCAAGTTCAATCAACAATTGAAAAATCGACTCCTAAAATATGAAGACACAAGCCCATTTCGGAATTTCAAGTATTGGAAAAAATGCCACAGTTAGGATCTCAATACGAGATATTTGCAAAAGTTTTTTTTTTTAATTTTCCAGTTTTTCCAGTGAATTTCTTATTCCAGGGAAATTCAGGGACGCAGAAAGTATTAGATTTTATCCTCTTCAAAATATTAAAATTTGAAAAACCATTGTAGGCGCCGTACAAAAGATAGCATAGATAAGATTTTATTAACCGATTAATATAGATTAAGGTGGAACATTTTGACATCTACGAACATTATAATAGGTAGATAATTTAAATTAGTTTGCTTTAATATAAGTTCATAAAACCCGCCAAAAATATTATATAACGAATTGTAATAGGGATTGAGAAACATGACTTTGACGCCAACTACCGAGAAAAATGTAAAGCAAAGTGGTGGCAAGTGGTATAGAAAACAATAAGGAATTTGTTAAACTAATAATTTTTTTAATCTAATCGAAATAATTTTAAGTAATGTCTTCTTCAAAAGTATCGTGCTGTATCCGTGGCTGTTTCAATATGCCATATAAAAACAAAAACCAAAATTCAAGTGTGAAATTTTATCGTTTCCCTGCGAGTACTCTGAATTCAGAATGGATAACCCTTAAACGTCAACAATGGATAAATGCAGTGAAAAACTATGTGTAAGTAAATTATTTTAATAAAAAAATTTAATTAATCACAATCAAATTTGAAAAGCTAAGTATTATAAAATAGAATATTAAACTATATAATAATTATTTTATGAAATAAATAAAATAGTAATAAGTAAAAGTAAAATTTAAAAAATTTGTGTTTCAGAAAATATCTAAAGGATTGGGAACCAACTAAAAATACACGCATTTGTAGTGATCATTTTGTGAATAATCAAAAGTCAGAACATCCTCGGCATCCTTCATACACACCAACAATTTTTCCTGGTAAAGTAAATACCAAAAAATCCACTCAGTCATTTGAACGTTTCGAACGATTACAGCAACGGAATGTACGAAGTGAAATGAATATCATTAATAATAATAATAATAATAATAATGAAATTGAATTTCAAGAGGATAATTATGTAGATATTGAAACACAGAGCGTTGAAGATCATTATGCTTCTGATGCTACTCCACAAAAAACAACTCGTAGTATAACATGTCAAACTGATGAAATTGTTGATGAAAGTGTTTTAGATGAACATAAGTATTTTTTTTGTAACATAAATTCCCGTGATGGTGTAACTACTGCAGAAGTGCAAGTAAACATTCCAATTAAAAGGACAGCCGAAAAAATGTGTGATGTTAATTTGCCGCTTTTACGAAAGAATGTTGAAGATGTTGGGTGTGATCCAATTACTCCAGATCCTATTAAATCTGATTATCAAGGTTCAAGATTATCAAGAACCCGAATTTAATTATTTTTTGCATTATTTATTTCTATTAATACTATTTCTACGCTGTTTACATCACTATCCTTTACATTTATGACACCAGAGCGCTCCACTTTCGGTAGTAGTACTGCCTCTACAGTTCTTTCTCAATCCCTATATCGAAAGCAAAAATATCTGCATTTTGACAGCTCATTAGCAAGGTAGAATCTAATTACGTACAAATTATCGTACTCACATCATATTGAGTTAATATTTTACGTAAATAAAAGTCAGCAGCTGTTTTAGAAGAGTATCATCTTACTATTATAATGTTCGTAATGTTCCAATTTAACATGGAAAACCCATAAGAACTCATCTTACTATTATAATGTTCGTAATGTTCCAATTTAACATGGAAAACTCATAAGAACTCATAGATATTTATATATATACTAGCTTTTACCCCGTCGCAAAGCGACGTCTGTTTAATATATATTATTTGAATTTCATAAAGTAATACGTAATTTCATTTCAAATTTTTCATATTAAAATTAGAAAAGCACTGTCGCTATTTTTGAGATATCATACTCGTACATGAAATAAATAAATATTTTAAAATGAAAATGTTGTATTTCATCTTATAATATGATCTACTACTTTAAAATTGCTTATTGGAACAAATATTCTACAGGATTTACTTATTATATCATATCAAAAAATTTACAATTCTAGTTTTATAATAATTTTTAAATGTTTCATAATTAAATTTAAATATTTCTGTTAAATATATTAAATATAGATTTATATATATCGTCTTCATTTTTCGTACACTTTAATATACATAATTAAAATTATTTCTTCATTGACCAGTAAACAGTATCCTTTGTATTTTTCATGTTGTTATCATTTTTGTTGTTTCTTCATAAACGTATAGCTATTAACGCACTGTCGTTTCAGATTGTCATGCCTTAATCGGTGTGGATAAAACATCTTCTGTGATAGTAGGACAGTAGTCTTCTGTGATGTTGGCGGTTATTATCTCATTACTATTCCAGGTTTAGCATTTAAATAGTAGCACTTTATTATTCCCCTCCTAAAAGAAGCATTCTTAATAAATAAATAAAGAAAATATACTGAATGCAAAAAAAATAAATTATGCACTTACAGTTTGTACATGTGATGAACAGCACTAATATCTGCTTCATTGAATTGTTTATCAGAATAATAGATAATGAATTTCCCGTAAGCCGGGTCTTTGTTGTATTTTATAAATATACACGATCAACTAAAATCTTCTTATTGCCACGGCCCTTTTTTCGCTCTGTAAATTACAATAACATTAATTTACATCGTACTTGCATAATCGTCTTAAACAACATGAAGAATATATTGTATTTATTTTTAATAAAATGATAATATAGAATAGTAATAATGTTTGTAGTAGTTATTTCACAAAAATTAAACACAAAAATAATGTTTTGCAACATCAAAAGCATTAATTCATTTGTTTAAAAATCTATTTAAAAAGCATAATACCTGAGAATGTTATGTTATTTTAAAGAATCTCAGCATAATGATATGATTGTATCATCATGCTGATATATATAATTGTGTCGTAAAGGTATTTTAGGTTACTTTTCAACGTATTTCAGACAAATGATTCTTCCATACTGGTAGGTCGAGACACACTTTATACACTTCTTAGTTGCAAAGACCTAAAACTTAATATGTACTATATTAATATTAATATTTAATGTTAATTATTTGTAATAGCAATATTCGTATTAATAATTAATAATATGAAAGCATAATTTATAATTTAAAAAGGAAATATTCTTTTTAGTTAATTTATCTGCAAACGTTGTAATAAAAATACTGATCTGGTAACAGTTATTACACATTAGACTACACTTAGAAATGTATTACGATTAATGATTTGTAAATAAGAGTATTTTTCTAAACGTTATCAAATAAATCATGCGACAACACCAGCGAGCAGGTAAAGAATATGAAACAAATTTTTAAAATATATTATTCATATGATAATGTAGCATGCATGTAGTTATGTAGAAGTTATTTCAATATGAATATGACTGAATTTTATAAATTTGAAACTTAGTTGTCGGGAGAGGAGAGGACCAACATAGGATTATAAAAAGGAAAGAATTCATAAAAGGATATGTGGTAATCTGAAAACAAATAAAATGCCAATAACATACAATATAATATATATAACACTTACATCTAAAAGTAAATAATAAAGTAATAATGAGTACTTAAATAATAAATCTCAATTATACCTATCTAAAAGCAATTAAATGATAATCTCACTCTCCCGATCAGAGTATTTGTTTAACAAATGACTGCTAAAAGAAAAATACGGAAAGAGAATTTAAAATTTAAGAACACTACTATTTGGCTTGAAAACAATGAAATATAACACTATTACTATTAAAACACGAAAAGCAGGTAAAATGGCAAAGAGTACATCGCTTCGTACACACAATATAATATATATAACACTTTCATCTAAGGGTAAATAATAAAATAAAAATGAGAACTCAAATAATAAATCTCAATTATATCTATCTAAAAGCAATTAAATGATAATCTCACTCTCCCGATCAGAGTATTTGTTTAACAAATGAAAGCCAATAGAAAAATACGTAAAGAGAATCTAAAATTTAAGAGTAAATAATAAAATAATAATAAGAACTTAAATAATAAATCTCAATTATACCTATCTAAAAGCAATTAAATGATAATCTCACTCTCCCGACCAGAGTATTTGTTTAACAAATGAAAGCCAATAGAAAAATACGTAAAGAGAATCTAAAATTTAAGAGTAAATAATAAAATAATAATAAGAACTTAAATAATAAATCTCAATTATACCTATCTAAAAGCAATCAAATGATAATCTCACTCTCCCGACCAGAGTATTTGTTTAACAAATGAAAGCCAATAGAAAAATACGTAAAGAGAATCTAAAATTTAAAGCACTATTTGGGTTAAAAATGATAAAATAAAACATCATTACTTATAAAACACGGAAAACAGGTGAAATCGCAAAGAGTAAATAATTTCGAACTGTAAAGACGATGGAAGGTTTTTAAGGTTAATAGTTTAATTATGTAAAAATTAATGTGAACTATATAATAAAAAAATAATGAGAACTTAAAAAATAAATCTCAATTATATCTATCTAGAAGCAATTAAATGATAATCTCACTCTCCCGATCAGAGTATTTGTTTAACAAATGACTGCCAAAAGAAAAATACGTAAAGAGAATCTAAAATTTAAGGACACTATTATTTGACTTGAACATGATGAATTATAATATTATTACTTATAAAACTCAAATAGCAAAAGGTATTGGAGGTATCTATTCTAATAGAAGTACATTTTTATAAACAACATTGGATGTAAATATATCTTTCTTTGATTTAGTAACAGAAGTTAATGTTTCAATTTTTAAATTATTGGATGATTTAACCCTTGAAAACGCGACATATAATTGGCCATGAGTAAAAACGGGTTCCCGTAATAAAACACCTACTTTTTCAAAAGTTTGACCTTGTGATTTATTTATTGTCATAGCAAATGCTAATCGAACAGGAAACTGAACTCTTTTAAGTATAAATGGAAGATTTATATCAGAAGGAGCTAAAACTATTTTAGGAATAAGAGCGCGATCACCAGTGTGACTTCCAGTAATTATTTCTGTATCTATTACAGATGTATACATATGTTTTACAATTAAACGGGTTCCATTACAAAGTCCACTATTAGCATTCATATTTCTTAAGAGCATTATAATTGCACCTATTTTTAAATTTAATTTATGTGGAGGCATACCCGATGGTGTCAAACTATTTAAAAATTCTACTGGGAAATGATTTTGTTCTGCATCAGAATCAGTTGAAACAGAGTCATGACTTAGACAGCAAAATTGTTCCCCATCCAATAAATTTAAAATTTTTTCATTAATCTGTAATGTGTCTTCATTTAATGGACATAAAATTACGCGAGATTTTAATTCATCAACACTAACTAAATTAATATCGCCGTATATTTCATCAACTAATGGTTTGTCAGAAATGAATTTATTTGGAATTTTAACCATGTTTACTACACTATCTGGACTATCATTAATTAGTCCATCTCCAAGTTGTAATAACCACGTTTTGAAATCGATTTCTTCTTGCGCAACTCTCATATTAATTGTCAGATGCTTAATTTTGAAAAGTGGCCATAAACTGCTATTTTGCATGCATGTTGAAACTATATCCGCAACCGTTCCGCGTTTAACAACAGGAAGACATTGTCGAAAATCTCCTCCTAGTAAAATGATTTTATTTCCAAATGGCTTATTATTTTTCATTAAATCGCGAAGGCACATATCTACTACATCTAAAGCAAAGTAAGGCGCCATTGTAACCTCGTCCCATATAATTAACTTAGCTGACTTTAATAATTTCCCATCAATAGAGTTGTGCCTTATGGATGAAGTTGAATTTCCATCTAGGGGAACCGGCAATTTAAATTGCGAATGGATCGTTCTACCTGATTTTAGTAACATAGCTGCTATTCCTGTCCAAGCGACAGGTATAGCAGTTAATCCCATTCCACGTACGACGTGTAATAAAGTAGTATATAGAAATGTTTTCCCAGAACCACCCGACCCATGAATAAAGAAATATCTTTGCTCTTCATTATCGTTGTTTATGCAAAGCATTATTTCATCAAATACGTTTTTCTGATCTGAATTTAATTGACTACTAAAATTAACCCCTTGCTCAAATTCTTCTACTTGGTTAAATGTTTCCCTAACTAAAACTAAATTTGCATTACGATATTCCAGAAATCCAAAATCAGTATAATTGAAATTATGTAATTTAAAAATATCAATGATATCATTGATAGCTAACTGTTGAGCAGTTTCTTGGTTATAAGTTAAACTATAATCCTCGCATAAAATGACTTTATGATTTTCCCATAATAAGTTAGGATCGCAGGGTTCGCAAAAAATACAAATAAAAGCAAATAGCTGTCGTAGCTGTTTGGGCATTTTACAAATTGAAGCATCATCTAAACAACGATCCCATTGAGTAACATCACTCAATAAACCTAATTGTTTTGCTGTTTCGTGGAAAGTGGAATATTCGATTCCATTGAGAGTTCGCAAGTCTTTGAAACATGTAGCGCCGCGTACATGAAGCAACAATAACCTTAAATAAAACCTTTCACCTTCTTTAGGACTAACACTATACATTCTCGGAATTATCAAATGACTTATGCGCTGTCTTAAAGTCCATGTCTTTTTGCGATCAAAAATGTAATGTTCGGGTATTTCCGTATACAAATAAGTTTTAGCCTCTACCGATGTTGAATTTAATTTAAACCAAGCCGTTAATGTAGTTTCTGAAGATTTTGCTAATGCAGATTCTTCATTTCCTTCGGTAAATAAAATATTTTGCTGGTTTTCTAAATGAACTGCTAACCTATAAATAGTGTGTGTTTTAAATTGCAGATCGAATGCAAATATTCTCCACATGGCTTCTGGTGGTGATACATATCGCGCGTCTAAGTAAAATGAAACTTCATCCCAGTCTAATTGTGCTTGTCCTTCAGATGTTATTTTAACATTGGCACAATCATGGCCTTTATATATATATTTAAATAAATATTTTACGCTTTTAACCGAAGCGCAAATTTCAACATTAATGTGGCATCTATATTTCAAGGAAAGGAATCTATTGTACGGTACAACCCATCTATTATCTACTGTATGTTTTATAGTGCCTTTTGCAGTGTAAAAATCAATTTTAGAATTATTATCCCGACGTCTGTACAAAGGGTACCCGTTACTGTTAGTTAAAGTGGAAGCTTGAAATGATTTCGGAAAATCTTTACTGCATTTGTTGTCTTTCATGCATGGAGCGTTTAAATTATATGGCCCACATGGTCCGTGAATCATACATTTCTTGACCACATCAAATAAAATGGGATGAGTTTCACTATCTGGAATTTCTGCAGATACAACTTTATCAATAAGTTCCGTATTTCGAATTTTATTTTGATTATTTAAAATTATTAGAATATGAATGTGAGGTAAACCGCGTTTTTGAAATTCAATAACAGAAACGATAGCTGTTACCTTACCGAAAATATGTCTTTTCAATAGATCGTCAAAGAGCTCTTTCACTTTTAATTGAAATACTCTTACAACTAAATCGGGACGATTTTCGGTTCGTTGATTATTTAGTAAATTACTTTTAATTTCTGGCCACTCGGGATTACATGTCATTGTAATAAACAAATCCGGTGAACCATATTTACAAATAATTCCCATAGCATCAAGATAATGTTGTGACATGCTACGTGGACTTCCGACAAATGTACTTGGTAAAATAACCATTCTGCCAGGTATAATTCCTTCATTAATGGATTTATTTTTGACATAATCTGTGAGACCCTGATACATTTCTGACCGCAATTTCTTTTGCGTATTTGCGTTGCGTATGAAATTAAGTCTATTACCTTCGATTTTAGAATATGCGTCAACAATATACTGTTGAGTAAGTTTTCCGGCACTAAGAAATGGATTAAAAGAGCCCGTGCATCTAAGTTTATAAGAATAAAATTGCCGATGAGAAATTCTTCTTGCTAATGAAACATTTAGTAAATGTTCCGAATGGCCGAGTTCACCGGTTGGACATAACAACGGATAAGTCATTGGATCGCAATTTTCATTAAGAATATTTATGTTACGTAGATTACCATCTTTTTGATAGACACAAATGTCTCTATCAGAAGGTGGTAATCCATCTTTGCTGGTAAAAATTAAAGCTACTTCATTAGTAGACGGCACGTTGTATCGCCGTGGATCTTTTGTGAGCTGCTGAACAATATTCATCTGCACATCAAAAGGGTTTCTACCTTCTAAATTAGCTTTTGCAATCTCCTCTCTTTCTACTTCAGCCATCATTTTATATGCAGCAGCGTATGGATTTACTTTTCTTATTAAAGAATCCAATTGCTCAAATAGTTGTCTCTTGCATTTACGGTTAACATCGCCTTGCATTCTTTTACATATGGCCTCATCAGGATCTAGAATATACAGCTGACCATATTGTGGCTGTTTTCCTTCTGTAGGGTGTGCCGATGATATTCTATGGTAAACCTGACCACATATCCTGAAACAGTACGGCCCACGTGTGCCTGGACGATGATCAATATGTGCTCCCAATGAAGCAAATGCAAGCGAACTATTGTAATTTCTGATATTATCCATAAAATTGGCAGAAAGGGGATGCATATTAGTCATTAATTCCATTAACAGCTCTGGAAAAGGGTTAGAAGGGTTCGAAATTGAAACTTTGCCTTTTGAACAGCATAATGAAAATCTCCCATCTGTCGGCTTTTCATTTTTGAAATGTCTTGCATTGCAAAATTGACAGATGACATTCATAGATCCACAGTGATGTTGTATTACCAATGCTTCATCGTCTATTTCTTGAAGTGCTGTACTGAATGTTTGTTGCGATATGGTGGGTGCTTTATTTTGTGTTTCACTTTCTAATACTTTATCTAATTTTCTTTGCTTTTGCAAAGCTATATTGTTTAATCTATTACGTTTTGCTTCTTCCTTTTCATTGGCTAACCTAATTCTTTTGCGCAATAACAATATTTTTTTTCTTCTATCTTTTTCTTTTGCATTTTGATGTAGTAGTCGAGTTTTACTTCTTAAAAGTTGCTTTTCGAGGCGAATTTTTTTTAATTCATTTGTTTCGTTAATTAACTTATTTTTAAAAGCCGTTTTTACTTTTTGTAGCCTGTTTTCTTTTTCATTTGGCGTTTCCCTTCGAAATTTTTTCCTATCTCTCAAAGACTGTTTTTTCAAACGAATTTGCTTTAATTCATTTGTTTCCCTAATTAATTTCTTCTTAAAAACAGTTTTAAGTTTTTGTAGTCTTTCTTCTTTTTCAATTGGCGTTTCTCTTTGAAATTTTTGCTTGTTTAATAAAGTCTGTTTCTTCAAACGAATTTGCTTTAAGTCATCTGTTTCGCTAATCAATTTCTTCTTGAAAACAGTTTTTAGTTTTTGTAGCCTCTCCTCCTTCTCATTCGGTGTTTCCCTTTCAATTTTTTGCTTATTTTTCAAAGTTTGGTTTTGTAAATGTTTTGCTTTGTCTTGCCTTACTTTTTTCAAAAGTCTTTCGCTAATTCGTTTTTTAAATGTAGTACTACGTCCAAGGTTTTTCTCTTTTGATGATATTGTGTCACTGTTCTTAATTTTCTGTAATTCATTTAATTGAACAGTATCACTTATTACATTATAACTGTTTACACTATTTTCACTATATTTAATGACACTATCGCTAATAACACTCACTTCACTATTAGGGTTTAAGTAATTGTATTGAAATATTTCAGAAATATCAATATTTCCGGTAAAACTATCCACGGTAATTGGATTAATTGTAAAACGCGAAGAACCTCCAGAATCCCGAAAATTGTATTTAATTAAATCAACTAAATCACTTAAATGTGTATAGCACAATAGTACTGCTTTGCCATTCGAACTCGAAAAAGATTGTCCCTTTGAACCTCTAGAATGAGAATCAAAAATCCAGAAAAGGCTGTCTTGTTTGAAAATTGAAAATGTTTGACTGCATGTAGTGAATAATCCGTTATTGAATTTTTTAAAGAAATTTTCTAAAAAGTCATTTGTCAATGAGTTAAGATCACCTTGAGCAGTGTCCATAAGATCATAATTAATTTTACATGTAGCACCATTACCAATAGATATATTTGGAATAATCTCCTCAATTAATAGGAAAGGGTGACAACCGGGTTTTAAACTTTTTCGATAACAATTGTCTCCTAGTATTAAAATATAATCCAATACTGAGGTGGTCCAGCTATTTAATGTAATTAATTCTTGCATACATATACTAAATGTAGCTATTGCCGTACACTGAGAATTTTTAGGAAAATTTAGAAAAACGTCACTTGCCTGATTAAAATTTGCTTGTAAAATTTTATAAGGTTCCGGCAGTTTAAACACAGTTATACCTTTTTCAGAGACATTAACATTTGGATAATTATAAATGGAACTTGTTACAATTTCGTCAATGTTTACAGAAGTAGAAGAATTATTTATTTCTTTTAATGTACTATTATCTATAGTGCTTAATATATTAATAGGAGCAATAGAAAATTGTGTGCTTTTACAGCTACTAAAATTAAATTTAATTAAATTTATGACATCTAGAAGATCTTTAAAGCATAAAAGAACGGACTTTCCATCTCTCTCACAAACAATTTGTCCCTTAATACCTCTTGGATGTGAATCAAATACCCAAAATAAATCAGATTCTTTAAAGATGACAAAGGTCTGATCACTAACTGTAAATAATCCATTTTTATATGTATCAAAAAATGACTTTAAAAAGGAAATTGTTAGCTCTCTTATTCCTGTATTTACATTTCTAATGTCGCCCCAGTGGGTTTTTGTGTTATCATAATATACGACGTATGTGTTTTCTTTTAAGGAGATGTTTTTCTTGACTTTATCAGGTAATAAGAAACGGTGTTCGTTTCCTAAAGAATTGTCTAAGTAACACTGATCTCCAAGTATTAAAATAGAATCCAATGTATCTGAATTCCATGTATTTAACGGCGTAGTTTCGTTAACACATATTGCAGCAACACTGCAACTACTACATTGTAGACCACGTGTCGTTTTACTAAATCTTTTGTCAAATTGATTAAAAGTACCTCTAACAATTGATATTGGCTTTTTTAATTTATTTGAATTGGACCTTAAAATCTTAATACGATCAGACGAAATCCGTTTTTTCCTACCACAGCCAAATAATGATTTAGACATGTTCTAGTAGAAGTAAATAAATAAGCTATATATATTATAAAATAAAAATGAAAGTATTACCTAAACTATTATTATAAATAGGTGTAAAGCATAAAAAAGAAATTGCAATTTTGATTAATAATTCATATTAATATAAATATTTGTATAGATAAATATACTTAGCTCCTTAGAAGATCTCTGTGATGTAACATATGCCACAGAGGAATACTCCAGTATATTGTAATATATAGCTGTATATTATATAAATATGTAACCAATGCAGAGATTTGCAGACCTCTAAAATGAAAAAATCAATACTATAATGTATAACAAAGATAAATAACTAATACTACTTATAGTATATACTAAATAACTAAGAGTACTTATGGCAGAAATTTAAGGTTACATAAAGAAATTTTTAAAATATGTATTAATAAATGAAAAGAACAAACCAGTGTTGACAATCGATGTCGTCTTTCTCAATTAGAACATAAGTATTATACTAAGTACAACACTAATAATTCGGTAATCTAAAAACAAATAAAGTATAATATACAAAAAAACAAATTTGGCCGAACGTTAGATTAAATAGGATATCACATAAGTTATAAATATCGGTAAATTACTATAAATAATATTAATTCGTAATAAAGATTCCAAGTTTTTAGCAGAATCAGACATCCGCAGGCGCTAAAAACGGTTTTAATACAGCAAATAGTAATTACCTATTTGATAAACATCATTTACTCGTCTTTCAGATTGATAATAAGATTCAGAAGATATTGCATAAAAACAGTTTTGGTAGTCATTTTTTTTACGTGCTGATTCCGAGGATGGCCGATGATGGGAAAAACTTGAAAGTTTTGTTCGAAATATAAACTTCAAAACATATTCAAAAACTTTAAGTACGGGACACAATGTAACATAAATTATTTTTCTTCTGCTACTATAACAAAAGTATACAAATCGTTTTAATTATGTAATGACAGTACTAAGTAAAGCAAAAAATCTTGCTAAATATATTGTTGTCAAGACATAACCAAAACAAAGTAACAGTTAATACACTGATATTTTCATCTATTTCACAATTTTTTAGATATAGTAAACAGATAATTTATAATAGTCATATGTAGCTACTTCATCGAAAAACTTCAACATTTTGCAGAATACATAATAGTATTTTTGTATACAACATACCTATAAATGTAACAACATATAAATATAAATAAATAAATGTATTAGGTTAAATTAGTAAAAAGCTTACCTTATATATCAAAAGTAGTTTTAATGCACAAATAAGTTATTATTCAACACTTAACAACAGAAATTCTTATATTTATAATTTGATATAAATCAAACAACGATCAATATATTGACTTTGCAGACGTTAAGAACTCATGTCATAGTAATCACTCAGCAGGGGGTACTATCTGAGCTAAAGTTCAGTGCAGTTCAGTGATACCACATATTAAAACATAATATTTTTTACTTTTACAATTTCTGTTGGTAGAAATATATTTGAGTTTATTATTTCTTTTTCAATACTATTTGTTACATTTTTAATATCAGTAGATATATGTAATTATTTTCATTCAATATAAATGTGTTTTTAAAATTTTAATAATAGTAAAAAATATTACATTTTAATATGTGGTATCACTGAACTGCACTGAACTTTAGCTCAGTGCACTTCCTTCACCCTTCATTCCCTTCAAATGTTGAGACGCCGAGCATTTTAGTTCACTATTCCAAAATTGGCGCCTAAAGCGACCATGAATACAGTCGATGAATCGTTTGGTTGTAACAGTTCTTTTAAATTTTTCAAAGCAGCCAATATAAAAATGAAAAAGGAAACTGTAATATTTATTCTAGAACATTCTTCGTGCCGAGTTCACACATGTTCAAATACTAATGGGTAAAGAGAATATACTGCTTACGTATATATTGCTCACAGTGAAAATATTCGTGCTCACAGGGATAACGTTCTGTATTCGTAAACGAAAATAAATATTTTCGTCATAGTAGCAAAAACTTTCATGGTTCATATACTTATATTCACTTTAATTTCATACACTATCACGCATATGTGAACCCGGCATCAGAATTTCAAAGCGGCATTCTTCGCTTCGGAAGAAATTAAATATATATATATACCAACTCAAAAAAAATAAATATAAATGTTAAAATCGTTACGATACAATAGCATTTCAGACTGGTTCTAAATGTTAGCCTGTAATACATAATAATATTTGTTTCATAAAAGATATCTATGGTAATGCAAAAATTGTATATTGCAATCAGAACCAATATTATTTCTTATTTATATAAAAAATATATGAGCTATATATATATATGAAATATATATTAGGAGATTTTAGGGCAATTTAGGGGTCAATTTTTTAAGTTTTTATTGAAATATTGATTATTATATTTACGTTTTTATTTTATTGAATATCCAAAAAATGACCAATATAATCCATTTAACGTTTGAATTTTATTTTAGTGCGTAATATTTGGTTGTTTACCTAGTAGTTGATAATGGCAATAACTTTAGTTTTATATCACGACATTTTATGAAAACTTGATGAATTGCTACAACAGTTGCTATTGCTGTGACGTTTAGTTCTGTATCTCTTTTGCACTTCTCTTGTTTTATCGCGATGAGAAAGGTTGTCAAATAATAGTTGGGAAGAAGGTTAGAAAGGAATGACGTCAAGTGATCTGTCATTTTCTTAAATTTTTAGAGCGTAACTCTCTTTTTCCATATTTAATTTAAATTCTATTTAATAATTCGTAATTTCTTTTCAAATTTTCGTTCCATTTTTAAATTAAAATATAAAACTCGTTCTATATTATTTTACATATAACAACAAATAATTTTTCATATAAATTGCCAATTTTTTTCCAGTTTTTAAAAAATTACGGGTTTCCAGGAAATTCAGGAGAAAATCCGGGGACGCCAAAAGTCTTAGATTTTTTTTCTCTACAAAATTGGAAATTTTCAAAAACTTCCCTGGAGCCGTTTTCGAGCTACCATACAAAATTTACTACCAAACATATAAGAATAATATGATCCCTAGAGTTTACCACCGTCGCAATGCGACGTCCTTTTGTCGTGTATGATTTGAATCCAATAAAATAATTCATAATTACATTTCATATTTAATTCTATTTTTAAATTGAAATAATAAATAAACTTGAACACGTATAAATTGACTAAAAATATATATTTTTTTTATCAAAATAAAAAATATTTTCAATTTATGCGTTATTTGACCAACTTTTTTTCAAAATTTGGGATTTTTTTTTCGAATCGTAAATAAGTTACCAAGTTTAGCCTATATACAAAACTTCAACTTTCTAGCACAATTTTTACTCTCGGCAAATACTGCCCCCGTGCCCCCCAATAAAATTTTGAAATTTTGAATTTTTTTTTTTTTAATAATATACTTAATTATTCTAGAATCCAGAAAATGAATTTTCTCCAAAGTTCCCTACCGGGCCCCCGAATTTGTTTAACCCCCCCTTTTTCAATTTTTGAATTTCTAATTTTTGAGAAATGTCAGCATTGAATAATTTAATACACATGCAAAATTTCAACTTTCTATCTTTTACGAATTAAAAGTAATACAGCAAAGAAGGGATCACTTTTTTCCAGTTTTTCCAAAATTACGGGTTTCCAGGAAATTCAGGGAAAAATCCGGGGACGCCAAAAGTCTTAGAATTTTTTTCTCTACGAAATAGGAAATTTTTAAAAACTTCCCTGGAGCCGTTTTCGAGATGCCATACAAAATTCGAACCAAACATATAAACACATAAACATATAAGAATATAAATATACACTTGGGACATTATAATACACTTGAGTTTACCCTCGTCGCAATGCGACGTCTTTTTGGCGTGTATCATTTGAATTCAATAAAATAATTCGTAATTAAATTTCATATTTAACTGTTCTATTTTTAAATTGAAATAATAAATAAACTCGCGCACATATACACACATATAAATTGACTAAAAAAATATTATTTTTTTATCAAAATAAAAAATATTTTCAATTTATGCGTTATTTGACCAACTTTTTTTCAAAATTTGGGATTTTTTTTTTCGATTCGTAAATAAGTTACCAAGGTTAGCCTATATACAAAATTTCAACTTTCTAGCACAATTTTTACTCTCGGAAAATACTGCCCCCGTGCCCCCAAATAAAATTTTGAAATTTTGAATTTTTTTTTTATTAATAATATACTTAATTATTCTACAATCCAGAATATGAACTTTCTCCAAAGTTCCCTACCGGGCTCCCGAATTTCTTCAACCCCCCCTTTTTCTATTTTTAAAATTCTAATTTTTGAGAAATGTCAGCATTAAATAGCTTAATACACATGCAAAATTTCAACTTTCTATCTTTTACGACTTGAAAGTAATACAGCAAAAAAGGAATCACTTTTTTTCCAGTTTTTCCAAAATTACGGGTTTCCAGGAAATTCAGGGGAAAATCCGGGGACGCCAAAAGTCTTAGAATTTTTTTCTCTACGAAATAGGAAGTTTTTAAAAACTTCCATGGAGCCGTTTTCGAGCTACCATACGAATCGCGTAAACATATAAACATATAAGAAAACAAACATACACCTCGGACATTATAATATAGGACTAGCGCTTCGCCCCGTCGCAAAACGACGTGTATTTAATATTTGTGAATAAATAAATTTATTTGCTAAATTGAAAATAATGCAAAATATTATTTTTAAGTAATTTTCGTTATAATATATCCTTTTTTAAACTTTTTTTTTTTATTTTGTTATAATTCTTTCATTTACAGTAATAAAGCACTGTATTGACCAGTCTCCAGTGCCCCCGCCCATAAGCCGCAATCATGACCTTTTGGCTCCATGCTCTCTTACATTTCCGAACTTTTAATTTGATTCCTCTAAACTTCCGCCATGGAGCGCCTTTTTCCTTCAGCACTCTGTATCGCTTTTTTCCTGAGCATCGTCGGTCCTTAGAGTACATTCACAGCGCACCCGCTTTAGCACTATAATTAAATAATCCTTCGTTTCCTCCTCTCTGTGTAAAATTATTATTTACCCTAATAAAGCGTAGTATTGAAAAATGTCCACTGCCCCGCCCCGTAATACTAATCATCACCTCTTGGCTCCATGCTCTGTATCGTTCTCGCACTTTCAATTGTATTCCTCTGCACCTCTGCCACAATGCGCCCACTTGCAACACCACATCCAACCTGAGAATCATCGCACATAACAGCACTGTTCTATCGCCCCTTTTACCGCAATCATTAAACAATCTTGCGCTTTTACCTCCTGCGTACTAATACTCTTAACAATTAGTTTTCATAATTAATACTTTACTGGCAACCTACACACTAAATTTCATCCTTAGAAGTATATTATTTTTTAATAATTATTCGATAAGATAAATGCTTGATAAAATTAATTTTCACTCATTTCAATGTAAACCTACTAATTACATCAATTCATTTATGTTTTTAAGAAAGCCTAGCGGTTCGCTCCTAATCATCTCATCTGTAGCCCTTATCCTTCCCGTTATTGTACTTTCAATTTAATCCCCTGAACCGCCGCCCACATTTCCAGCACCAAAGCACATATTCTACAACACGATTATCTTCCAGAGCCATTATAATCTATCGCTACTTCTTCTAAGACCACCGTTACTTGGTGTCCTGAACCCCGGCGCCACCCTCTCCTCCAATCAGGCACTACCAATTCAATATAACAGCAATTCATTTACATAATTAAAACTGCACTGTAATCTTACGTTCAAATTTTTGTATTTATATTTACGATATAATATTGTCCTCCCCATTAATTCCCGCTTCTGAAATAAAATTGACAAATTTTAGGCATAACAATCTATTTTGCTCATAACAATTCTCTCTACTTTTATAACCTTTATTACTACTATCTACTTTTATAAATGATCGAAATTTAAAATTGAGCTCTTTGGCAAAGCCTTTCCCGCTCCCACTTCCCCAATTTCACGCCGCTACTAAGGTTAAACTTATTTTTCGCAAATATGCACATGCGTAGTTTCTAATTTTTTAATTTGATATTTGGGGCTGTTAACTATTTCCCCCCTATACCTCTCACTCCTGTTCGATTTCACAGCACAACGAACGCACCAAAAATCAATTCAATTCTACTATTGAATGTAATTTGACTATCTAACTTATAGAGAACTATTGTGCTTCTATTTAATATTCTACATGCAAAATATCATCGTTGTACCTCAATTTTGTTCTTATACTCGGTTTATCACTCCCCACTCTAGTGTTACACTTAAGAAAAGGATTTTTTTTTTATATTTTCGTTATTAATTTGTCAATCTATATCTGCATACTAAATTTTAGCTTTGTATTTATATTTTAGCATTATTACCCCCCCACATACCTGCGCTACTGAACAAGTTTGTCAAATTTTAACACAGGGATCTATTTTATTTATATCTAAGAACATATAATCTAAACAATAGCCTTTTATTTCTATATATTTTATATTTCTGGTTTTTGGCCCACAGCGCCCGCCGCCTCTGGAAAGTTGCAGTTTTCCATAGTTTGTCTTTAATGACACTCTATATAGAGCCCACGTTCCAAATATCAACGTTCTAGCTCTGTTGCAACATTGCCCCCAAAAAATCACGCCGCTACTGAATTAATATTTTGGTAATCCAATTATTGGCAACATTCGCAATTAGTGTCTCAATACATGCCCTAAGTTTTAATACTACTTTTTCAATATTTCTGGCTTTTACTAACTCAACTTCCGCCGCCACTGGAAATTTGGGGCTCTTTATTTTTTTTCATTAATAACACTCTAGAGCGAGCCTACATATTAAATTTGAACGTCCTAACTCTATTCTAACATTGCCCCCGGAAATTCGCGCCGCTACTGAACTTAAATTTTAAATGTCCAACTATTGGCAAATGTGCACAATTATGATCTGAATACACATACCAAATTTCAGTTTCCTATCTTTTCTAGTTCGTCAGATATTTGCAAAAGTATTTTTTCAAATTTTCCAGTTTTTCCAGAATAATTTTTTCCAGGGAAATTCAGCGAAAAATTCAGGGACGTAGAAAGTCTTAGAAATTCGTCCTTTACATAATATCAAAATTTAAAAAACTTTGTAGGCGCCGTTTGGAAGATACCATACAGATTTTGTTACCGGAAATATCTTACTATTATAATGTTCGTAATGTTCCAATTTAACATGGAAAACTCATAAGAACTCATAGATATTTATATATATATATATATATATTTCCGGTAACAAAATCTGTATGGTATCTTCTAAACGGCGCCTACAAAGTTTTTTAAATTTTGATATTATGTAAAGGACGAATTTCTAAGACTTTCTACGTCCCTGAATTTTTCCCTGAATTTCCCTGGAAAAAATTATTCTGGAAAAACTGGAAAATTTGAAAAAATACTTTTGCAAATATCTGACGAACTAGAAAAGATAGGAAACTGAAATTTGGTATGTGTATTGAGATCATAATTGTGCACATTTGCCAATAGTTGGACATTTAAAATTTAAGTTCAGTAGCGGCGCGAATTTCCAGGGGCAATGTTAGAATAGAGTTAGGACGTTCAAATTTAATATGTAGGCTCGCTCTAGAGTGTTATTAATGAAAAAAAATAAAGAGCCCCAAATTTCCAGTGGCGGCGGGAGTTGAGTTAGTTAAAGCCAGAAATATTGAAAAAGTAGTATTAAAACTTAGGGCATGTATTGAGACACTAATTGCGAATGTTGCCAATAATTGGATTACCATAATATTAATTCAGTAGCGGCGTGATTTTTTGGGGGCAATGTTGCAACAGAGCTAGAACGTTGATATTTGGAACGTGGGCTCTATATAGAGTGTCATTAAAGACAAACTATAGAAAACTGCAACTTTCCAGAGGCGGCGGGCGCTGTGGGCCAAAAACCAGAAATATGAAATATATAGAAATAAAAGGCTATAGTTTAGATTATATGTTCTTAGATATAAATAAAATAGATCCCTGTGTTAAAATTTGACAAACTTGTTCAGTAGCGCAGGTATGTGGGGGGGGGTAATAATGCTAAAATATAAATACAAAGCTAAAATTTAGTATGCAGATATAGATTGACAAATTAATAACGAAAATATAAAAAAAAAATCCTTTTCTTAAGTGTAACACTAGAGTGGGGAGTGATAAACCGAGTATAAGAACAAAATAGAGGTACAACGATGATATTTTGCATGTAGAATATTAAATAGAAGCACAATAGTTCTCTATAAGTTAGATAGTCAAATTACATTCAATAGTAGAATTGAATTGATTTTTGGTGCGTTCGTTGTGCTGTGAAATCGAACAGGAGTGAGAGGTATAGGGGGGAAATAGTTAACAGCCCCAAATATAAAATTAAAAAAATAGAAACTACGCATGTGCATATTTGCGAAAAATAAGTTTAACCTTAGTAGCGGCGTGAAATTGGGGAAGTGGGGGCGGGAAAGGCTATGCCAAAGAGCTCAATTTTAAATTTCGATCATTTATAAAAGTAGGGGTAGATAAAGGTAGTGAGAGTTGTTACGAGCAAAATAGATTGCTATGCCTAAAATTTGACAATTTTATTTCAGGAGCGGGAATTAATGGGGAGGACAATATTATATCGTAAATATAAATACAAAAATTAGAACGTAAGATTACAGTGCAGTTTTAATTATGTAAATGAATTTCTGTAATATTGAATTGGTAGTGCCTGATTGGAGGAGAGGGTGGCGCCGGGGTTCAGGACACCAAGTAACGGTGGTCTTAGAAGAAGTAGCGATAGATTATAATGGCTCTGGAAGATAACCGTGTTGTAGAATATATGCTTTGGTGCTGGAAATGTGGGCGGCGGTTCAGGGGATTAAATTGAAAGTACAATAACGGGAAGGATAAGGGCTAGAGATGAGATGATTAGGAGCGAACCGCTAGGCTTTCTTAAAAACATAAATGAATTGATGTAATTAGTAGGTTTACATTGAAATGAGTGAAAATTAATTTTATCAAGCATTTATCTTATCGAATAATTATTAAAAAATAATATACTTCTAAGGATGAAATTTAGTGTGTAGGTTGCCAGTAAAGTATTAATTATGAAAACTAATTGTTAAGAGTATTAGTACGCAGGAGGTAAAAGCGCAAGATTGTTTAATGATTGCGGTAAAAGGGGCGATAGGACAGTGCCGTTATGTGCGATGATTCTCAGGTTGGCTGTGGTGTTGCAAGTGGGCGCATTGTGGCAGAGGTGCAGAGGAATACAATTGAAAGTGCGAGAACGATACAGAGCATGGAGCCAAGAGGTGATGATTAGTATTACGGGGCAGGGCAGTGGACATTTCTCAATACTGCGCTTTATTAGGGTAAATAATAATTTTACACAGAGAGGAGGAAACGAAGGATTATTTAATTATAGTGCTAAAGCGGGTGCGCTGTGAATGTACTCTAAGGACCGACGATGCTCAGGAAAGAAGCGATACAGAGTGCTGAAGGAAAAAGGCGCTCCATGGCGGAAGTTTAGAGGAATCAAATTAAAAGTTCGGAAATGTAAGAGAGCATGGAGCCAAAAGGTCATGATTGCGGCTTATGGGCGGGGGCACTGGAGACTGGTCAATACAGTGCTTTATTACTGTAAATGAAAGAATTATAACAAAATAAAAAAAAAAAGTTTAAAAAAGGATATATTATAACGAAAATTACTTAAAAATAATATTTTGCATTATTTTCAATTTAGCAAATAAATTTATTTATTCACAAATATTAGATACACGTCGCTTTGCGACGGGGCGAAGCGCTAGTCCTATATTATAATGTCCGAGGTGTATGTTTGTTTTCTTATATGTTTATATGTTTACGCGATTCGTATGGTAGCTCGAAAACGGCTCCATGGAAGTTTTTAAAAATTTCCTATTTCGTAGAGAAAAAAATTCTAAGACTTTTGGCGTCCTCGGATTTTTCCCTGAATTTCCTGGAAACCCGTAATTTTGGAAAAACTGGAAAAAAAGTGAACCCTTTTTTGCTGTATTACTTTTAATTCGTAAAAGATAGAAAGTTGAAATTTTGCATGTGTATTAAGGTATTCAATGCTGACATTTCTCAAAAATTAGAAATTCAAAAAGTGAAAAAGGGGGGGTTGAAGAAATTCGGGGGCCCGGTAGGGAACTTTGGAGAAAGTTCATATTCTGGATTCTAGAATAATTAAGTATATTATTATTAAAAAAAAATTCAAAATTTCAAAATTTTATTTGGGGGCACGGGGGCAGTATTTGCCGAGAGTAAAAATTGTGCTAGAAAGTTGAAATTTTGTATATAGGCTAACCTTGGTAACTTATTTACGAATCGAAAAAAAAATTCCCAAATTTTGAAAAAAAGTTGGTCAAATAACGCATAAATTGAAAATATTTTTTATTTGGACAAAAAAAATTATTTCTTTAGTCAATTTATATGTGTTAATGTATATGTGCGCGAGTTTATTTATTATTTCAATTTAAAAATAGAACAGTGAAATATGAAATTTAATTACGAATTATTTTATTGGATTCAAATGATACACGCATAAAAAAGACGTCGCATTGCGACGGGGGTAAACTCAAGTATATTATAATGTCCCAGGTGTATATTTATATTCTTATATGTTTATGTGTTTATATGTTTGGTTCGAATTTTGTATGGCATCTCGAAAACGGCTCCAGGGAAGTTTTTAAAAATTTCCTATTTCGTAGAGAAAAAAATTCTAAGACTTTTGGCGTCCCCGGATTTTTCCCTGAATTTCCTGGAAACCCGTAATTTTGGAAAAACTGGAAAAAAGTGACCCGTATAAGATAGAAAGTTGAAATTTGGCATGTGTATTAAGGTATTCAATGCTGACATTTCTCAAAAATTAGAAATTCAAAAATTGAAAAAGGGGGGGTTAAAGATATTCGGGGGCCCGGTAGAGAACTTTGGAGAAAATTCATTTTCTGGATTCTAGAATAATTAAGTATATTATTAATAAAAAAAAAATTCAATATTTCAAAATTTTATTGGGGGGCACAAGGGCAGTATTTGCCGAGAGTAAAAATTGTGCTAGAAAGTTTAAATTTTGTATATAGGCTAACCTTGGTAAATTATTTACGAATCGAAAAAAAAATCACACATTTTGAAAAAAAATTGTCCAAATATCGCATAAATTCAAAATATTTTTTATTTTGATATAAAAAATGCATTTTCTTAGTCAGTTTGTATGAAAAATTAATTGTTATTAAATTTAAAATCAATATAGGACGAGTTTATTTATAATTTCAATTTAAAAATGGAATTAAATTTTGACCTGAAATTCAAGCCACTCATAAAAAACAAACGTCGCTTGCGACGGGGGTAAAAGCTAGTATATATATATATATATATATATAAATATCTATGAGTTCTTATGAGTTTTCCATGTTAAATTGGAACATTACGAACATTATAATAGTAAGATATATATTTCCGGTAACAAAATCTGTATGGTATCTTCTAAACGGCGCCTACAAAGTTTTTTAAATTTTGATATTATGTAAAGGACGAATTTCTAAGACTTTCTACGTCCCTGAATTTTTCCCTGAATTTCCCTGGAAAAAAATATTCTGGAAAAACTGGAAAATTTGAAAAAATACTTTTGCAAATATCTGACGAACTAGAAAAGATAGGAAACTGAAATTTGGTATGTGTATTGAGATCATAATTGTGCACATTTGCCAATAGTTGGACATTTAAAATTTAAGTTCAGTAGCGCCGCGAATTTCCGGGGGCAATGTTAGAATAGAGTTAGGACGTTCAAATTTAATATGTAGGCTCGCTCTAGAGTGTTATTAATGAAAAAAAATAAAGAGCCCCAAATTTCCAGTGGCGGCGGGAGTTGAGTTTGTAAAAACCAGAAATATTGAAAAAGTAGTAATAAAACTTAGGGCATGTATTGAGACACTAATTGCGAATGTTGCCAATAATTGGATTACCAAAATATTAATTCAGTAGCGGCGTGATTTTTTGGGGGCAATGTTGCAACAGAGCTAGAACGTTGATATTTGGAACGTGGGCTCTATATAGAGTGTCATTAAAGACAAACTATAGAAAACTGCAACTTTCCAGAGGCGGCGGGCGCTGTGGGCCAAAAACAAGAAATATGAAATATATAGAAATAAAAGGCTATAGTTTAGATTATATGTTCTTAGATATAAATAAAATAGATCCCTGTGTTAAAATTTGAGAAACTTGTTCAGTAGCGCAGGTGTGTGGGGGGGTAATAATGCTAAATATAAATACAAAGCTAAAATTTAGTATGCAGATATAGATTGACAAATTAATAACGAAAATATAAAAAAAAAATCCTTTTCTTAAGTGTAACACTAGAGTGGGGAGTGATAAACCGAGTATAAGAACAAAATAGAGGTACAACGATGATATTTTGCATGTAGAATATTAAATAAAAGCACAATAGTTCTCTATAAGTTAGATAGTCAAATTACATTCAATAGTAGAATTGAATTGATTTTTGGTGCGTTCGTTGTGCTGTGAAATCGAACAGGAGTGAGAGGTATAGGGGGGAAATAGTTAACAGCCCCAAATATCAAATTAAAAAAATAGAAACTACGCATGTGCATATTTGCGAAAAATAAGTTTAACCTTAGTAGCGGCGTGAAATTGGGGAAGTGGGGGCGGGAAAGGCTTTGCCAAAGAGCTCAATTTTAAATTTCGATCATTTATAAAAGTAGATAGTAGTAATAAAGGTTATAAAAGTAGAGAGAATTGTTATGAGCAAAATAGATTGTTATGCCTAAAATTTGTCAATTTTATTTCAGGAGCGGGAATTAATGGGGAGGACAATATTATATCGTAAATATAAATACAAAAATTAGAACGTAAGATTACAGTGCAGTTTTAATTATGTAAATGAATTGCTGTAATATTGAATTGGTAGTGCCTGATTGGAGGAGAGGGTGGCGCCGGGGTTCAGGACACCAAGTAACGGTGGTCTTAGAAGAAGTAGCGATAGATTATAATGGCTCTGGAAGATAACCGTGTTGTAGAATATGTGCTTTGGTGCTGGAAATGTGGGCGGCGGTT
The DNA here is from genome assembly GCA_963678705.1 of Panorpa germanica. Classification (NCBI taxonomy): domain Eukaryota; kingdom Metazoa; phylum Arthropoda; class Insecta; order Mecoptera; family Panorpidae; genus Panorpa; species Panorpa germanica. The sequence continues at coordinate 19,298,773 of OY783208.1, forward strand.
CAGGGGATTAAATTGAAAGTACAATAACTGGAAGGATAAGGGCTAGAGATGAGATGATTAGGAGCGAACCGCTAGGCTTTCTTAAAAACATAAATGAATTGATGTAATTAGTAGGTTTACATTGAAATGAGTGAAAATTAATTTTATCAAGCATTTATCTTATCGAATAATTATTAAAAAATAATATACTTCTAAGGATGAAATTTAGTGTGTAGGTTGCCAGTAAAGTATTAATTATGAAAACTAATTGTTAAGAGTATTAGTACGCAGGAGGTAAAAGCGCAAGATTGTTTAATGATTGCGGTAAAAGGGGCGATAGAACAGTGCCGTTATGTGCGATGATTCTCAGGTTGGCTGTGGTGTTGCAAGTGGGCGCATTGTGGCAGAGGTGCAGAGGAATACAATTGAAAGTGCGAGAACGATACAGAGCATGGAGCCAAGAGGTGATGATTAGTATTACGGGGCGGGGCAGTAGACAGTTTTCAATACTGCGCTTTATTAGGGTAAATAATAATTTTACACAGAGAGGAGGAAACGAAGGATTATTTAATTATAGTGCTAAAGCGGGTGCGCTGTGAATGTACTCTAAGGACCGACGATGCTCAGGAAAGAAGCGATACAGAGTGCTGAAGGAAAAAGGCGCTCCATGGCGGAAGTTTAGAGGAATCAAATTAAAAGTTCGGAAATGTAAGAGAGCATGGAGCCAAAAGGTCATGATTGCGGCTTATGGGCGGGGGCACTGGAGACTGGTCAATACAGTGCTTTATTACTGTAAATGAAAGAATTATAACAAAATAAAAAAAAAAAGTTTAAAAAAGGATATATTATAACGAAAATTACTTAAAAATAATATTTTGCATTATTTTCAATTTAGCAAATAAATTTATTTATTCACAAATATTAGATACACGTCGCTTTGCGACGGGGCGAAGCGCTAGTCCTATATTATAATGTCCGAGGTGTATGTTTGTTTTCTTATATGTTTATATGTTTACGCGATTCGTATGGTAGCTCGAAAACGGCTCCATGGAAGTTTTTAAAAATTTCCTATTTCGTAGAGAAAAAAATTCTAAGACTTTTGGCGTCCTCGGATTTTTCCCTGAATTTCCTGGAAACCCGTAATTTTGGAAAAACTGGAAAAAAAGTGAACCCTTTTTTGCTGTATTACTTTTAATTCGTAAAAGATAGAAAGTTGAAATTTTGCATGTGTATTAAGGTATTCAATGCTGACATTTCTCAAAAATTAGAAATTCAAAAAGTGAAAAAGGGGGGGTTGAAGAAATTCGGGGGCCCGGTAGGGAACTTTGGAGAAAGTTCATATTCTGGATTCTAGAATAATTAAGTATATTATTATTAAAAAAAAATTCAAAATTTCAAAATTTTATTTGGGGGCACGGGGGCAGTATTTGCCGAGAGTAAAAATTGTGCTAGAAAGTTGAAATTTTGTATATAGGCTAACCTTGGTAACTTATTTACGAATCGAAAAAAAAATTCCCAAATTTTGAAAAAAAGTTGGTCAAATAACGCATAAATTGAAAATATTTTTTATTTGGACAAAAAAAATTATTTCTTTAGTCAATTTATATGTGTTAATGTATATGTGCGCGAGTTTATTTATTATTTCAATTTAAAAATAGAACAGTGAAATATGAAATTTAATTACGAATTATTTTATTGGATTCAAATGATACACGCATAAAAAAGACGTCGCATTGCGACGGGGGTAAACTCAAGTATATTATAATGTCCCAGGTGTATATTTATATTCTTATATGTTTATGTGTTTATATGTTTGGTTCGAATTTTGTATGGCATCTCGAAAACGGCTCCAGGGAAGTTTTTAAAAATTTCCTATTTCGTAGAGAAAAAAATTCTAAGACTTTTGGCGTCCCCGGATTTTTCCCTGAATTTCCTGGAAACCCGTAATTTTGGAAAAACTGGAAAAAAGTGACCCGTATAAGATAGAAAGTTGAAATTTGGCATGTGTATTAAGGTATTCAATGCTGACATTTCTCAAAAATTAGAAATTCAAAAATTGAAAAAGGGGGGGTTAAAGATATTCGGGGGCCCGGTAGAGAACTTTGGAGAAAATTCATTTTCTGGATTCTAGAATAATTAAGTATATTATTAATAAAAAAAAAATTCAATATTTCAAAATTTTATTGGGGGGCACAAGGGCAGTATTTGCCGAGAGTAAAAATTGTGCTAGAAAGTTTAAATTTTGTATATAGGCTAACCTTGGTAAATTATTTACGAATCGAAAAAAAAATCACACATTTTGAAAAAAAATTGTCCAAATATCGCATAAATTCAAAATATTTTTTATTTTGATATAAAAAATGCATTTTCTTAGTCAGTTTGTATGAAAAATTAATTGTTATTAAATTTAAAATCAATATAGGACGAGTTTATTTATAATTTCAATTTAAAAATGGAATTAAATTTTGACCTGAAATTCAAGCCACTCATAAAAAACAAACGTCGCTTGCGACGGGGGTAAAAGCTAGTATATATATATATATATATATATAAATATCTATGAGTTCTTATGAGTTTTCCATGTTAAATTGGAACATTACGAACATTATAATAGTAAGATATATATTTCCGGTAACAAAATCTGTATGGTATCTTCTAAACGGCGCCTACAAAGTTTTTTAAATTTTGATATTATGTAAAGGACGAATTTCTAAGACTTTCTACGTCCCTGAATTTTTCCCTGAATTTCCCTGGAAAAAAATATTCTGGAAAAACTGGAAAATTTGAAAAAATACTTTTGCAAATATCTGACGAACTAGAAAAGATAGGAAACTGAAATTTGGTATGTGTATTGAGATCATAATTGTGCACATTTGCCAATAGTTGGACATTTAAAATTTAAGTTCAGTAGCGCCGCGAATTTCCGGGGGCAATGTTAGAATAGAGTTAGGACGTTCAAATTTAATATGTAGGCTCGCTCTAGAGTGTTATTAATGAAAAAAAATAAAGAGCCCCAAATTTCCAGTGGCGGCGGGAGTTGAGTTTGTAAAAACCAGAAATATTGAAAAAGTAGTAATAAAACTTAGGGCATGTATTGAGACACTAATTGCGAATGTTGCCAATAATTGGATTACCAAAATATTAATTCAGTAGCGGCGTGATTTTTTGGGGGCAATGTTGCAACAGAGCTAGAACGTTGATATTTGGAACGTGGGCTCTATATAGAGTGTCATTAAAGACAAACTATAGAAAACTGCAACTTTCCAGAGGCGGCGGGCGCTGTGGGCCAAAAACAAGAAATATGAAATATATAGAAATAAAAGGCTATAGTTTAGATTATATGTTCTTAGATATAAATAAAATAGATCCCTGTGTTAAAATTTGAGAAACTTGTTCAGTAGCGCAGGTGTGTGGGGGGGTAATAATGCTAAATATAAATACAAAGCTAAAATTTAGTATGCAGATATAGATTGACAAATTAATAACGAAAATATAAAAAAAAAATCCTTTTCTTAAGTGTAACACTAGAGTGGGGAGTGATAAACCGAGTATAAGAACAAAATAGAGGTACAACGATGATATTTTGCATGTAGAATATTAAATAAAAGCACAATAGTTCTCTATAAGTTAGATAGTCAAATTACATTCAATAGTAGAATTGAATTGATTTTTGGTGCGTTCGTTGTGCTGTGAAATCGAACAGGAGTGAGAGGTATAGGGGGGAAATAGTTAACAGCCCCAAATATCAAATTAAAAAAATAGAAACTACGCATGTGCATATTTGCGAAAAATAAGTTTAACCTTAGTAGCGGCGTGAAATTGGGGAAGTGGGGGCGGGAAAGGCTTTGCCAAAGAGCTCAATTTTAAATTTCGATCATTTATAAAAGTAGATAGTAGTAATAAAGGTTATAAAAGTAGAGAGAATTGTTATGAGCAAAATAGATTGTTATGCCTAAAATTTGTCAATTTTATTTCAGGAGCGGGAATTAATGGGGAGGACAATATTATATCGTAAATATAAATACAAAAATTAGAACGTAAGATTACAGTGCAGTTTTAATTATGTAAATGAATTGCTGTAATATTGAATTGGTAGTGCCTGATTGGAGGAGAGGGTGGCGCCGGGGTTCAGGACACCAAGTAACGGTGGTCTTAGAAGAAGTAGCGATAGATTATAATGGCTCTGGAAGATAACCGTGTTGTAGAATATGTGCTTTGGTGCTGGAAATGTGGGCGGCGGTTCAGGGGATTAAATTGAAAGTACAATAACTGGAAGGATAAGGGCTAGAGATGAGATGATTAGGAGCGAACCGCTAGGCTTTCTTAAAAACATAAATGAATTGATGTAATTAGTAGGTTTACATTGAAATGAGTGAAAATTAATTTTATCAAGCATTTATCTTATCGAATAATTATTAAAAAATAATATACTTCTAAGGATGAAATTTAGTGTGTAGGTTGCCAGTAAAGTATTAATTATGAAAACTAATTGTTAAGAGTATTAGTACGCAGGAGGTAAAAGCGCAAGATTGTTTAATGATTGCGGTAAAAGGGGCGATAGAACAGTGCCGTTATGTGCGATGATTCTCAGGTTGGCTGTGGTGTTGCAAGTGGGCGCATTGTGGCAGAGGTGCAGAGGAATACAATTGAAAGTGCGAGAACGATACAGAGCATGGAGCCAAGAGGTGATGATTAGTATTACGGGGCGGGGCAGTAGACAGTTTTCAATACTGCGCTTTATTAGGGTAAATAATAATTTTACACAGAGAGGAGGAAACGAAGGATTATTTAATTATAGTGCTAAAGCGGGTGCGCTGTGAATGTACTCTAAGGACCGACGATGCTCAGGAAAGAAGCGATACAGAGTGCTGAAGGAAAAAGGCGCTCCATGGCTTATGGGCGGGGGCACTGGAGACTGGTCAATACAGTGCTTTATTACTGTAAATGAAAGAATTATAACAAAATAAAAAAAAAAAGTTTAAAAAAGATATATTATAACGAAAATTACTTAAAAATAATATTTTGCATTATTTTCAATTTAGCAAATAAATTTATTTATTCACAAATATTAAATACACGTCGCTTTGCGACGGGGCGAAGCGCTAGTATATTATAATGTCCCAGGTGTATATTTGTTTTCTTATATGTTTGGTTCAAATTTTGTATGGCATCTCGAAAACGGCTCCAGGGAAGTTTTTAAAAATTTCCTATTTCGTAGAGAAAAAATTTCTAAGACTTTTGGCGTCCCCGGATTTTTGCCTGAATTTCCTGGAAACCCGTAATTTTGGAAAAACTGGAAAAAAAGTGAACCCTTTTTTGCTGTATTACTTTTAATTCGTAAAAGATAGAAAGTTGAAATTTTGCATGTGTATTAAGGTATTCAATGCTGACATTTCTCAAAAATTAGAAATTCAAAAATTGAAAAAGGGGGGGTTAAAGAAATTCGGGGGCCCGGTAGGGAACTTTGGAGAAAGTTCATATTCTGGATTCTAGAATAATTAAGTATATTATTAATAAAAGAAAATTCAAAATTTCAAAATTTTAGTTGGGGGCACGGGGGCAGTATTTGCCGAGAGTAAAAATTGTGCTAGAAAGTTGAAATTTTGTATATAGGCTAACCTTGGAAACTTATTTACGAATCGAAAAAAAAAATCCCAAATTTTGAAAAAAAGTTGGTCAAATAACGCATAAATTGAAAATAATTTTTATTTTGATAAAGAAATATATTTTTTTAGTCAATTTATATGTGTTAATGAATATGTGCGCGAGTTTATTTATTATTTCAATTTAAAAATAGAACAGTCAAATATGAAATTTATTTACGAATTATTTTATTTGATTCAAATGATACACGCCAAAAAGACGTCGCATTGCGACGGGGGTAAACTCAAGTATATTATAATGTCCCAGGTGTATATTTGTTTTCTTATATGTTTGGTTCAAATTTTGTATGGCATCTCGAAAACGGCTCCAGGGAAGTTTTAAAAAATTTCCTATTTCGTAGAGAAAAAAATTCTAAGACTTTTGGCGTCCCCGGATTTTTCCCTGAAATTCCTGGAAACCCGTAATTTTGGAAAAACTGGATAAAAGTGATCCTTTTTTTGCTGTATTACTTTTAATTCGTAAAAGATAGAAAGTTGAAATTTTGCATGTGTATTAAGCTATTTAATGCTGACATTTCCCAAAAATTAGAAATTCAAAAATTGAAAAAGGGAGGGGTTAAAGAAATTGGGGGGCCCGGTAGGGAACTTTGGAGAAAATTCATATTCTGGATTCTAAAATAATTAAGTATATTATTAATAAAAAAAAATTCAAAATTTCAAAATTTTATTGGGGGGCACGGGGGCTGTATTTTCCGAGAGTAAAAATTGTGCTAGAAAGTTTAAATTTTGCATATAGGCTAACCGTGGTAACTTATTTACGAATCGAAAAAAAAATCCCAAATGTTGAAAAAAAGTTGTTCAAATATCGCTTAAATTCAAAATATTTTTTATTTTGATATAAAAAATATATTTTCTTAGTCAGTTTTTATGAAAAATTAATTGTTATTATATGCAAAATTAATATAGAACGAGTTTATTTATTATTTCAATTTAAAAATGGAATTAAATTTTGACATGAAATTCAAGCTACTCACAAAAAACAAACGTCGCTTGCGACGGGGGTAAAAGCTAGTAGATATTTATATAGAGCGTTATATAGATATATATCCGGTAACAAAATCGTATATGGTATCTTCTAAACGGCGCCTACAAAGTTCTTCAAATTTTGATATGATGTAAAGGACGAATTTCTAAGACTTTCTACGTCCCTGAATTTTCCCCTGAATTTCCGTGGAAAAACTTATACTGGAAAAACTGGAAAATTCGAAAAAATACTTTTGCTAATATCTGACGAACTAGAAAAGATAGAAAACTGAAATTTGGTGTGTGTATTGAGATCATAATTGTGCACATTTGCCAATAGTTGGAAATTGGAAATTTAAGTTCAGTAGCGGCGCGAATTTCCGGGGGCAATGTTAGAATAGAGTTAGGACGTTGAAATTTAATATGTAGGCTCGCTGTAGACAGTTATTAATGAAAAAAAATAAACAGCCCCAAATTTCCAGTGGCGGCGGGAGTTGAGACAATAAAAGCCAGAAATATTGAAAATGTAGTATTATAACTTAGGGTATGTATGGAGACACTAATTGCGCATGTTTGCCAATAATTAGATTACCAAAATTTTAATTCAGTAGCGGCGTGATTTTTTGGGGGCAATGTCGCAACAGAGCTAGAACGTTAAAATTTGGAACAAGGGCCATATATAGAGTGTCATTAAAGACACACTATAGAAATTTGCAACTTTCCAGAGGCGGCGGGCGCTGGGGGCCAAAAACCAGATATTTGAAATATATGGAGATGAAAGGCTATAGTTTAGAATATATGTTCTTAGATACAAATAAAATAGATCCTCGTGCTAAAATTTAACAAACTTGTTCAGTAGCGGAGGTTTGTGGGGGGTACTAATGCTAAAATATATATACAAAACTGAAATTTAGTATGCAGATATAGATTGACATTATTATTACGAAAATATAAAAAAAACTACATTTTCTTAAGTGCAACATTAGAGTTGGGGGTGTTTAGAGTGTGATAAACCGAATATAAGAACAATATAGAGGTACAACGATGATATTTTGCATGTAGAATATTAAATAGAAGCTAAATAGTTCTCTATAAGTCAGATATTCAAATTACATTCAGTAGTAGAATTGGATTGATTTGTGGTGCGTTTGTTGTGCTGTGAAATCGAACAGGAGTGAGAGGTATAGGGGGGAAATAGTTAACAGCCCCAAATATCAAAAAATAGAAAAAGTGAAAAAATAGAAACTATGCACGTGCATATTTGCGAAAATAAATTTAACCTTAGTAGCGGCGTGAAATTGAAGAAGTGGGGGCGCGAAAACGCTTTGCCAAAGAACTCAATTTTGAAATTTCGATCATTTATAAAAGTAGGGGTAGATAAAGGTAAAGAAAGTTGTTACGAGCAAAATAGATTGCTATGCCTAAAATTTGACAATTTTATTTCAGGAGCGGGGATTAATGGGGAGACTGATATTATGACGTAAATATAAATACGAAATATAGAATGTAAGATTACAGTACAGTTTTAATCATGTAAATGAATTGCTGTCATATCGAATTTGTAGTGCCTGATTGGAGAAGAGTGTGGCGCTGGGGTTCAGAACTAAGTAACGGTGGTGTTATAAGTGGTGGCGATATATTATAATGGCTCTGAAAGGTAACCGTGTTGCAGAATATGTGCTTTGGTGCTAAAAGTGTGGGTGGCAGGGCATGGGGATTAAATCGAAAGTGCAATAACGGCAAGGAAAAGGCCTAGAGATGAGATTATTAGGAGCGAACTGCTAGGCTTTCTTAAAAACATAAATGAATTGATGTAATTAGTAGGTTTACATTGAAATTAGTGAAAATTTTATCAAAGATTTATCTTATCGAATAATTATTAAAACATAATGTACTTCTAAGGATGAAATTTAGTATGCAGGTTGCCAGTAAAGTATTAATTTGGAAAACTAATTGTTAAGAGATTAGTACGCAGGGGATGGAAGCTCAGGATTATTTAATGATTGCGCTAAACGGGGGGTATAGGAAAGTGCCCTAATAAGCGATGATGTTCAGTTAAGCTGTACTGTTGCAAGTGGGCGCATTATGGCAAAGTGCAGATGATTAAATTTAAAAGTGCGAGAACGATACAGAGCATGGAGCCAAGAGGTGATTGATGTTTAGGGGCGGGGCAGTGGACATTGTTCAATACTGTGCTTCATTATGGTAAATGATAATTTTACGCAGCGGGAGCGCTGTGAAAGTACTCTAAGGACCGACGATGCTCAGGGAAGATGCAATGCAGAGTGCTAAAAGTAGGAGGCGCTTTATGGCAGAAGTTTAGAGGAATCAAATTAAAAGTTCGGAAACGTGAGAGAGCATGGAGCCAAGAGGTGACGATTGGGGCTTATGGGCGGGGGCACTGGAGACTGGTCAATACAGTGCATTATTACTGTAAATAAAGGAATTATAACAAAATAATATTTTGCATTTTATTTGCGATATATACAGCAGACTTGGAGGGGGTAATGGAAAGAGAACAAGATGGGGGGGGGGTGCTAATAGGAAGACACTACAAGATATGGACTTTAGCATACGCTGACGATATAGTCCTGTTGGCAAAAAGGGAAGGAGAGCTGCAGGAGATGGCTCACCGGCTAGGGAGATATATAGACAGGAGAGGACTAGAGTTAAATGTGGAAAAGACAAAAATTATAGTATTTAAAAAAGGGGGTGGAAAAAAAGACATAAAAGGTGAAAACACAAGACAGAGGACATTGAGGAAGTAGAAGAATTCAAATATCTGGGCTACACTTTTAAAAAGAATAATAGAGAAGAGGCTCAGATAAGGGAGGTAGCAAAGAACGCGGAGCTAGCAATGCGACGGGTATGGTGACTAAAGGAAAAGGTATTTGGGGGGACATACAAAAGAGAATATGGATGTTTGATAGATTGATAGCCAGTATGATGTTGTATGGAGCAGAGGTTTGGGGGTGGAAGGAGCAAGAAAAGTTGGCAAGAATACAAGTGAGATATATTAAATGGTTACTAGGGCTGGACAGGTGCACGCCAGGATACATGGCTATGGAGAAGCTAAAAAGGGATAAGATACGAATTAAAACAGGGGAAAGAGCAGTAGAATACAAGGAGAAATTGAACAGAGCGGAAAGCAAGATTTTAAAGAAAATAAGAGAGGATAGCATAAAGAATGGGGAGGTACAAAAAAGAGAAAATAGTACTTTGAAAGGAATGGAATGGCGATCGAGGAGGCAGAGAGGAAAAGAGAAGGAGGTGGAAGAGGGGCTAAGGAGAAGGGATAAGGAGATACAACAGCAGGAGAGAATGGGAAAAATAGAAAAAAGTAACTACAATAAAAGATATAAAAGGTTATAAGAAAATACTGTGCCTCAGTACCTTATAGAAAAAGACATAAAACACATAAGAAGAATAGCAAGGTTTAGATTGAGAAATGAGGAAAAAGGAAACAGATACTGGGAAAAGAGTGAGGAAAGAAAGTGTAGAGTGTGCGGAGCGGAGGACGAAACACTGGAGCACATTAAGTTTGAGTGTAAAGAAAAAGTAGCTAGCGAAAGGAATATTGGCCAGCTATTAAAGGGAGGCAGTGAAGGAAAGAGGTGGATGGCGGAAATAGTAAGAAGGAAAGGAAAAACAGAAGAATAAATAAGTTGGTGGAGAATAATGTAAATTTAATTGTAAGTTGAAGTATATGAAATGTATTAAGAATGTAGATTGTAAAGCCGAAAGGCGAACAATAAACAATATTTCAGGATTATTTTCTATTTATCAAATAACTTTTATTTATTCACAAATATTAAATACACGTCGCTTTGCGACGGGGCGAAGCGTTAGTCATATATTATAATGTCCCAGGTGTATATTTATATTCTTATAGTCTTATATTCTTATATTCTTATATGTTTGGTTCGAATTTTGTATGGCATCTCGAAAACGGCTCCAGGGAAGTTTTTAAAAATTTCCTATTTCGTAGAGAAAAAAATTCTAAGACTTTTGGCGTCCCTGGATTTTTCCCTGAATTTCCTGGAAACCCGTAATTTTGGAAAAACTGAAAAAAAAGTGATCCCTTTTTTTGCTGCATTACTTTTAATTCGTAAAAGATAGAAAGTTGAAATTTTGCATGTGTATTAAGGTACTTAATGCTGACATTTCTCAAAAAGTAGAAATTCAAAAATTGAAAAAGGGGGGGTTGAAGAAATTCGGGGGCCCGGTAGGGAACTTTGGAGAAAGTTCATATTCTGGATTCTAGAATAATTAAGTATATTATTATTAAAAAAAATTCAAAATTTCAAAATTTTATTGGGGGGCACGGGGGCAGTATTTGCCGAGAGTAAAAATTGTGCTAGAAAATTTAAATTTTGTATGTAGGCTAACCTTGGTAACTTATTTACGAATCGAAAAAAAAAATCCCAAATTTTGAAAAAAAGTTGGTCAAATAACGCATAAATTGAAAAAAAATTTTATTTTGAAAAAAAAATAATATTTTTTTAGTCAATTTATATGTGTGTATATGTGCGCGAGTTTATTTATTATTTCAATTTAAAAATAGAACAGTTAAATATGAAATTTAATTACGAATTATTTTATTGGATTTAAATGATACACGCGAAAAAGACGTCGCATTGCGACGGGGGTAAACTCAAGTATATTATAATGTCCCAGGTGTATATTTATATTCTTATATGTTTATGTGTTTATATGTTTTTTTCGAATTTTGTATGGCATCTCGAAAACGGCTCCAGGGAAGTTTTTAAAAATTTCCTATTTCGTAGAGAAAAAAATTCTAAGACTTTTGACGTCCCCGGATTTTTCCCTGAATTTCCTGGAAACCCGTAATTTTGGAAAAACTGGAAAAAAGTGATCCTTTTTTTGCTGTATTACTTTTAATTTGTATAAGATAGAAAGTTGAAATTTTGCATGTGTATTAAGGTATTCAATGCTGACATTTCTCAAAAATTAGAAATTAAAAATTGAAAAAGGTGGGGTTAAAGAAATTCGGGGGCCCGGTAGGGAACTTTGGAGAAAATTCATTTTCTGGATTCTCGAATAATTAAGTATATTATTTATAAAAAAATAATTCAAAATTTTAAAATTTTATTGGGGGGCACGGGGGCAGTATTTGCCGAGAGTAAAAATTGTGCTAGAAAGTTGAAATTTTGTATATAGGCTAACCTTGGCAACTTATTTACGAATCGAAAAAAAAATCCCAAATTTTGAAAAAAAGTTGTTCAAATATCGCATAAATTCAAAATATTTTTTATTTTGATATAAAAAATGTATTTTCTTACTCAGTTTGTATGAAAAATTAATTGGTATTAAATGTTAAATCAATATAGGACGAGTTTATTTATTATTTCAATTTAAAAATTAAATTTTGACTTGAAATTCAAGCCACTCACAAAAAACAAACGTCGCTTGCGACGAGGGTAAAAGCTAGTATATTATAATGTTCCAGGTGTTTGAATCTATTCTTATATTCTTATATGTTTGGTACTGAATTTTGTATGGCAGCGCGAAAACGGCTCCAGGGAAGTTTTTGAAAATTGCCTATTTCGTAGAGAAAAAAATTCTAAGACCTTTGGCGTCCCCGGATTTTTCCCTGAATTTCCTGGAAACCCGTAATTTTGGAAAAACTGGAAAAAAAGTGATCCCTTTTTTGCTGCATTACTTTTAAGTCGTAAAAGATAAAAAGTTGAAATTTTGCATGTGTATTAAGGTACTTAATGCTGACATTTCTCAAAAATTAGAAATTCAAAAATTGAAAAAGGGGGGGTTGAAGAAATTCAAGGGCCCGGTAGGTAATTTTGGAGAAAGTTCATATTCTGGATTCTAGAATAATTAGGTATATTATTAATAAAAAAAAATTCAAAATTTCAAAATTTTATTAGGGGGCACGGGGGCAGTATTTGCCGACAGTAAAAATTGTGCTAGAAAGTTGAAATTTTGTATATAGGCTAACCTTGGTAACTTATTTACGAATCAAAAAAAAAAATCCCAAAATTTTGAAAAAAAGTTGGTCCAATAACACATAAATTGAAAATATTTTTTATTTTCATTAAAAAAATATATTTTTTTAGTCAATTTATATATGTGAATGTATATGTGCGAGTTTATTTATTATTTCAATTTAAAAATAGAACAGTAAAATATGAAATTTAATTACGAATTATTTTATTGGATTCAAATGATACACGCCAAAAAGACATCGCTTTGCGACGGGGGTATACCTTAGACTTTAAAAGAGACTTTAAAGAGAAAAAAATCTAAGACTTCTATCGTCCCCGGATTTTTCACTGAATTTCCTGGAAACCCGTAATTTTGGAAAAAATGGAAAAAAAGTGAGCCCTTTTTTGCTGTATTACTTTTAATTCGTAAATTATAGAAAGATGAAATTTTGCATGTGTATTAAGGTATTCAATGCTGACATTTCTCAAAAATTAGAAATTAAAAAATTAAAAAAGGGGGGGTTGAAGAAATTCGGGGGCCCGGTAGGAAACGTTAAAGAAAGTTCATATTCTAAATTCTAGAATAATTAAGTATATTATGAATAATAGAAAATTCAAAATTTCAAAATTTTATTTGGGGGCACGGGGGACATTACTTTTCGAATGTAAAAATTGTGTTAGAAAGTTGAAATTTTGTATATAGGCTAACCTTGGTAACTTATTTACTAATCGAAAAAAAAATCCTAAATTTTGAAAAAAAGTTGGTCAAATAACGCATAAATTGAAAATATTTTTTATTAATATGAATATTTATTAGTATGAAAAATTAATTGTTATTATATGTAAAATTAATATAGGACGAGTTTATTTATTATTTCAATTTAAAAATGGAATTAAATTTTGACATGAAATTCAAGCCACACACATAAAACAGACGTCGCTTGCGACGGGGGTAAAAGCTAGTAAGTATATAATCTACTATATAAAAATAAGTCGGGTTTTCCTTCCTGACGTTATAACTCCAGAACGCACAAACCGATTTCCACGGTTTTGCATTCGATGGAAAGGTCTCGGGCTCCGTGAGGTTTATAGCAAAGAAAATTCAGGAATTCAGGACAAATTTCAACAGAAAAGCGGAAAAATCTTTTTTCACATACAGCACCATCTCTGATACATAGCATAGATACAAACCAATATTTTAAGTAGATGGTGCCGGTGCGTGATACATTGCTTGACAGTAAAAACGTAAAAACATTATCGCTAACCACTAATATGAGAGTTCAACTTCAAAATGATCAAAGTGCTGCACAATTTTCCAAACAATTGTTAGCTGTTGGAAATGGAAAAGTCCCAGTTGATGCGACATCTGGATTAATTACTCTTACCAACGACTTTTGCCGATTTGTAGACTCTCAATTAGCTCTTATTGAAAATGTTTCCCCAAACATTAGTGAGAATTATCAGAATTATGCTTGGTTAAGTAAACGAGCAATTCTTGCCGCAAAGAATAATGATGTACACGCACTGAATTTCACCATTCAATCAAAAATTGCTGGCGATTTGGTGACATACAAATCCGTTGATTCCATAACAAATCCCGATGATGTAGTAAATTATCCAACGGAGTTTTTGAACTCTCTGGAGTTACCAGGATTTCCACCACATAACTTGTAACTCAAAGTTGGTACAGTTATTATGATATTGCGTAATTTGAATCCACCGCGACTTTGCAACGGTACTCGACTTTCGATAAAAAGACTTATGCCGAATTTGATTGAGGCAACCATTATTAACGGAAAGTTCGCAGGTGAAAATGTATGTATTCCTCGAATACCAATGATTCCGACTGATCTTCCGTTTGAATTCAAACGATTGCAATTTCCAGTTCGCCTTGCGTTCTGCAATGACAATTAACATGTCGCAAGGCCAATCGCTTAGTGTTTGCGGGATAAATTTAGAAAATCATTGTTTTTCACATGGGCAGTTATACGTTGCGTGTTCACGAGTTGGGAAACCATCCGCTTTGTTTGTGTTAACGTCAGACCAAAAAACAAAAAATGTGGTTTACCAAAGAGCACTTCAATGAAACGGATAATTTGCGGACACGTATAACGCTTCGATTCAGTATTTACTTTGGATTCACTTTCATTTACTTAGAGAAGTTCAACTAAATAACACTAATCGAAATGAATTCATTACTGTTGTGAAATGAAATAAAATTTTTCCTTTTCAAATATAAAACAAAAAAAAAAATTTTCTTCATCTTTTAATCACCAAACGAAATGTTACATAAAACGAAGCCATCTGATGGCGAAACGGAGTTCGCCGGGTTTGCTAGTAATTAATATATAAAGGTATTTTCGATATAGCCACAACTTTTGTTTTATATCTTATAAGAAAATGTATTGAATTTTATTTGTTTCTTTCTACTTTTGGGTTTAATAATAATAAGCTAAAAATTATGAATCTAGAAATATGAGCTTTGAATTTCAAAGCTTTCCACAATGACTTTCTTAATTGATGTACTTTACTTTTTACAAAGTATTAATTTATTCCAGAAAAGTTTTTCAACATAACCTCTCTTATTTATTTCCATTATGTCCCATCAGTTTGTTTCATTCTTTAAACACTTTAGATTTATTTGTTTTGACGAATTGCTTATATTTTTCTAAATAATAGCGAAAATACATTTTCTTTTGTTTTTAGTAAAATAAAAAATTGTTGTTCTATAATGGAGGATTGCAAATTTCAACAAATAAAGCTAGAAATTGATTTGGGTTTAAATGAACCCATGGACCCAGCGATTATAAATGATGATATTAAAATGCAAATAAAAGAAGAACGTGTCATCAAAGAAGCAGAGCCATTTGATGAAATTAAAAGAGAAATTAAACATGAACCAGACGATGGTTCAGAAGAAGCTGCACTTTTACCTCGAGATGACTATTTCATTAATTTCGAAGTTCGTGTTGAAAATATCGTCGAGAACAGTGAAGATCTACAAAGTGAAATTAATACGAACCTGAAGCCTTATATCTGTGATGTATGTAACAAATTGTTTGACACTAAAGAAGAAATCTTAAAACATTTGCGAGTACATCGTGCGCAAAAAGTACTTACTTGCATTACATGTAATAAAACATTTAAAAGTCCATTAAGATTAAAACGACACGAAAACGCACATTTAGGTTTGAAATCGTTTTCATGTAGCATATGTAATAAAACGTTTAGTCGTTCATCGCATTTAAAACGACATAAAACAATACATTTAGGTTTAAAACCTTTTTCTTGCGATCAATGTTTTAAAACATTTAGTTTTTCATCACTTTTAAAATTACATAAAGTCACACATTCCGGTTTGAAACCGTTTTCTTGCGATAAATGTAGTAAAACATTCAGTCAATCTTCTAATTTGAAAAAACATAAAGATACACATTTAGGTTTGAAACTTTTTTCTTGCGGTTTATGTCATAAATCGTTCGGAAGGGTCTCAACTTTAAAAAAACATCAAAAACTTCATTTAGATTAGGTTGAGTATTTCATAACTGTGGTTTTTATTTGTTTTAGTTTTACTATATGAAGCTCATTTAATAAATATTGATTTCAAAGACCATACTTCACCTTTACGTGGTATGGGACATCTTTGTCTTTTATTCGTTAATTCATTTATTGTTCATTTTTGTTTTGTACTATACATACTATATACTTCGACTTAAAGCATCAATTTATATTTATTATTATATTCACTTCTCTGATTTCTTTAATAGCTTCTAATCTAGATCACAATATATATCTAGTCACAATGAATAGACGGATCAGGCAACATAATGGCTCTTAATTTAACTATTCAAAGTCTATACCCCAACTGGGTCATCCGTTGAAACTAAATTAACCTTGCGTGTGAACCCTATAACACAAAATCAAATCTTATATGAATTCATCATTTAACTATATTCAATTAATCAATATGTAATTAAGTATTTATCATTTGTAGACAAATAAAATTGTATTTCAAATAAAACAAAACATCTAAGTTTTATTTCTTCGAGGACATCTAAATTCATTGTCTTCTGCGATCATCTGCTTAAGACTTCTGTACTGTTCTTATTATATTTATGTAATTATTACTATATTAAAATGGTCGTTAATGGGCTTGTGTCCTATGTCTTAATTTTTGTAAAAGTGTACTATATATTGATAAAGTGGGTTACTAGAACCTCAAATGTTCAATTATTTGTTAATAACTCCTTATATGTTAGGAGATATTAACAATTAAAAAAATCATTTTGCCTCTTTAATTATTAAAGAAATTCAACGTTGTACACATTCCAAGTGCATGTGACATCACAATCCTTGTGTAAGGTTACCAACCTTACAGCTCATAAATCTCTGCTATATTTATTTATATATCAAATATTAAATATAATTTACCGCTATTTCAAGGAACAACCAAATTTCAATATTATGTCTGCCTTAGCAGGGTTAAATAAATTAAAAACTTATAATTCTTTGATTTGACTTGATTATTTGACTACCAACAGCTACAAAACATTACCACAACACTGACCGAATCAACAAATAACTGACGTTAAATTGCATTTCACGTCATAGAAATATGGCCGACCATTTCTAGCGCTAAAACTACAATTCAAACTTTTAATTGCTATATCTCCGTCAATATTTAGATATTTAATAAAATAGACACGCCAATACACATTTATTAACATCAATTTCAATCAACAATTGAAAAATCGACCACTAAAAAATGAGGACAAAGCCCATTCAAATATATAGACATAGGTCACAAGCCCATAGCTTAAAATAATACAAGTTCATAAAGCCCGCCAAAAATATTTGATTACAGCAAACGAATACAGTTTCTTTACTTTGACAGCTCAATGAAAAGGTAGAGTCTAAATTACTTACAAATTATCGCCTTTACATCTTATTTAGTTAATATTTCACAAATATAAGAAGCAGTACATGCTTGAGAAAAGAGTAAATATATATATAATGGTATTTTAATGTTTTTTTTATTAAATAAATAAATTTATACATTATATTTTATTACTTTCTATTTTTAAGAGTAATAAATATAAACTAAAAATTATGAATCTAGAAATATGAGTTTTGAATCTATGTTTTCGCAATGAATTCATTTACTTTTTTACTAATTTATTACAGAAAAGTTTTTCAACATAACCTCGTTCGTTTCATTTTTTAAACACTTTAAATTTATTTCTTTTAAGATTGCTTATATTTTTCTATATAATAGTGTAAATAGATTTCCTTTTCTTTTTAGTAAATTCAAAAATTGTTATATTATAATGGAGAATTGCAAATCGCAAAAAATTAAACTAGAAATTGATTTGGGTTTAAATGAACCCATGGACCCAGCGAATGTAAACGATGATATCAAAATGGAAACAAAAGAAGAACGTGTCATCAAAGAAGCAGCGCCATTTGATGAAATAAAAAGGGAAATTAAAGAAGAACCAGACGATGGTTCAGAAGAAGCTACACTTTTACCTCGAGATGATTACTTCATTAAGTTGGAAGTTCCAGATGAAAATGTCACTGAACCGTTGAACAATGAGCAACTACAAAGTGAAATTAATTCGAGCATGAAGCCTTATATATGTGAACTATGTAACAAAGTGTTTGACACTAAGGATAAAATCAGAAACCATTTACGTGTGCATTCAGTTATGAAAACACATTCTTGCAATAAATGTAATAAAACATTTGAATATCCATCAGCTTTAGAACGACATAAAAGCACACATTCAGTTTTAAAACCGATTTCTTGCGACGAATGTCATAAAACGTTTAAACATTCATCAAATTTGAAAAAACATAAAAAAACACATTTAGGTTTAAAACCATTTTCTTGCGATGAATGTAGTAAAACGTTTAAACATTCATCAAGTTTAAAACATCACAAAAATATGCATTTAATTTTAAACCCATTTGCTTTCGATGAATGTAGTAAAACATTTGGACGTTTACCTAATTTGAAAAGACATAAAAACATACATTTAGGTTTAAAACCATATTCCTGCGATGAATGTGATAAAACGTGTAGACAATCGTCAAATTTAAAACAACACAAAAACACACATTCAGTTTTAAAACCATTTTCTAACGACAAGTGTCATGAATCATTCAGTCATTTAACGAAATTAAAACATCACAAAAACACGCATTTAGGTAATAACCCATTTTCTTGCGATGAATGTAGTAGAACGTTTAGTTCTTCATCAAGTTTAAAATATCACAAAAGCACACATTTAGGTTTAAAACCATTTTCTTGCGATGAATGTAGTAAAACATTTAGTCATTTATATATTTAAAAAAAACATAAAAAGACACATTTAGGTTTAAAACCTTTTTCTTGCGATGAATGTAGTAAAACGTATAGTCGTCCAATAGATTTAAAACATCACAAAAACACGCATTTAGGTATTAAGCCATTTTCTTGCGATGAATGTAGTAGAACGTTTAGTTATTCATCAAGTTTAAAATATCACATAAGCACACATTTAGGTTTAAACCCATTTTCTTGCGATGAATGTAGTAAAACATTTAGTCAATCATTAATTTTGAAGAAACATAAAAAAACACATTTAGGTTTAAAACCTTTTTCTTGCGATGAATGTAGTAAAACGTATAGTCGTCCAATAGATTTAAAACATCACAAAAACTCACATTTAGGTTTAAAACCATATTCCTGCGATGAATGTGATAAAACGTTTAGACACTCGTCAAATTTAAAACAACACAAAAATATGCATTTAGGTATAAAACCGTTTTTTTGCGGTTTAAGTAAGAAATCTTTCTCAAGAGCCGCTATTCTAAAGAAACATCAAAAACTTCATTTAGATTAGGTTGAGTAAGTGGTTTTTTCATTTCCTAACATAACTGTAGTTTATATTTGTTGTAGTTATGTGGTAAACATTATGAAACTAAATGGTTTTTATTTGTGGACAAATAAAAGTGTATTATAAATAGAAGAAGATATTAAAGTGTTCTTTCATCTTTGACATCCAAGTCCACTGGGTCTAGATATTTCTAAATTTAGACATTCAAAATTTTAAAAAAGGGGCCCGCAAAAAATTATAGGGCCCGGTAAGAAACTTTTGAGAAGGCTCTAATTTAAAATAGAAAAAATTAAAATTTCAAAATTTTATTTAGTGGCGCAGGGGCAGTTTTTACCGAGAGTAAAAATTGTGCTAGAAAGTTGAAATTTTGTATATAGGCTAACCTTGGAAACTTATTTTCGAAATTTTTTTTTCCAAATTTTGAAAAATAGTTGGTCAAATAACGCACAAATTGAAAATATTTTTTATTTTGTTAAAAATATAAATTTTTTTAGTCAGTTTATATTATTTGAAAAATTATTTGTTAATATATGTAAAATATATATAAAAGGAGTTAAATATTTCAATTTATATAATTTATAATTTTATATTCCTAAACATAGTAATAAATAAAAAATTTGAATATAGTAATAAGTTTATTCTTTGTAATCCTTTCTAGTTTCTAAATTAAAATAAAGAAATAGTTATCAAACAAGAAACGGTACAATTTTTAAAATACGCTAAAAACGTCATCACGTCACATTTACATCTATAAATGTCTTTCTATGCATTGTTGTAAGTACATACAATATTGCACTCATCTCTCTATATTTTAATGTTATATAATTGTTATGTATCATGTTAACTCTAATTTTAATATTGTAAGTATAACAAATTACTATTTAAAATTGGCGCCTTTTAACCTTAGCACTGGTTTTGTGAACCACATGCCATGTTTTATTTAGTCATGCGCATACTACTTGTACAAATGGATCATAAATGCTAACATACCATTCTGTTTGTTTTACAGTTAAGAAGTAAATTCGATAAAGTCTCGTTGTTGTCTAAATTAAATACACATTTTTCTGTTTAGTTAAACATTTTATAAGTACTTCTTATATCAAGGTAAATATTTAGTATCCTAATAAATTAAGAGAGGAAATATTGGGTAATTATTCAATATAGCTACACCTTTTGTTTTGAATCTTATAAAAAAACTATTGCACTTTCGTATATTTCACGATGCTTTTATTACAGTGAAAACATGTACAAATCACACGTAATATACCTTATACAATTATTTTATTAAAAAATAGACCGAATTTATGCTTAAAGTTGACTAATAAATGTGAAATATGAAGCTATTTTTACTTATATATAAAACATTGTCATTTTATTCTAACCTCAAATTTGAAATTTTAACTTTAACCATTAATATTGTGTATTTCTAAATAAAAAGAGGTATAATGTATATTGTGTAAGATTTGTGCATGTTTTTAGTATTTGTCATGTAACAATCGCCATAAAACACACAAAAATGCAGTAGTTTTTTAATGAGATTCAAAACAAATGGTGTAGCTATATCGAATAATTACCAAATATTGTAACTACAAATTTAGATGTTCAAATAAATCTAATAATTTACTTATTTTTAAATAAAAGTGTTTAATTAATAAAACAAAAGATATTAATTCTTCAACGAGGTATGTTGAAAGAAAGAGAGCCTTTAGCCGTTCAAACAAGTTTCTAATTCAACATCACTAGAGGATAAAGGATCAAATTCTAATCATGATATCGTCCACATTCTTACTTTTTGGTCATAAGTAATTCTTCATCTGCTTTGATACTTTATTACGAGTAAAAGCTTTTGTTGACAGGCTAACACAAAAAATAATTTATGAGTAGATATTGTAGTCGTATTATACAAAATATAATTTAAATCTGTTTGCTTTTAATATATAAGTTCATAAAACACGCCAAAAATATTCTTAAAAGAATTGCAATGTCGAAAGCTAAAATATCTGCATTTTAACAGCTCATTTGCAAAGTAGAATCTAATTACGTACAAATTATGGTATTTACATCATATTGAGTTAATATTTTACGTAAATAAAAGTCAGCAGCTGTTTTAGAAGAGTATAATTAATATATAAAGGTATCGATATACCCACAAAACATGTTTACACATGTTTTATATTTTATAAGAAAATGTATTGAATTTTATTTGTTCTTCCTACTTTTGGGGTAATAATAATAACCTAAAAATTATGAATCTAGAAATATGAGCTTTGAATTTCAAAGCTTTCCACAATGACTTACTTAATTGATGTACTTTACTTTTTACAAAGTATTAATTTATTCCAGAAAAGTTTTTCAATATAACCTCTCTTATTTATTTCAATTATGTCCCATCAGTTTGTTTCATTCTTTAAACACTTTAGATTTATTTGTTTTAACGAATTGCTTATATTTTTCTAAATAATAGTGAAAATACATTTTTTTTTGTTTTAAGTAAAATAAAAAATTGTTGTTCTATAATGGAGGATTGCACATCTCAACAATTAAAGCTAGAAATTGATTTGGGTTTAAATGAACCCATGGACCACCCAGCGAATGTAAACGATGATATCAAAATGGAAATAAAAGAAGAACGTGTCATCAAAGAAGCAGCGCCATTTGATGAAATAAAAAGAGAAATTAAAGAAGGACCAGACGATGGTGCAGAAGAAGCTACACTTTTACCTCGAGATGACTATTTCTTTAAATTGGAAGTTCCAGATGAAAATGTCACTGAACCGCGGAACAATGAACAACTAGAAAGTGAAATTAATTCGAGCATGAAGCCTTATATATGTGAACTATGTAACAACGAGTTTGACACTAAGACAGAAATGAGAAACCATTTCCGCAAACATTCAGCAAAGAAAATACATTCTTGCAAAGAGTGTAATAAAACCTTTAGTCGATCATCAAGTTTAAAAGAACATAAGAACACGCATTTAGGTTTAAAACCATTTTCCTGCGATGAATGTAGCAAAACATTTAGTCGCTCAACGGATTTAAAAGAACATAAGAACACGCATTTAGGTTTAAAACCATTTTCCTGCGATGAATGTAGCAAAACATTTAGTTGCTCAACGGTTTTAAAACGGCATAAAAACACGCATTCAGGTTTAAAACCGTTTTCTTGCGATGAATGTAGCAAAACATTTAGTCGCTCAACGGATTTAAAACGGCATAAAAACATGCATTCAGGTTTAAAACCGTTTTCTTGCGATGAATGTAGTAAAACATTTAGTCTATCTTTTACTTTAAAGCAACATAAAAACACACATTTGGGTTTAAAACCATTTTCCTGCGATGAATGTACAAAAACGTTTAGTCAATCATCAAATTTAAAACAACATAAGAACACACATTTAGGTTTAAAACCGTTTTCCTGCGATGAATGTAGTAAAACGTTTAGTCAATTATCAAGTTTGAAACAACATAAGAACACACATTTGGGTTTAAAACCATATTCTTGTAACAAATGTAGTAAAACATTTAATCAATTATCAAGTTCAAAGCGACATAAAAACACACATTTATTTTTAAAACCGTTTTCTTGCGATGAATGCGATAAAAGTTTCTCGTCTTCTGGTTCTTTAAAAAAACATCAAAAAATTCATTTAGCTTAGTTTAACTGATTTATGTTTACATTTCCTGGTGTTTGGGCGATGTAGGGCCCGGGTATTTCACCAAAAGTAGTCAGGAAGTCTTCGAAGTTCGTGAACTCAATATGAATTTAAAAGTATATTTATTTCATACAAAATTACACATTGGAGTCGTAAATCCCAACAGAATTACACAATTAAACACTTATCCTAATAATTAATAATAATGAATGTATATAAATGTATGTGAATGTCTTAATGTATATATTTTAATATTAAATGGTAATGTTATTTAAAATACGTGTTGTCTCGTTGAGAGCTGGTTCAAAAAAGGGGTGATTTGAGTATAATACATTTAACACTTAAAAATAGGAAGGAGTGGGGATGTACCCATAATACAATTTGTGAACATAGTTGAACGAAAATGGGTAATAAAATTATTGCCAACAACAAGAAATGTAAGTCTGGATTTACACGTCCCACATCAAAAGGTACAGGCGACACTCAATAAAGTTCATTTACACTTTTGCCTTAAAAACATGTAAAATTAGGTTATATTATAATTGTATTTTGATGCATGTTTTTGTCCATACTCCCCCCCTTGATAAATTGGGTTTATCAAAATGAATTCACTGGTAAAAAGGGCTGAACGTCTGACAGCACGTTTGATCTCTCCTGGTTGAGTTTTCAAGGTGGCGGCTCTCGGAGTGTTGTCGTTGCCTGCAGTGAGATATGTTATGCGTCCCATTATCCATTGAGTAGGAGGTATATTGTCTTCTTGTACTATTACAAGTGATCCGATTTCTAGATCCAGGGTGCTTGATGTGTTCCATTTTGCGCGCTGTTGACAGAAGTGGATATAGTCTGTATACCATCGTTGTATCTGCTGGAATCTTCTCATGTTGTTGAGGTTCACTGGCGCTCTTGGAGTAGGCATAGCACTGCTGATTTGTCGACCTATGATTAAGTGTCCGGGAGTAAAAGGAATAAGGTCATCTGGATTGGGTGACATGGGGTACATTGCTTGGGAGTTCAATATTGCTTTATTCTGAGTTAATTTATAGAAAATATTATTCATAGCAACCAAAGATTTTGTTAATGATAGACAATAATTTTTGAAATCCCGTGGCATCTCATCATCCCAGTTTAATTTTGATAAGCATAGCGTCTGTCTAATGATTTTAAATGAATTAATACAAGGTGAAAAAAAGCATGGCGGGTCCAAAATATTTGTAACGAACGACGGTATGGTTCGCTTTGTAAGTTTCACGGGTTGTTTAATAAGAATAAATTTATATTGGAATAAGTCCCGTTCAGAATCCCACATAACGTCAGTAGTGGTATTCGTAAAACTATTGAAAACATCTCTTATTTTGCTGGTAGTGCTAATTGATTTTAACGCACCACTATGTGGTGAGAAATATGAATTTCTTAAATGCCTTGGTTCTGTATTTAGGAAATTATGATTTAAATAAATGTAGTCGCTTATGAATTTGTTGTACATAATCTTTAATACCGGGTTGTCGTTTGGTTTACTCCCGAATTTAAGAAAAGGTTTTGTGACTATGTTCTTAATACCTCCTAACAACACCGGTGGCTTCGTTAACATCAAATTGTGTGCTTTTAATAATTTGTTCCTTACAAACTGTTTGTTTGTCAATTCGCGGAATAGAATCTAAAACGTTAACCAATGTAAGTGAATCTTTGATTTGTGTTAAAGCAACTGATGTGTCGGTAACATCACTTGTTGTAGTGTTATTTATTTGTTTCTCACAAACTACTTCTTCCGTAATCTGAGGAATGAATATTGAATCTCCTATTGTAGGTGATTCTGTTAGTGGAACAGTGACAACTGACGTGTCATGAACATCACGTGTTCTGTTGATTACAAGATGCTCCTCGCAGACTACCTGTTCGGCAGTGTGCGGATTGCAATAGGGCACAATTTTAATTTCCCTGAACTTTGTTAATTGAGTTTGGATTTGCGAATGGTGGCAATGAAACAGTTTTTGTTCACTTTTGTCATTAATGCCAATTACAATCCATCCTAGTACAGTGTTTTGTATTTTAATTTTATTTTCCATTAATTTATTTTTACCTATTATTATCAGGTCCCAGAATACATCTGCTCCGAGTAATATGTCTATCTTACTAGGCTTGTTAAAGTTTGGGTCAGCTAATTTTATATGGCTTGGTACAATTAAGCCCCTAATGTCTAAACAATTATTAGGTACATTGTCAGTTATCTTTTCAATAACTAAACATTCAATATTTTTTGAATAGTCATTATTCAAAGAATTTATTTGTACCCTAACTTTCGAATTTACATTATTTTTGGTTTGACCGATACCTGATATGACAATATTGGTGTAAGTTAAAGGTGATTTCAATTTCTTTGCAAACTGCTTTGTCATAAAGGAAGTTTGGCTGCCATTGTCCAAAAGAGCACGTGCCTTTATGGATTTGCCATGTTTATCGACAACCTCCACTACTGCGGTAGCAAGTAGCGTGTGATTTGAATTCAGAGTCTGCGACGTAAGAGTTTGACTTGATACGGCAGGCTCTGATTGAGGTGTAGCCTTCTCTAAATGAAGCAAAGTATTATGAAGTTTTCGACAAATTCTGCATTGATATTTTGACTTACATTTATTTCTAGAATGACCGGCGTAAAGACAATTTAAACACAAATTACTATTTTGACAGTGTTCTATTCTATCATTTACATTGAGTTTCAGAAAATCTTGACATTTGTACAGTAAATGATCTCCTTGGCAGTAATAGCATTTAATTTGTTGAGTCACCAATAATGATTTGTGATGTTTTGGTTTACTACCGGGTTTATAATTAAAATTTTGTTCATCAAGGTCACGAGCACGATCAAGAATAAAAGTTAACATAGAATTCACTGTTTGATATTCTGATTTAGAACTAGGTGACATTTGCCAATGTGCTCTAGTTTCAACGTTCAATTTTTTAAATATTAGTGTGGTAACTAGTTGATCCCATCTGCTATGAGGAGGAATGTGTGTTTCTAGAGCCTTAACATGCTTTCTAATGGAATTCGCGGTAACCCTAAGCTTATCACTGGATTCTACGTTTAAGCTTGGTATATCAAGAAAGGAATTAATATGATGAGAAACTGTTGCCTTTTTATTATCATAAGTTTGCAGCATGAGATTCCAACATAGTTCGTAATTTTCTGGTAAAATTTCAATAGAGGATATTGTGTCAAGGGCATCGCCTTTAAGACAATCTCTTAAGTAATGCAATTTTTGATGATTATTATATCCGACATTATGTACTAAGCTGACATAACTTGATTTGAAATTATTCCATGATGTTATGTCGCCGTCAAAACTAGGTACAGAAATTGTCGGTAGTCGTATGCCATTGTTTATATAATGAGGAGTGTTATCAGTTGATCTGGTATCATGACGATCCATAATCGCATTTATAACACACCATATGTCTCTGAATTTCTTAGACAAATTTGAACGTGTTTCAGAAAGCTATTGTTTATCTACATCATCCAAATGTTGGCCTAATTCAACACAAACATTTTCAATTTTATCAAACAGTGGCTCACAAATTTTCTTACAATACTTAATCTTGTGAACGTCGTATGTTGATGGGTCATTTAAATCTATGCTATCAATATAGGGGACATGATCATTTAAAGTTTGCTCATAAACCTCTAATTGTGCGTATAACTTCTTGATATTAACCATTTTTGAATCTTTGTAATTAGTTTAAATAGAAATTATAATTATTGTCTGATGCGAGTATCAAATTATTTAAGCAATATGGAATGAATGGATACTCTCCTTTTTAAAATAACAATAAAATATTTTTAAAAATATAATGTAATAGTGTGAATAAGTAATATAAAATGTATTCTGGTCAATATTGTAGAAAGTACCCAGAACCACATGTAAATATAATGCGGTATAATAAAATGTTCTAAGTCTAATAAAACCTCATGGGTACGCAGTGTACGGATCAATCAGGTATATGAAACACAACTCAATACCGCATGGCCATAGGAAAAGGTCTAGACAGGACCGTAATTGTACTGATGTTTTAAATGTTATATCGCTTAACAACAAATAGGCAGAACAAATATTACCACGTGTATAAATGTTGTCGTAATTTAGAAACAATCCCAATGGCTTTTAATATGTAATATTTTACCAACTCAAAAGATATATTTTGCTCAATGAAATAATCCCGGTGGCTTTAATATCGATTATTTACCAACGCATAAGAAATATTTACTAAATATGGACATTAGCTGTGCCCTCCTAAACCAACAATTTGTAAGACTAACAAATCAAACAATATACACAAAATTACAATCTTTGCTACAATTTTATAGTATAAAAAATGCACAAAGATATTTTAGAAGTAAAACAAAGCAATATTGAAATAGGATATGGAGAATTTTTTAAGGAATGAACACTAACCGTTGTTGCACGTGTTTGCTCAGGCGCGTCCCCTCTGACCAATTTTCCAGTGTTTGTATAACTCAAAACTTCAAATTCTTCACTGTAGATAATTGCAGGTATTCCATGCACGATTGCTTCTCGCGACTGTAGGATATCTGGCTCGAAGGACCAAATGTTTGGGCGATGTAGGGCCCGGGTATTTCACCAAAAGTAGTCAGGAAGTCTTCGAAGTTCGAACTCAATATGAACTCAATATGAATTTAAAAGTATATTTATTTCATACAAAATTACACATTGGAGTCGTAAATCCCAACAGAATTACACAATTAAACACTTATCCTAATAATTAATAATAATGAATGTATATAAATGTATGTGAATGTCTTAATGTATATATTTTAATATTAAATGGTAATGTTATTTTAAATACGTGTTGTCTCGTTGAGAGCTGGTTCAAAAAAGGGGTGATTTGAGTACAATACATTTAACACTTAAAAATAGGAAGTAGTGGGGATGTACCCATAATACAATTTGTGAACATAGTTGAACGAAAATGGGTAATAAAATTATTGCCAACAACAAGAAATGTAAGTCTGGATTTACACGTCCCACATCAAAAGGTACAGGCGACACTCAATAAAGTTCATTTACACTTTTGCCTTAAAAACATGTAAAATTAGGTTATATTATAATTGTATTTTGATGCATGTTTTTGTCCACCTGGCTTAACTGTGGTTTGTATTTATTGTAGTTTTAATATAAGAAGCTTGTTTAATAAATATTGGTTTTGAAAGCGAAGGATAGTAATTTCATTTATTGTTCTTTCTTGCTTTGTACTAGATGTTTAGATGTAAAATAATAATTTAACTTTATAGTTATATTCACATATACGAGTATATATCGTAAAATATTCCTTAATATAACATCTGAATCGTGGGTATGAAACAGAAATATGTCAGCAGTATATCTTCCACTTGTCTTATCATTTAGTTTTCTCTGATTTCTTTAATACCTGTTAACTAATGGGCTTGTGTCCTATGTCTTAATTTCTATAAAAGTATACTACATATTGATAAAGAGGGTTACTAGAACCTCAAATGTTCAATTATTTGTTAATAACTCCTTATATTTCAGGTGATATTAACAATTAAAAAAGTCATTTTGTCTCTTTAATTATTAAAGGGATTCAACGTTGTACACATTCCAAATGCATGTGACATCACAACTGCTGCCAACCTTACAGCTCATAAATCACTGCTATATGTATTTATATATCAAAATATCAAATATTATTAAAAAAATAAAATAGGCACTTATTATTCTTTAACTTGACTTGATTATTTCGACTACCAACAGCTACAAAACAATACCACAGCACTGACCTATTCAACAAATAACTGGCCGACATCTCTAGCACTAAAACTACAATTCAAATGTTTAATTGCTATATCTCCGACAATATTTAGATATTTAATAAAATAGAAACGCCAATACACATTTATTAACATCAATTGCAATCAATAATTAAAAAATCGACCATTAAAAAATGAGGACACAGCCCATTTCGAAATTTCAAGTATTGGAAAAACAGCCACAGTTAGGATCTTAATGCAGACCTAATTCATGAGATATTTGCGAAACTATTTTTTTGAATTTTCCGCTTTTTCCAGGGAAATTCAGGGATGCAGAAAGTATTAGATTTTATCCTCTATAAAATATTAAAATTTGAAAAACCTTTGTAGGCACCGTTCAGACGATAGCATAGATAAGATTTTATTAACAGATTAATATAGATTAAGGTGGAACATTTTAACATATACGAAAATTATAATAGGTAGATAATTTAAATTAGTTTGCTTTAATATATAAGTTCATAAAACCCGCCAAAAATATTCTATAACGAATTGTAATGTCGAAAGCTAAAATATCTGCATTTTGACAGCTCATTAGCAAGGTAGAATCTAATTACGTACAAATTATGGTATTTACATCATATTCAGTTAATCTTTTACGAAAATAAAAGTCAGCAGCTATTTTAGAAGAGTATAATTAATATATAAAGGTATTTTCGATACAGCCACAACTTTTGTTTTATATTTTATAAGAAAATGTATTGAATTTAATTTGTTCTTCCTACTTTTGGGGGTAATAATAATAAGCTAAAAATTATGAATCTGGAAATATAAGCATTGCATTTCAAAGCTTTCCACAATGACTTACTTAATTGACTTATTTTACGTTTTACAAAGTACTAATTTATTCCAGAAATGTTTTTGAAAATAGCTTCTCTTATTTATCTTATTATGTCACATCAGTTTGTTTCATTCTTTAAACACTTTAGATTTATTTGTTTTAACGAATGGCTTA
The DNA here is from genome assembly GCA_963678705.1 of Panorpa germanica. Classification (NCBI taxonomy): domain Eukaryota; kingdom Metazoa; phylum Arthropoda; class Insecta; order Mecoptera; family Panorpidae; genus Panorpa; species Panorpa germanica. The sequence continues at coordinate 19,328,666 of OY783208.1, forward strand.
CATTTTTCTAAATAATAGCGAAAATACATTTCCTTTTGTTTTTAGTAAAATCAAAAATTGTTGTTTTATAATGGAGGATTGCAAATCTCAACAAATAAAGTTAGAAATTGATTTGGGGATAAATGAATCAATGGACCACCCAGCGATTGTAAACGTTGACATCAAAATGGAAATAAAAGAAGAACGTGTCATCAAAGAAGCAGCGCCATTTGATGAAATAAAAAGGGAAATTAAAGAAGAACCAGACGATGGTTTAAAAGAAACTACACTTTTACCTCGAGATGACTACTTCATTAAATTGGAAGTTCCAGCTGATAATGTCACTGAACCGTTGAACAATGAGCAACTAGAAAGTGAAATTAATTTGAACCTGAAGCCTTATATCTGTGGACTATGTAACAAAGTGTTTGACACGAAGGATAAAATCAGAAACCATTTACGTGTACATTCAGTTATGAAAACACATTCTTGCAATAAATGTAATAAAACATTTGAATATCCATCAGCTTTAGAACGACAGAAAAGCACACATTCAGTTTTAAAACCATTTTCCTGCGATGAACCCATGGACCCAGCGAATGTAAACGTTGACATCAAAATGGAAATAAAAGAAGAACGTGTCATCAAAGAAGCAGCGCCATTAGATGAAATAAAAAGGGAAATTACAGAAGAACCAGACGATGGTTTAGAAGAAGCTACACTTTTACCTCGAGATGACTACTTCATTAAGTACGAAGTTCCAGCTGAGCAACTAGAAAGTGAAATTAATTTGAACCTGAAGCCTTATATCTGTGGACTATGTAACAAAGTGTTTGACACTAAGGATAAAATCAGAAACCATTTACGTGTACATTCAGTTATGAAAACACATTCTTGCAATGAATGTTATAAAACATTTGAATATCCATCAGCTTTAGAACGACATAAAAACACACATTTAGTTTTTAAACCATTTTCCTGCGATGAATGTGATAAAACGTTCAGCCAATCAACAAATTTAAAACAACATAAGAACACACATTTACGTTTGAAACCGTTTTCTTGCGATGAATGCGATAAAAGTTTCTCGTCTTCTGGTTCTTTGAAGAAACATCTAAAAATTCATTTAGCTTAGTTTAACTGATTTATGTTTACAATTCCTAGTTTAACTGTGGTTTGTATTTACTGTAGTTTTACTATAAGAAGCTTGTTTAATAAATATTGGTATTGAAAACGAAGGATAGTGATTTCATTTATTGTTCTTTCCTGCTTTGTGCTATATGTTTAGATGAAAATAATAATTTAACTTTATAGTTATATTCACATATCGTAAAATGTTACATAATAAAACATCTGAATCGTGGATATGAAACAGAAATATGTCAGCAGTATATCTTCCACTTGTCTTATTATTTAGTTTTCTCTCATTTCTTTAATACCTTCTAATGGGCTTGTGTCCTATGTCTTAATCTCTATAAAAGTGTGCTACATATTGATAAAGTGGGTTACTAGAACCTCAAATGTTCTATTATTTTTTAATAACTCCTTATATGTTAAGAGATATTAACAATTAAAAAAGTCATTTTGTCTCTTTAATTATTAAAGGGATTCAACGTTGTACACATTCCAAGTGCATGTGACATCACAATCCTTGTGTAAGGTTACCAACCTTACAGCTCATAAATCTCTGCTATATGTATTTATATATCAAAATATCAAATATTATTTACAGCTATTTTAAGGAACAATCAAATTTCAATATTATGTCTGCCTTAACAACAGGGTTAAATCAAATAAAAACTTATTATTCTTTGATTTAACTTGATTATTTCGACTACCAATAGCTTCAAAACATTACCACAGCACACAGCATATATATTGATTAATGGGTTATTGTCCTCATTTTTTAGTGGTCGATTTTTCAATTGCTGATTGGAATTGATGTTAATTGTGTGTGAGATTGATGTGTATTGACGTGTCTATTTTGTTAAATATCTAAATATTGACGGAGATATAGCAATTAAAAGTTTGAATTGTAGTTTTAGCACTAGAAATGGTCGGCCATATTTGTATGACGTGAAATGCATTTTAACGTCAGTTATTTGTTGAGTAGGTCAGTGCTGTGGCAATGTTTTGTAGCTGTTGGTAGTTTAAATAATCAAGTCAAGTCAAAGAATAATAAGTTTTGATTTTATTTAACCCTGCTAAGGCAGACATAATATAGACATTTTATTGTTCCTTGAAATAGTTGTAAATAATATTTGAAATATAAATACATATAGCAGAGATTTATGAGCTGTAAGGTTGGTAACCTTACACAAGTATTGTGATGTCACATGCATTTGGAATGTGTACAACGTTGAATCCCTTTAATAATTAAAGAGACAAAATTACTTTTTAATTGTTAATATCTCTTAACATATAAGGAGTTCTAGTAACCCACTTTATGAATATGTAGTACACTTGTATAGAAATTAAGACATAGGTCACAAGCCCATTGCTTAAAATAATAAAGTTCATAAAGCCCGCCAAAAATATTTGATTACAGCAAACGAATAGGGATTGAAAAAGAACTGTAGAGGCAGCACTACTGCTGAAAGTGGAGCGCTCTGGTGTTATAAATGTAAAGGATAGTGATGTAAACAGCGTAGAAATAGTATTAATTGGAATAAATAATGCAAAAAATAATTAAATTCGGGCTCTTGATAATCTTGAACCTTGATAATCAGATTTAATAGGATCTGGAGTAATTGGATCACACCCAACATCTTCAACATTCTTTCGTAAAAGCGGCAAATTAACATCACACATTTTTTCGGCTGTCCTTTTAATTGGAATGTTTACTTGCACTTCTGCAGTAGTTACACCATCACGGGAATTTATGTTACAAAAAAATAACTTATGTTCATCTAAAACACTTTCATCAACAATTTCATCAGTTTGACATGTTATACTACGAGTTGTTTTTTGTGGAGTAGCATCAGAAGCATAATGATCTTCAACGCTCTGTGTTTCAATATCTACATAATTATCCTCTTGAATTTCAATTTCATTATTATTATTATTATTATTATTAATGATATTCATTTTACTTCGTACATTCCGTTGCCGTAATCGTTCGAAACGTTCAAATGACTGAGTGGATTTTTTGGTATTTACTTTACCAGGAAAAATTGTTGGTGTGTATGAAGGATGCCGAGGATGTTCTGACTTTTGATTATTCACAAAATGATCACTACAAATGGGTGTATTTTTAGATGATTCAAAATCCTTTGGATATTTTCTGAAACACAAATTTTTTAAATTTTACTTTTACTTATTACTATTTTATTTATTTCATAAAATAATTATTATATAGTTTAATATTCTATTTTATAATACTTAGCTTTTCAAATTTGATTGTGATTATTTAAATTTTTTTATTAAAATAATTTACTTACACATAGTTTTTCACTGCATTTATCCATTGTTGACGTTTAAGGGTTATCCATTCTGAATTCAGAGTACTCGCAGGGAAACGATAAAATTTCACACTTGTATTTTGGTTTTTGTTTTTATATGGCATATTGAAACAGCCACGGATACAGCACGATATTTTTGAAGAGCACATTACTTAAAATTATTTCGATTAGATTAAAAAAATTATTAATTTAACAAATTCGTTATTGTTTTGTATACCACTTGCCACCACTTTGCTTTACATTTTTCTCGGCAGTTGGCGTCAAGGTCATCTTTCTCAATCCCTATTGACCAGAACGGATGCCACTATCAAGATATCATTATTAAAAAAACATAAAAACACACATTTTGGTTTAAAAAGGATTTCTTGCAATGAATGTAATAAAACGTTTAGTCAGTCATCGAATTTAAAACGACATAAAAATATACATTTAGGTTGAAGTACATTTTCTTGGGGCAAATGTTGTAAAACATTTAGCTATTCGTTCCATTTAATTCACATATTTAGGTATAAAACCTTTCCTTGTGGTTATTTTAATAAATATTTTTCATCTGCTGGTTTTTAATGATACAACAAATACATCATTTATATTAGTTTGTCGTTTTTATATTTCCTTACTTAACTTGTGTTTATATTTGTATTAGTTTTGCTGTATGAAGCTTATTGAATTAATATTGGTGTAGCAGCTAGCCTTATATTTATGTGCCGTAATATGCCTGCGACTGGGGTTCTTTTTAATTACCGAGCGGAGTAATTATTTTTTAGTAAATAAGGCGCGTTGTAACTTTTAAAATTTATTAATAGCCACAATTAAAATAATCCGAAGGATTCACACTTTTTATAGATTGCTTTTATTCACAAAACAATTACAATCAAACTAAAACAATCGAAATATCTTGCTTTTTTATTTTATGTCGCCGTGATGCGACAATCCATCCAGGGGTGTGCAACATCCCCTGCCAACGCTGGTCAACATTTCACAACTATGACCTTTATATGTTCCTACGCCCGCAAATTCGTAACAATATTATTATATACACATATGTTTATCGCAGTGTTCCTTCTTAATAAAACATCTGAACCGTGGACAAAACATAAATACGTCAGCAGTGTGTCTTACACTTTTTGTAGTTGTGTAGTGTCTTGTCGTTGTCTTATTCTTTAAGTTTCCTCTGACTTCCTTTACACAATTCATAGGCGGCTCAGGCAACATACTCGCTCTCAATTTAACTACCGCTTGAATAACATACCCCAACTAGGTCATCTATTAAAACTAAACCTAACTTTATATTAATTCAAAATTTAAGTAAATTCAATTATTTTGTATGTAACTAATTGTTTTTCATTTGTGGACAAATAAACGTGTATTATAAATAAAATAAAATATCATGGTTTTAATTCTTCGAGGACACCTAAGTTCACTGTCTTCTGAGATCATGTGCCACTATTTTTTATTATCGTACAACAAAATAAAGTTTAACTCAGTCGGCGTATTAATATTCAAGTTCATAAATCCCGCTAAAACTATTTCAACATCCATAAATGATTACTTACTCCCTCCACATTTCATAACCGCATAAAACCCAGTGTAGCCAGATGTGGCGATTTGTCGCCATTGCGGCTCCTAAACAGTTAGTCGGGCGACATAATTTTATCATTTGGCTACTGATAGCCAATGTGGCTATTTTCGTTTTTATATTTTTTTTTTAATAATTGAATATGTTCTTTCTATTAAGAAAATTCATTCACTCCAGTAAAAAAATTTTTTCTTGTTTATTTTCCCGCCATTTGATAGCGCTGCAGCAACTATTTATTGTACTAAAATATGCAGTAAAAGTGCGCAGTAGACATTATGGGTGCGTTCCACTAAGCACTCACAACGACCGCGCTACGTGTATTTAGATAGGATTTTGATCGTTGTGAACGTCAAGTGGAACGCACCCTATCTACACAGTAGTATTGACATATGTATTGACATGTACAGTGACATGTATATGATATATGACATATGTATTGACATGATGTACAGTGACATGTATATGATATATGACATATGTATTGCTTATAGACGCGCCAAAAGATTATTTATTGCTGTAATATTAAATAAATATATATTAAATAATGGTGAAAGTTGTTATTTCTAAAAGAAAATATCGAGAAGAATGGGAAAAAGAATATTTGTTCAAAGGCATAGCAATGTATTGTTTTTCGTTGACTCATATTTTTATTTAATCTTATGACTTATGATATGTAGTGAACCTTGTTTAACCTATACACTTTGGTAAATAGTATCTTATTATGAATTTAATTTAATTTTAGGATGGCTTTGTAAAGCTCCTGCAAGTTTAATTAGTTCAGGCCAAGGAGAAGCTTATTGTAAATGCTGTCGTGTTCCATTGCGAGCTCAAAAACACGATTTAAAAAAACACTTAAATACTCAAATGCATATTAAAAATGCAGAATCATTGAATCTTAAAAAACAAACAACATTGTCAAGTATTGGTAAAATAAATCGTATTTCTTTCATAAATTTTTTTTGACATTTTTACAGATCAACAATTATAATTTTTTTTTAATATTTCAGGTGTTGGTAATGTTAATGATACATTGGAGTTGGCAGAAATAAAATTGGTTTTAAATAACGCTGCTCATGGTTCTTTAAAGAACATCGATCACTTATGTGAATTGTTAAAAGATATTGGCAAAGGTAGTCAGTTTACAAAATTAAGATTACATAGAACTAAATGTTCAAAAATTATTCTTAATGTTATTGCGCCTAGTATGCTGAAAGAGTTGCTTGAAGACTTAAGCGATGAAAGCTATTCAATACTGCTTGATGAGTCCACTGATGATTCAACAATGAAATATATGGCCTACTGTATTAGATATTATAGTAAAAAACAAAAGAAGATTGTTACTGACTTTTTGGGTTTTAATGTTTTAATGAAGTTAACGAGGCAACGGCGGAGAAGTTATTTTTTGACTTTGAAGAATTTATGAACGGACTTGGTTTAAATATCAATAATTTAGTAGGTCTTGGTACTGATGGTGCAAGTAATCTTTGTGGTGACAATCACAGTCTATACGTATTAATAAAAAGAAAATATCATCGAGTACAGTTACTCAAATGTAGTTGTCACTCTTTAAATTTAGTCGCAGCTAAAGCATCAGAACAGTTACCATCTAATATAGAGTTCCTCCTTTGGCTAGCTTTAGCTGGGGCGGTAACATCTAATTTAAAACAATGGGAAGAGTTAAAAAGTTACTTTAACTCAATTAAAGATTCATCATCTGACAAATCGTATACAGCTAAAAGTTTGGCCGAAATGTACAATGATGATAGAAATCGGTTATATCTTCTATTTTTGAACCAAGTACTGCGTGAAGTAACGTCAATGAATTTGGCATTTCAAGCCGCTGACGCTGACGCTGATCTTACTAAATTGTACTCCCATTTACGCTCATTGTTGTTATCATTAGCCAGGCGTATATTTCAACCTAGTTTTCCCCGTCCGTTGGTATCGAATACTTCTGTTACGATGCTCCATCAAGCAGATATTCAAGCAGTACAAAATGCGTTATTAAGATCTAAGCAAGCAATAGGTAATTCGTTATTACCCATCGAGTATGTTGACTTTGGTTCTTCATTTGCAGCTTTTGCTAAAAAAAAAACTATTTCTGACGATCACCTACACGAACTCAAAGTGCGATCACGAAATTTTATAATAGTATTATGTGAACAACTCGTCCAAAGATTACCAACAAATCTTATTGTCATTGATAAATTAAGATATTTTGCACCAAAAACTTGCTTGAGCATGCAATCAGTTAACGTAATGGATAATTTGCCTTGGGATTTAGCTATTGAGAATGTTGATAAAGACACAATTGAAAGAGAGTGGCGTCTATTAAATACATTAAGATTACATGACATCAACGAAAAATTTGACGATACTGTCAAACCAATCGATTTTTGGGTTGCTGTGCTGGATATAAGAAATAGTCAAGGCGAACGAAGTTTTGAAAATTTAGCATCATTTGCACTTCGAGCATTATCTTTGCCAATCAGTAATGCTGATGTTGAAAGAGCTTTTAGTATAATGAGTATCATAAAAACTAAAACCCGGAATCGTTTGTTATTACCGATGCTTACAGCGTTAATGCGCATTCGCATACACATGAAAGTATTGAAAGTTTGCTGTAGCAATTATTCACCTCCAGAACATATGTTAAAATTATTTAATAGTAAAATGTATGAAGTATCTGCTAAAAATAATGTTGAAACTAGTGATATTTTAGTGGAATCTATTGACTTGATTAATAATGCTGATGATGGTGAAGATAACATTTATTGCAAGATGTAATTTGACTGGGTTTATGAGATATATTTTATGGGTTAACTATAAGTATTTTTATTTAAAAAAAATTAATGCAATACATGTAATAACATGGCTGTGTCAATAGTATAATTAATATATAGTTGATATTGATTAATTATAATAATTTTTTTTATCCGAGACTAATTGTTACTTTACTTAATTAATGAGATTTGCAATATTGATTAATCGTAAGTGTTGTTTATTTTTAAACTTTATTAAATAAAAAGAAATAAACCAAGACGTTGATATTATTTAAATAACATTTTTTTATTATTTGAATAATAATAATAATAATAATTTTTTTTTAAAATAAAATTTGATCAAAAGAATATATTCAAATCCTAAAAATTATTAATAATATTAATTAAATTTTGAATTAAGAGAAAAAAAATCATATACACGTGTATTTAATTCAAATATTGGCGCTTGAAACACTACTTGCGCCACATTAGGATTATATACGAAACATCAGCGCTCAGACCTTGGCTACTTCAGAGAAAAAATATCTGGCTACACTGCATAAGATCGTAAACCGAAATATCTTCATTTTGACAACTTACAGAAAAGGTAAGGACAAACTCAATTCAATTAATATTTTACGAAAATAAACGACTGTAAATTTTTGATAAAAGTGTATCAGTTGGTAAGTTAATATATAAATATATAATACCCTATTATATTTCAATTAATTTTATTTTTTAAATAATTACTTTATATTTTATAAAGTAAGATACTATCAATTAAAATAGTTCATTGCTTTTTTATGTTGATCCTTGTTTTTAATATAAACTTTATTTATTTACTTTTTGTTGTACAAAGCTTTAACTTATTACAGAAAAGTTTTTACAATAATTTTTCTAACCTCATTTATTTTTATAATGTTACAAAGTTTTGCTTCATTTGTTGAAACATTTCAAATTTATATCTTTTAACATAGATTTCTTATATATATTTAAATTCAATTTTTTGTTTTTAGTAAACTTCAAATTGTTCTATATATAATCATGGATGATAAATTAGAACAAATAAAGCTAGAAGTTGATGTGGGATTACCTGAACCAATGGCAACAGAAAATGTATACGAAGATATCAAAATAGAAATAGAAGAAGTACGAGTCGTTAAAGAAATAAAAACGGAAATTAAGGAAGAACCAGAATATAACTCAGATGAAGCTACACATATACCCCGTGATGATTACTTCATTAAGCTTGAAGTTCCAGACCCACTTCAAAGTGAAATGAATACGAACCTGAAGCCTTTCATCTGTGATGTATGTAACAAATTGTTTGACTCTAAGGCAGAAATCATAAAACATTTGCGTGTACATTCAGCAAAGAAACTACATTCTTGTAATACATGTAGTAAAATATTTGCTAGTTCGTCAAATTTAAAACGACATAAAAACACACATTTAGGTGTAAAACCATTTTCTTGCGACGAATGTGGTAAAACATTTGGTCAATCACGTCATTTAAAACAACATAAAAACACACATTTAGCTGTAAAACCATTTTCTTGTACTGAATGTAGTAAAACATTCAGTCAATCAATTCAATTAAAACACCATAAAAACACACATTTAGGTGTAAAACCATTTTCTTGTACTGAATGTAGTAAAACATTCAGTCAATCAATTCAATTAAAACACCATAAAAACACACATTTAGGTGTAAAACCATTTTCTTGTGGTTTATGTAATAAATGTTTCTCAACTGCGGGTTCTTTAAAGAATCATCAAAAACGTAATTTGCATTAGGTTGAGTGAGTCGTTCTTACATTTCCTAATTCAACTTGTGTTTATTGTTTGCAATGTCTTTTTGTTGTCTTATCCCTTAGTTTCCTCTGACTTCTTTTACACAATTAACAGGCGGCTCAGACAACATGTTCGCTCTCAATTTAACTACCCCTTGAAGAACATCATATCCCATACCCTAACTGGCTCATCTATTAAAACTAAATTAATTGAAAAACACATTCAAATTAAACCTTATATTAATTCAACATTTATCTATATTCAATTAATCTGTGTATGATAATAAGTGTTTATGATATTTGGACAAATAAACGCGTATTTTACAAAATAAAAGAAGATATCAAGGTTTTCTTCGAGAACATCCCTACAAACAATTTTGATCGGAATCCAATTTGATGCGAATCGTATCACTCTGAATGGTGATTGGAATCCTATTAGACATTAGTGTGACATTTCATGAAGCTTTGGACAGCATGTGTCAACCGGCCGGAACGCTCCGTACCCCCTCTGACAGTTTTCCTAATACTTTTTAAACGACGTTTGCCGATGTGCAATTCGTGCTACTACTCAGTACTACTACAGTACTAACATATGTTCTCCCGAACACTGTCTAACCGCTCTCTGATACGAGATTGCTAAGATACGACAAGTTGCTTGTAGGGATCCAAGTGTATTGACACCCTACAAACAATGTTGACAAGATTCGTATTAGATTCGAACGGATTGAACCGAATCGCATTAGAATCGTATAAGATTCGTACGCGATTTAGAGAAATTGTTTGTAGGGCATAAGGAACAAATAAACAAACGACGTTAGGCGTCTTAATCCAGCTGAGACGTTCTGTCTCAAAGTTTAATACACATGGCACTGAAGAGTCTCGTTTTCTTGTCATAATTCTCAAGTGACATTCTCACAATTCAGTCGTTCATATGGGATGTTTTTAGCATGGTCTACAAAGGGCGAAACCATTTTCCTTTTCAGAATCGAGCACCTTCACTTTAATACTATTAATAAATTACATTAAAATTAACAAAAAGTTTAAATAAAGTATATTATTTAAAAAAATAAAAACAGTTTTAATCAAAAGGCAAATTTATAATGAATAGAACAATAAGTTCATGAAAATATTTTTCTTTTTATATTTAGCAATATAATACTTAAGTAATTTAATATATTACGAAGTTATTTTAGATCAATTGCTTATGAAACATTACCCTAATTGTTATATATTTAATAAACATACACTTAATATTCTGTATCCTTAACTATAAACTTTATTCTTGATTTGTCGCTTTAGTTAAATGGAACCTTTTGCCACGTTACTATGTAAAAGATCATATAAAGTCAACAATTTATTTGAAAGAGATAGTTGGTTATTTTGAAGGTTTCTAGTTGATCGTCTATAATTATGGACTAAATATAACAATAGGACAAAGTAGAATGTAATTCAGTAGTGGCTACAGTAGAACAATCGCGTGAAGCAATAGTACAGCCACATACGTGTCGATATAATATAATTTATCTTTGCTTATTAAATTTAATAATTACTTATTAGTACAAGATGCTATAGCTAGCTATATCTTTAAGGTAAATAAAGAAATTATTATATTATTATTAATAATAAGTAAATAAAGTATTATCTAAGTTTTATTAATTTTGAATAGGAAGAATAAACAGAGTTCAGGCTTTAAAGCTAGAATTTATAGTTGTCGAATTCTTGGGTAAAATATTGCCTATGACGCCGCTTGAGTAGCAACGCGATTTTCATATAATTCCATAGTTTTATCCGACCAAACGGGCTTTTGTTGCACCAAAAAAATTAATGAAATATGTGTTGAACATTTTATAAAAATAAACTAGAAACACATGCAAATAATACTGCAGCACTAAATACTTGTTCGGTTACTATTCGATAAACGTCATGCCAAAGTTCATTCGATTTGCTAAATAAACTAATAAACGTGTTTAGCTGTGTATGTTTTCTTGCAGTGCAAACGTCGTGTGAATGGTTCTATATAAATAAATGCGCGACTGTTTATTCGATAAGATTTATACTGCAAAAAAACGTGTAGTATAATGCCGTGTGAACCCAGCCTTAACTTAGTAACGCACAGTGACACGAATTTTTCATGAAGACCTAAAATATCATCCATACAAACTGCCAGTGGTGCAAAAACTTAATCCACATCATTTTGTTTCACGAAAATAGGCAGGTGAAGCCTTTATCAAAAACCTGGCTCATGAAATTTTATTGCGATTGTTTTTGTTTGATATCTGACATCCTTGGTGTAAATGAATTATCCAAAGACCCTAGAAGAGCTGAAAAACAATAATCGTGCTGCTATTACGAATATAGACACAGACATACTGGATAAAGTGAACAAAAGAACAAAAACTTCTAATGTCGTCTCTACAAATATATTGACCAGAACGGATGCTACTTTTAAGATATCATTATTAAAAAAACGTAAAAACACACATTTTGGTTCAAAAAGGATTTCTTGCATTGAATGTAGTAAAACGTTTAGTAGTTCATTGCATTTCAAGCGACATAAAGACTTACATTTAGGTTGAAATACATTTTTTTGATGCAAATGTAATAAAACATTTAGCTATTCGTTCCATTTAATTTACACATTTAGGTATAAAACCTTTCCTTGTGGTTATTTTAATAAATATTTTTCATCTGCTGGTTTTTAATGATACAACAAATACTTCATTTATATTAGTTTGTCGTTTTTATATTTCCTTACTTAACTTGTGTTTACATTTGCATTAGTTTTGCTGTATGAAGCTTATTGAATTAATATTGGTGGGAAGACAAAGGATCATGTTCTCTTACGTGGTACGGAACATCCTTTTCTTCTTAGTTATTTCATTTATTGTTCATTATTGTTTGAGGTCAATATTCAATGATATGTACGTATATGCTAAGACGTAAAATAATAATTTATCTATATTGTTACAATTTTACTAGGCGACGGCGTGTGTTTGTAGTAGCTAGGCTACTATTTATGTGCCGTAATATGCCTGCGACTGGGGTTCTTTTTAATTACCGAGCGGAGTAATTATTTTTTAGTAAATAAGGCGCGTTGTAACTTTTAAAATTTATTAATAGCCACAATTAAAATAATCCGAAGGATTCACACTTTTTATTGATTGCTTTTATTCACAAAACAATTACAATTCAAACTAAAACAATCGAAATATCTTCCTTTTTTATTTTATGTCGCCGTGATGCGTATTTGATGCGACAATCCATCCAGGGGTGTGCAACATCCCCTGCCACCACTGGTCAACATTTCACAACTATGACCTTTAATTGTTCCTACGCCCGCAAATTCGTAACAATATTATTATATACACATATGTTTATCGCAGTGTTCCTTAATAAAACATCTGAACCGTGGACAAAACAGAAATACGTCAGCAGTGTGTCTTACACTTTTTGTAGTTGTGTAGTGTCTTGTAGTTGTCTTATCCTTTTAGTTTTCTTTGACTTCCATACACAATTCATAGGCGGCTCAGGCAACATACTCGCTCTCAATTTAACTACCGCTTGAATAACATTCCCCAACTAGGTCATCTATTAAACCTAAACCTAACTTTATATTAATTCAACATTAAAGTAAATTCAATTATTTTGTTTGTAACTAATTAATTTTCATTTGTGGACAAATAAACGTGTATTCTAAGTAAAATAAAATATCATGGTTTTAATTCTTCGAGGACACCCAAGTTCACTGTCTTCTGAGATCATGTGCCACTATTGTTTATTATCGTACAACAAAATAAAGTTTAACTCAGTCGCCGTATTAATATTCAAGTTCATAAATCCCGCTAAAACTATTTCAACATCCATAAATGATTACTTACTCCCTCCACATTTCATAACCGCATAAAACCAGAAACCGAAATACCTTTACTTTGACAGCTTACAGAAAAGGTAAGGACAAATTCAATTCAATTAATATTTTACGAAAATAAACGACTGTAAATTTTTGATA